>OU744446.1:29856530-30008752 GCA_916610825.1 Haliclystus octoradiatus
CCCATTGTATCCCACAGAGATCATTATTGAGTGAAGTAAAGTTTGTATTTTTCGTTTTTCTGTAAGTTATTAATCTTGGCTGTGTGCGTAGGCATTTAGTTTTGTATGTTGTCATGCAGATACTGTGGTCGGAAGCTCCAGTTGCGATGATGTTACTAGCAACGAAGTGTCTTGGATGCGATACGAGTATGACATCAAGTGATGTCCCTGATGATGGTCTGGTTGGTCCATTGATCAGATTGATGAGAGCGTAGTTATCAATAAATTCTTGAAGGGATTGTCCAGGAGTGTTATTCACTTTTTTGCTAATATCGCAATTCAAATCACCTAGCAATACTACCTCAGATCTTGATCTAAGTAATGTTTCCATAATACTATTCAGACAGTCAAAATACTTTTTCAGTGCAAAATTTGGTGGCCGGTATGTTAATATTATTGACACCTTTTTTAAGCCAAATTTAATATCGAATGCCATCATCTCAATTTCGTTATTTTCCCATTGAGGTTTTCTTCTGCAAGCGATGTTGTCGTTGATGTAGAATACAAGTCCACCTCCAGCAGTGCTGTTGGGACGGTCTTTCCTATGTAGAGTGAATCCATCTAAATCTATTTGCTTATTGCTGATATTAGTGTTTAATTTGGTTTCACATAGGGCAATGATATTCGGTGATAATTTATTAGTGAGGTGGTCGATTTCGTGCTGCTTCCCCCTTAGACTGTTGCAGTTCCAGCTGACGATGTTAATATTATGAATTGGTCCAGGGTTGGGATGTATATCACCACAGCAGAGCATTATTAGAAAGATAAGTGTTATAAAGTATTGGTTGATCTGTGAAAAACATTTGAGTACAGTAGTGAATGATGTAGTTATTGTGACATACAAATTGTTTATGGTGGATAATACGATATGCTTCAATATTTTATAAAGTTTTGTTTTCGTGTTAGTCGTAGTTACTTGATATTTACGGATGGATGAGTTAAATAATCCAGTTGATATTCGGAATTGTTGATTATTGATGGGCATTGCGGTATTTTGTTTGGTTCATATGCTGAAGTTGTTTTTCGATGATTCCATAAGTGGCGTTTGTGAAAGTTGTATTTCCGATGTTGCGTTTTATGTGTAAGAGTAGTAGTGGGCAACTGCCATCGAAGGTGTGATGCGATGTTGCTTTGCATTGGAATGCCTTCGATTTGCAGCATGCGGCACATTTTCTTTCTTTCCTGCTGCATTTCTTTTTCCTGTCTAGTGGATGTTGATCACCACAATCAAAGCAAATTGACTCTTCGTCAATCATTTCACAATTCTTTGTACTGTGACCAAGACGGCCACAATGAAAACATCGAATCGGCTTCAGATCTGGATAGGCGCATACATTTAGTATTGAATCAAGTCTTAGCCACATGTTGTTCTCGGCAAGCTTAGAGAATGCTTTGGATGCTAGTCGTAAGGATCTCTTTGATCAAGAGCATTCTCTTTTGTTGGAAACAGATATAAATTAATAATGTCATTTTGACTCTCAAAAATGTCTGGATTGTCAGCAAGCAGTGAATCATGGATAGCTTTAGATGTCATCCATTTCGGAACATTTGGAATAATTGCGACTGGGTCCCTTTTTTTTATTTCTTTGTAGGTAATTTTACCTTTACTTAAGGATGATTTTATGCTGGCTAGCTTTTCATTCGGCACTTCGATCGAGGTTGTTTTCCCTTTTGTTGTAATTATTGATCCTTTAACATTAATTTTACTTTTCTTTAGTTTTTCTATTATTTTTTCAGAAGGTTCATCTGAAAGAAGCTTTGTGCAGTTTTTTGTTGTTCCATTAATTGTTCTATTGACAATTAATGCATTGTTAGGGGCCGTAGCCACTACCTGTGACCAAGAATTTGGTTGACATGGCAACTTTTCCCGCTCGATAAATTTAGAAATAATTTCTTTTAATTCAGATATTTCTTCCCTCATTTCATTGATCGATTCCTTCAGTTTATCATTGCATTTACATTCTAAGCCTTCATTGTCACTGGTACTCTGTTTGGCCCGTTTCTTTCCCATCTCTAGCAAATTCAAAATATCTGTGCTTACCTATCGATTGTTTACATCGTTGATCGTTGATCGTTGATGAGGATATTGAAGCAAAAGATAAGTTGATAAGTTTACATCAATTCTTTAACACCATTTGTTCAAGATGTGATATATTTCGATATTATTACCAAATCAGTCATTGAGCAATAATAAATTATATCTTAAATATGGTTATATTCAAAATAATGATAAATTGAAGAACCTAGTGAATATTAACGACCAAACGAGTGCCGCGACTCTCTCCAATCTGTATATCAAGACAAGTGAACATTGTGTGAACTACGTGCCATTGGTAGCTGTCAATCAATCAAAATCAACATGGTTTTCCTTAGTTATCCTTCATATCATAGACTTTACAATTCAATGCCATAAGATTCATCTCTTTCTATTACAAAAACCATACCCTGCGTAAAAGTAAGCATTAAAAAACGTTTTCGAAATCCATTGTAAATCCAAAATTGGAATCCAATACGAGACGTTCCTATAGGTCCGACAAACCTTGTCACAAATATTTTTAATTCGTCGTATTTAATCGCATTCCATGTTTGCGGGGTTGTTTCTGACTTCGCAAACGATTTAAAAAAACAACCTTATGTTGGCTGCTTGGAGGCCCTTGGAGCGAGGTAGTCACCAGTACGGTCATAGTAGAATCTATAAGCTATCGAGTTCTATAGAACCAGTCAAATTGATAATCACTGAAAATTACTTCTCGTATAAAAGCTGTGGTACAGTTTGAGTCGGAGAAAAAAGATTAAAACCATTCCAAGTGAATTAAAGGGGAATTATTGACCGGCGATAATTGTTTTGAAAAAAAACAACATTTTTTTCCAAATTTTCATTTTCAAACGGCACTAGTTGTGACATCATTATAGCGAGAAGTGTTTCGATTGCAGTAGAACTACAAACAAGTGTTTTGTAATTTGCTAAGACCGTTTACCAAAGATGTAATGTGGAATAAAGCATTTTATGGATAGAAAGCATAATGTAGATAATTGTGCACATTTGATACTGCTTTTTTGTTTACAAATCTATGAAAAATGTGATATTTCTTGCAAAGACGACACATATCGAATCTAGCTTCTTTTTGACAACATCAAATCAACGGCTTAAATTTCTGTATTTCAATTACACTGTCATTACTGAACCTCGATCGAAACAAAATAAACATCATATGTGATTTCTGGGTGTTTGGATATTATGGTTTGCTACAAAATTGATTCCAACTGAATTTAATTGCTGACCGTTGCCCAGTCGTTCTTTTGTCTGCGTTACCAATCGCAATGCTTTTGGTAAGAAATACTATGATAAAATTTCAGACTTGTTCGCATGGGATGATGATTTTAAAAACATATATATGTTACATTTGTAACCCTGATTGTCATTATCTATGTACTCAATTCGTATTGCTTTGCTTTTGAATTCAAAAAATGTTAAAATATTAGAGGTTGCGTTTGAGAATTCACGGCTCAAATATCATCAACTCACTGAAATAACATGACGTAAATAAGAAAGTTACGAGACCAGATTTCAAAACATTCCATTCAAAGGCTATCGGTCTTGTTTGACCCTCTAAGAAACCTTTGAATCAATACTCCAACGATTTACAAATAATATGAATGATTTCAAAATGGGTTGCCAAAATTTAAAAATCGATTCCGAATCGTGTTAGCTGTATATCAAAACCCTTCAATGACAGTTTAGCAAATTAATGATAATTGGGTTCAATATCCATCACATGAGTCACGATGTACAAACTATTAATGTCGCTTTGAAAAATAAGTAAATTAGTGTCATCTTACTGCAGCTATAGCATTTTGTTTACATATGATTGAGTTTCAACTCTAGTTTTTATGTTATTATTATTATTATTATTTTATCCCTTCCATTGGTAAATATCGTATTCAAAATGTTCCATTTGTCGCATCAGCTGGCCCCATTGGGTCACTTTAGAATGTTGACGCTATTCGACGTAATCAAAAAATGTACAAACGTCAAGAAATTGTTTTTACCTTCAACATTACTCCCCGCATGTTTCCTTTGGAAGTGTGTTGACAGAGTCCACATGAAAGCCAGACAAGTTGCTCTTCATAATTTTTGAGTGACACTGCATGCGTCATTTTTCATGCAGCATAATTCAATTCATACAGATAGAGCTTCACCCATAAGCAACATCCAACTTATTTCCTTGATCCATCCCTGCTTCGCTTAATATCGTAACTTCAACGTAACTTATAATATCGAATCATCAAGGTTTTAAATAGTAATGAATTATCTGCATTTGCTCTATACACGTTGAGCCATCATCGTGTAAATATCAGCTTGTATATCTGATAGCCACCGTTATAGGCCCTTTATAGAGGATTTTACTTTTATTATATTTTTTGTTTCAGTTACTTTGGTATTCATCATCTTAATTTCGGCGTATTTTTTCATGACAAGAATTGGCATTCATATAATACATCATCCTTTGTCGCAGCCACCAATCAAAATTCGTAATTCACATCAACAGCTTTCAAATCCATTAGTTAATTCTCTATCTTGCAAAGATCAGAATAAGCACGTCCATAGTGGTATGCTTCGATTGTCAAGTCGATACGATCCAGAAAGTATAAAGCTGATTGATTTATCTGATAAAGAAAAATTTCATCTTGTTACAAATTTCTTTATCGTAACACACCCAGCTTTTAACAAACATCTTATTCTACAAAATGACGCAAAAAAAGATCCAAACTATAAAGCTAATTTCAAGAGAGCGCTTGATGTAAGAATGAGAGAGTTAAATACAACTTTACAACGCAATCTGGATCATCCAAAAGTTGCTTTTGTCCATATACTTTATTCGCATCCGTATGTTGCTTATTATTTATCAAATGCTCCATTTCATAATCGAGATAAAATTATGTTACATCGAGTGGATGGTCAGCCATCTTATTTCCATGCTATGAATTATGCATTTGGTGAATTGAAAGAGAAAATGGTAATATATTTGAATCAAGATATATATATTGGAAAAGGCTGGGAATTGATTAATAGTACTCGACTGTCATCTAAGAAATTAATGTATGCCCTAACCAGACATCCAGCGGATCCGAACTGCACACCTACGTCAACTTGTGAAACTGGAAGAAGATATATCGGTAGCCATGACTCATTTGCATTTTATTCGCATAAAGATACTGATGTGACGTTATTAAAAGAGTTAGAGCCACAAAGTGATATGTTTGGCATGGAAAATTTATTAATATGGTTATTTCAGAATCGCTTGCATTATCAAGTATTAAATCCTTGTCGGATATTACATACTTATCATGATCATTGTTCAAATATACATAATGATAATAGGGTAAGAGTTGGAGGTGGAAAATCTGGAACTGCTGGATTTACAGATCGTTTATACTAGAACTATTGATGAAGACAACATATTTTTTATAACTGTAATAAACACTGGATAGTATTAGAAATTAAAAGTTTCTGAAAAACATTTTATTATAAAAGTTAGGGACAAATAATCACAATTAAATTTATTCCCACATCTCGACTTGCTACTGCCATTAACAAAACCTTGAACCTTGAGGTGTTTTTTGACGGCCGACCCAACACCATCATCGAGGCCATCAATTATTCAACATATTTTACCTATATATATCATGTAATTTCGTAAAATATTTCTTTTAACCTTGATAATGGATAATGGCAACAGCAATGTCTAAACTCGGAAACATAATATTAATAATAGTGCATATTTATTTTGAAAATCATATCTATCAATGTTGAGTAATTTATTAGATTTAAGAGATCATTTTCCACAAGTATTGATAATAATAGCGTTTTTATAGAAGGCGATGGAATTCGTAATTAGCCTATATTTAAACTACTGCATACATACATGTTCCGCAAAGATATGGCATATGTCAAGTCGTGGCTGATTTACAATAAACAACATGTAAATCTAAATAAATCAATTAAAAAGTAATGAAAATTAAATTTAGAAAACTATGAATTCAAACATTTGTTTTATCGACTACATCATTGCTTCGTAAACCCCAACAAGAATGCAGTGTTTTCAACATGGGCACTGATCTTGTATCCAGCATATATACTGAACATACATCTATACCTTTTTCTCAGCCATGATCAATCTTTACGGACAGCCTACCAAGGCTTCCAAAGACAAATTCAATGCAATGAAGAAAACTGGAGTTAAGACCGTGAGGAGGTTTGGAACAAATAACAATAGGACCCCGCAATAGCCTAAATCAACAAGATCCACTGTTCCTATTAAGATATATTGATATGCTCAAGTTGTATAGTAAATAGAACAATTTCTATTTATAATGTAAGGAAATGTATTTTAGTTGTGACATAAGTAATCGATAATTCATTAGACATAGTTAGTTCCAAAGTATACCTGAAGAAGATCAGACATGGTGTATTGTTTGTCTTGATTGTTGGTTATTGGGACATGGTTGTTAATACATAATGAAAAAGGAATTGAGGTATATTTATGTCACATACTGTTGTTGCAATACTTCAAATTTTACTTGTGTTTCCCATTGGCAATGTGTGAGAAACTGTAAAATTTCCTGCTAAAGTACATATGTGCTAAAGCTAACGAAAACATCTGGAGGCTGAAATTAAAAATTATATTCTTATATACAACAGAAGGAAAATTTTGCCATTGCCATTTCAAATTTCCGGCCTGGAACGAAATTCATTCAAATCAGTCATCAACGGGTGCAGATGCATCGCTCTAGACTATTTTTTCATATAACACGTCTTCCACCGAATGCTTATCGCTGTCACTTGTCTAACCACGGTCAGGCATAGCTGCCAATAAACTTGTAAATAAGATGATTCACAATACGAAACGCTGAAAAATACTACTTGCCAATTGCCCTGTCGATACTTCTCCTTCGATTGCTGTTGATAGCGATTGGTCATATTACATAAAACTTTATTTAGTTAACAAAATATAGGCGAACGATAAATAAATAAATCACGTTATGTGTATATGCCTAAATAATGCCTGCGAGGAAATGCACCCAAGCATAATAGATATATTTTTGTATAAATATAAGACAAATAATTATAACAATGTGAAAATAGAAAGCAAGACTTGGATGTATCAGAAGACTTCTATGCATAATCACGATAATTTATTTTTTATGTTACAAAATCAATATCAAAAGTTATAGAATAAAGACTTTGGTGTATTCATTGGTGTTACTCTATGTATCTCTCCTGATGCTATCCTTGAAACTTCGCAGGTATTGGTGAGTCTTCTTATCAATATAGTAAAGAGCTTCAATGACTGATATCAATACTGATTCAATTTGAATAAGAATCTGGCACAGATGCCTTATATACGAGCACGTGCAATTTTGAAACATTTTTCAAACTCATTCGTGCAAATTAATACCGAATTGAACTCGAAACCGTATGATTTGCTATACTAAACAAAACTGTTACGTTTTTATTACTGCATATCTGCATTATTTAATTTTTTGTTTTTAAATAGCTGTTGACTCCATTTTCCCTCTGCAGAGCAATACAAATTCACTGCTGTAGATGATCTCCGGATTGAAGATCAGGTGCTGCTTCTTTTGCCATTTGAAAGATTTTGAAATCCATTTGGAAAAGGTGTAGTGAAAACAATCATATATTCGACTTTTCAGAAACACAATAGATTTTGTCCTAGTATAACGCATCGGGATACGCATATCTGGAATGTGGGCCCTCAGGAGTCTCAATCAATCTACAGCCTCTACTCTATTCGCCTTATGATGCCATGCACCGGTATGCTTTAGGAACACATTGGCCTAACGTATTCAACCACCAACCTTTGAAAAAGCATTCCCCGTCTGTTTTCGTCATTTTTCATCAATATCGGATGTCTTCTCTATCAATCTCTACTGGCTCTAGATAGCTGAGTTGCCCAGAAGAACAGAATGACCTCTTGATGTTGTCATTAATGGCCGCATGACGTGAGAAAGACCTATGCATTGAAATGGCAACTGAAGTCATGGACCACTAGAGTGAACCGTTTCTCCGCAACGATAGAGGCATTTCAGCACCAACAGATAGCAACAGCAACCCTTACATTCTTGTTGCCAATAACATTCCCAGTTGAAATAATAGGAATACCGTCGATCCAGGCTCCACTCTTCCGCGTTGAGGCTGCAAGTAGTCTTGCACTATCTACTTGATTGGGACATTCCGAAACATTTTGCTGAATAAGTGGATGATAGAAAAGCAGACACAGCAGTAGATGTTGTTTTGCGAATGCCCAAACCACCTGATGTCATTGGTAGACTTGCTTGAATACTTGCATTTTCTTCTAGTCTACATAGCGGTGAGATCTTTTTTATTATAAGATTGATCAGAGTATCGAAATTATCAAGATCATCAAGGCATAAAAATAAAGGGGCAGACTGGAGAATGTACATTATGCGTGGTATTTAGAGGCTCTAACAGCCTCAGAATTATCTTGTCTGCAACAAGTAAATACAGCATTTTCAATTTCATTGAAAATTTCCAATTAGTAGGAAATCTGCAATGGAAAACGAACTAAATATATTATTTTAACAAATCGTCTAGTATCTAGCGAATGTGGCCTATTACAACTTCAAAAATTATATACGAGGCAAGCATAACTTCAATAGAAGACAGGCACATCCACAACATCATTAACACCACCAGTTCACTGTCTATCTAGCTACTCGCTTTCCACAATACCTGTATATCATTTTAAAGTTAAATAAAATTATGAAGATTTGTCACAATATCTGGATAATCAAATTTTAATTTTATAGTATTATATATAGCCTATACTCGTTTTTATATTTATAATTATAAATTGTATTACGATTTTCTTCATTAATGAACAAGACCATGATACTGTTTTACAGAAATAAAATACTTTCATCATTCATTCATCTGAGGACATCTGATTCCTAATATCATAAATTAGTTTTAAATTAGCAGAGGATGCTGGTGCAGATTTCCACGCTAATTAAGTGTACTCTGATCAACATAAGAGTAGAACGTAAATTGATAACAGCCACATTGCCACGGCATTGAACCAAATTATTATCTGTATACCGGGAATCCAAATATGTTGAAAATTGGTACTCAAAACACCTTAACGCCGTGTGTATACTATATGTATGTATGGTATAGTTACTATAGCCATACATATTGATAACGTGTGGTGTTGTTGATAATTTGTGTAGATAATTATGTGAACGTTAACCATTCCTGCCTTTATATTCCATATTTTGCATCACCCACGATGGTTCTAAATAACAAAGCTTGGGTTCATATCGAAATCCAGGCCAAAAATATTGCCAATCTAATTGTTTGTTATGCTTACAATGTTCTTGAAAGGGCCTAATATGTGGCACAGTATACACGTTATGCTGACGACCTCCATTTAACTTCTGATATATACGCGTTGTAATAATCCAATACTTTTTCATGGTATCAGGATACGTTCCGTGTAAAGCTAAATAGTTATCACAAATGTCTGGTTTCAAATACATCATCGGATCATCCGTAGAAACACTATGGATAATTCGATGATTATCATAAAAATATGTAATGTTATCATCAGACAAATGATTTATCCATAAAGCAGCAGTTTGATCACCGGTTGGATGACACAATAACTTTTTATCTCCTTCATTAATTATTTTTCTTATAATATCACCAGTCATCATTAACCATCCTTCATCAACACGTACAACATGAGGCTCACAGTGAATATATCCCCAATATAATGAATTATTGCTTCTGTTTAGAAGGTCATGACGTAAATGATTTAAACATAAGAAATAATCATCGTCTACTCTCAAAAAATAACGGAACTTGTGAGCTCTAACAGCCCATTTGTACATCCAAAGTAGACAATGACCAAGGCTGTAGCCTCCTGTTGGATAAAAAAAATTCATATATATATATGTAATATATATATATATAGATACAGTATGTCTCTCTTTTGACTCATTTTATTTATTTATCTATTAAAGCTCTGATATTTCTCATTGAGCACTATACCTACACAAGTGTGGACAACTTTACATTATTTATCTATAATATATATATTCTGAGTTTCGCGTAAAGATGCTCTTCAGACGGTTTATTCATAATCCGTCGATTATGAATAAACCGTCTGAAGAGCGTCTTTACGCGAAACTCAGAGTAACGGACCGAACTCGTAATCTTTGAGTCATAATTTCTATATATATATTTATATATTACAAGCCATTGTTTTCAATTTTGCGGATCAAAAAGTTCCCTCAGAGTTTCTCAAATCTATTGTTCTCCGGGGAGTGGAAATGGTTCTATTTACTTGAAAACATATGCAGATTTTATGCAGGGCCTGGGGTACCTTTGTGCATTTATTGCAAATCTAGCTTTTCAAATGCAATAAGAAATAAAAAAGTTATTCGACTTTGAAATTTCACTTGACGGTAAATGTTTTTGCTTGGCAAGCATTTGTTTCAGTAAAACTATATGTTATTTATTATTTTCTTCTCGCATCTGAAAAGCTCTTGGTAGATTTTTCATAAATCTATGAAGCTAACAGATCCAGAAATAATTAGAAAATAATAGAAAGAAAATAGATATGATTTTTATCATATGTCTTTAGTCTACATGCATGAAAATCTCTAATTGATTATAATGGACTTGAAAGTTAATTTGCAAAAGGCTGAGATACTGAGTGCAGCAAGACCTCTTTTGAAAGTATAAAAAGTAGTAGAATTTATAAATGCTTCTAAGTAAGGGTTTCACCGGGGGATGACTCTGGAGCAAAATTGAACCCTTACTGAAACCAATGATCATAGATCAATAGGGATACAAAAAATTGAACGTCTCTTAGCAGAAATTCCTCTGGACGACAAAATTACAGGTACACTATAAAATATACTTTAGTGCACTATATGACCTTTTATACAAAAAATAAACCTTTGAGAGTGGCAAGCCTGGGTTAGAGGGTACAATTTCCAAAGTTCAGAACAAAGTTTTAGGGTATTCTTTACCAGAAAAACAATTTTGAAGTATAAATTTTATTGTAATGCAGTGCAAATCTGCAAAACCGAATTGAAACCGCCTTATGGTTACCTTTTGATCAGATACGTACAAAAATCTTCATAAAACTCCACGTAAAACTCGCAAAGAAAGATATGGAATGTAATGTCGGGAATAATGTCTGTGGGTAGGAACCAAAGAAGTGATCACATTAACGTCATCACATGATCAATCTCAAATGGTCTTTGAAATTCATCTGGAAATCTGAAACTGCGATCAATATACTGTCTGTATATATATAAGAGCATTGATATCTGACATCCCAAATAAAACTGGATTCCTGTGTAAGGAAAACTAGCTTGGAAAAAGCTTTCTTGTACGAATTTTGAATATGGGACGTTAAGTGAATGAATATGCAGTCAAGAGATAATAGGAATAATTTTCAATGTCTCACCTTGGTATGGCATTAAAACGAGATCACGAAATGTATCAAATTCATTATCGATGGCTTCTTGTTTTTCGTATAATTCATCAGTAAAAAATTTACAAATGACATCATCCATAGTATTGCAAATAGTCATCCACGTTGATCTAATTGCTGACCTACGATCAATCGCTGATGGTTTACTTAGAATGCCAATAATAAGTAATAAATCATCTCTTTTCTCGCTCATCTTTAACAGAGGAGACGGTGAAAGCGCCTTCACTCCATCTGCAGATTTAAATGTATAATAATTAAAATTTTCCTGAAGTAAAATCTTTGTTAAAAATACTTGAAGTAGAGTAAATAAACCAAGGAATAGAAAACATTTACAACGATGTCTTACACATATTGCAACGAGAGACATTTTGTTTTAAACTGAAAGAGAGCAATAAAGATTTAATTTAATTTGAACCGTTTATATGGCAACGCTGATCGTTGTCAAAGTAATGTAAACTTAGAGCACTGTTGCTTATCATATACATTGATGAGGTGGCACCTGTTACTATAAATAAATATTTTTACTATTTTCCATAATAATCCCGAATTTCTAAATTTATAATTTGCTGTTTTCTTTTCCATTTTCCATATCTACTAGAAAAATAATTATTTTGATTTTTGTGAAAGAAACACATCAATTATTTAGCTCAGAATGGGAATTGCATATTTAATACTGCTTCTAAAAATTTGCATATTTAATGCTGTTTCTAAATATTTGCAATAAATTTAAGAAATTGAAAATTTATAAATTATTTAGTGACAGAAGTCGAAGTACTGTGCAAGTTGAAAAGGTTATGATGTTTTTAGTCAACGACTATCTAACTCGAAAGGTCTTTATTTAATGCCCATTGCTTACTTGCAGCGATATTTTTCGTTGAAGTTGCTTTTATCTTAGCCAGTCAGTGACGCGTTTCCCTTTCTTATACGCACGTTGATGTAAAGCGATACGTCCAATCAGATGCAGCATACGGCGTTTATCACGTGTGAGAAAATTACCAGTCCCAGATCCGTCCGATCTTCCGGTGTTAACATCCATACTTTTGGCCGGTACAACGGGGATGCTCAAATAATAGGGGGTACCTTTAAAGTCAACATTAAAAATAAATAAATTTGGGTATTCTTACCAAAAAGTTTCTTGGAGGTACTGCATGCGTTTTAACTATAGCGCAAATTATTTTATTGTTTAATCATTTGATTTATTTCCATTTTTCTTAAACTTTTTTCCTTTAGGATGACCTTTTTAAAAACATATTTGGGGTATCTTTTCCATGATGTAAAACATTTTTATGGCCATCCTGCCAAAGTTCTATTTGAGCAACCTTGTCGAAGTGCAATGGAAGTTACCCCAGGGTCAAATCCCGAAAATCGCTAAAAACAATCCCAAGAAATAAGTGTATTGTATCTGAGATATCGACATTAGCATTAAAAGGCAGATGATGACACATTCATAGCTGAGACAGAAGTGATTTATATTCACGTTAAATTTACTATATGCACAGAATATAAAAACCAGGTTTACATGGAAATGAGTTATCACGTTATGCCACAGTGTCGTGCAAGGTTTGATCGTTATGATGATTAGTCATTTGGGGCTTATTTATTGGGGCGTGAATAAGAGGCTGTTTTTCGGCAAATTGTGATACCAGATAGAAATATATAAACCAAACGAATTTAATTTCATAGCCAATTCTATAACCATTTATAGTCCAGTCAATCTACATCGAAAAAACACAGAACCCAGGACAAATTGCAACACAAGCTTTTTTTTACAGATTCTAGAACAGAATTTAACGCTTAACAACATACTGAAAATCGAGAAAAATCGAGGTGGCGGAACATTACTTTATTTGCATTTAAAGTCACAAATTATTAACCCTTCCTAAAACGCCATTATGCCTCCATCTAAACGTCTGCGCACAGGCTGAGCGCGACATGTTTTCGGAAAACTGTCAAATTTTGATCGAAAGACAATACAACAAGATGGTAGACATCGTTCGCGTAATCAGGTTTGCGTATGATTTTTTATGGTTTAATGGCGAATGGTACACTTTCTTCCTAATTTTGGTACTCAAAGATATTTGATTCGAAGAAACTCTCTCACGAATTAATTCATAATGGAATGTTATCAGTTCGAAAGTTCTCCCAGTGTTATATTGCAGAGGAAAACGAAGGATGACAGGCATTATCAAGGACAAGGTTCAAAGCAAAAATCTGTAGAAATTCAATAGGGCCTAAGGCTAGGGTTATATGGACGCACCGAACTCAATTGATTCATTCATTCGAATTAAATCTCATGATAGCGCGCTTCGTATAACATCATTCGGTTCATCAACATTCCTCAAAAAACATTAAATGCGTCAAGCTAGCTCCGCACGTCAAGGCTTGACGTGCGGAGCTCTTCTCCATGAATTAAATTCATCGCCGCGTTATACGAGCGAGCTATCATCGCACCGAACTAAATACATTCGACTCACGGTGCCGTGACTGAGCTCCTATATCTACCTTATATGGCAATAAACCGGGGGATGTGCAAATCATAAATTATTTTAAAGGATGTTTCCATGGCAATACGATAGAAAGAACATCGCTTTTGGGATGTTGTTATGGTGACTTGTTTATATGATTGAAAGATGGCTGACATGGAAGCTGATGTTTTCCAAAATCATGATTTAAAACATTTTAAAAACGTTTTATTTTAGTCAATCACAATGCATCAGCACTAGAATTGGGGTCGCTTTTATCATAATATGTTATTATAATGGAAATTTGCATTTAATTTGCTCTGAGTACTATGCCTTGATAGAACAAAAACTGTCTCCCATAAAAATGCTTGCCAACCTGTGAGATTACTACTTCATTCATACAAGCTTCAAACTATAGATAGGCAAAATAGAACGGAAAAATCGCTGAAAATGAAAAATAATGCAAACAAAACACTCTGGTTTCAAACCATGCGGTATAATTCCAAGAAAACTACTTCCTATCACGTGACATTTTGGCCAGTTTTTAAAGATCGTCGACATTCGGTTCGTCTGTATAACCCCAAATGCGAATTTAATGCAATTCGGTGTCGCACCTAATTCGAATTGAGTTCGGTGCGTCCATATAACCCTAGCCTAACACTTATTATATTGGCTTTCCATTTTCCAAAATCAAGGTCAGTATTTTAATTAAAAGTAAGTGAAACATATTTTTAATGAATTATATTCAATTATTCTAATGTTTGTTCGATATGTAGCATGATCATGAATTCATGATGTGAAACTAAAAATGATCATGAGGATTCAGTTCTCAGTTGTTTGTTAAGACATAGTGGTTTAGACAGGATGCAAGACTCCCAGATATTTGGATGTAAATGCATGTACAATCGCCAATCCCTATGGGCTCTGCTGTAACAGTATTACACATAGCATCAATTCTGCTGAGTGATCCAAATCAGGACCAATAACATTTGTATTATCTTTATTTCTGACATAGTTTGGCAGCATATTAATGCACCCCGTATAACAGTGCACACAACAGTCTGTTGGCCCCATATATGCCATGGCAATAACGTATTTACATACTCAATCTGTACAATTTCACGCATAGCATAATGAAAGTTTCAAATTTCATGCATTCAAACGAAAGAGCTTTCTTGAAATTGATTCAATTCAGACCTATCTGCTTTTAAATCGTATTATTAATATTTAGCAGAACATGCAAAGTTTGAATGGTAAACAAGGTGTTTGCAAATAATAAAAATTTTGCATGATAAAAATAGGAAAACATGGTTGAAGTCTTAAAATGGGGTCTGGAGATTCACCCCCTTAAGAACTTTTTGAATTCTGGCGTCCCAAATAGGGAATTTCGCTATGATTTTATCTAAAATATTCGTATAAAATATATAAATATATTGTTTTTATATAACGCAAAAATCATCGATAACACAATAACGTAGATAAGAATGCCTTTTCACGATTTCACAGACAAAATTTAGGGCAACAAGGATAACACGTCCTGATGAGTCGTAAAAGGCCCCAACTGTTGCTCAACCCCTAATTTACAAACATTGCATGTCTGGTATCGTGCAACCTAGATATCTTTTGAGCAATTGAGGATGTTTTTGTTATCTTCTGTGGACCCCTAGACCACACATGTTAATTATCGCAACAATGGTTAAATGTCTCTTCAATCTATTTTGAATGGTTTTATTAGAAATATACATCCATTGTATTCAACATCTATATTATTTTATAATCATAGATAAAGTTTATGATGGTGAAAGTTATGGACTCTTTGACCACACCTATTATACTACTGAGGGTGACGAGATGTAACTATAATGCCTATTGGATGGTCTACTCGATTTATATTCATATATATATTCTATGCAACCTAGATATGATTTTATGATGTCAGAAATGTTCCTGTTCTTGGTATTGGACTCTTTGACCACACCTATTATACTACTGAGGGTGACGAGATGTAACTATAATGCCTATGGGATGGTCTACTCGATTAATATTCATATATATATTCTATGCAACCTAGATATGATTTTATGTTGTCAGAAATGTTCCTGTTCTTGGTATTGGACTCTTTGACCACACCTATTATACTACTGAGGGTGACGAGATGTAACTATAATGCCTATGAGATGGTCTACTTGATTTATATATATATATTCTATGCAACCTAGATATGATTTTATGATGTCAGAAATGTTCCTGTTCTTGATATGTGACTCTTGGACCACACCTATTATACTACTGAGGGTGATAAGATGCATATAATATGCATATGGGATGGTCTACTCGATTTATATTTATATTCTATACAACCTAGATAGGATTTTATGATATCAGAAATGTTCCTGTTCTTGATATTGGACTCTTGGACCACACCTATTATACTACTGAGGGTGATAAGATGTATCTAATATGCATATGGGATGGTCTACTCGATTTAAATTTATATTCTATACAACCTAGATAGGATTTTATGATGTCGAAATGTTCCTGTTCTTGATATTGGACTCTTGGACCACACCTATTATACTACTGAGGGGGTTAGATGTATCTGTGATTCCTATGGGATGGTCTACTTAATTTATATATACGTTCTATCTAACCTAGATATGATTTTATGATGTCAGGAATGTTCCTGTTATTGGTATTGGACTCTTGGACCACACCTATTATACTACTGAGGGTGATAAGATGTATCTAATATGCATATGGGATGGTCTACTCGATTTAAATTTATATTCTATACAACCTAGATATGATTTTATGATGTCAGGAATGTTCCTGTTATTGGTATTGGACTCTTGGACCACACCTATTATACTACTGAGGGGGTTAGACGTATCTGTGATGCCTATGGGATGGATTTATATATACATTCTATCTAACCTAGATGTGATTTTATGATGTCAGGAATGTTCCTGTTATTGGTATTGGACTCTTGGACCATACCCATTACACTACTGAGGGTGATTAGACGCATCCTTATTTTGTAGGGGATGGTCTACTTGATTTATATATGATTTATTTTGATTTTGCTGATTTGAATAGAATTTAATATTTTAATATTTGCCTGGTAGTTAATTAATATAATCGTTAGGTACATCGATTTGCCTCTATTTGCAAGGAGCTAATGCGTGTTCTTATGCCTAGCCTCTTTTAATGCGCATTTTATCTGGCGTTATTGGTGATAGTACAGTAAAAGTACAGTAAATTCCCTAATAAAATTGTTAGCCTCGTTATGGTTTTTTCTGTTATAATGATCAACTTATGATTTTTTTCTGTAATTATATTGTGTCACTGAGTGTGTTCTTCTTGATTGCGTACATTCTCTTATTTTTGAAATATCGTTCAGTTTTTAGCCCTAAGTGACCCAGCCTCGCTTTCATGCCGACCGTAACTAATTTCTATAAATTGAGCACCTTCCGCCACTTCGATTTTTCTCGATTTTTGATATGTTGTTCAGCATAAAATTGTACCCCATATTACATAAAAAGCTTGTGTTGCAATTTGTCCTTGGTCAAATTTTAGATTGACTGGACTATTCTATGTCTATGTAAGACCTATTCTAGAGACTTGTTCCCCAGTTTGGAACCCTTGCTTAGCAAAAGATATCGTATTGCTAGAAAAAATTCAGCGATTTTTTACAAGATTCATATGTAACGCTGCCAATCTCAAATTTATTGATTACTGTGATCGCCTAAAGCTCCTCAAGCTAGAATCATTAGAGTCGAGGAGGGTTAAAGCTGATTTAATCATGATTTATAAATTCACGCATGACTTAGTTGATTTATCTCTTGATTCGATAAATTGTAAATATCTTGTAAACAAATATACAATGCGTGGTCATCCTTACAAACTATATTCAACGCAAATGTGTAGGAACAATATTACGAAATTTATGTTTAACAACAGAGTGATACCATGGTGGAACTCACTACCGGACTTTGCAGTTAATTCTAAGACTGTCAAAGAGTTCAAGGCATCACTCGAAAAAGTAAACACGTTATCACATTGCAAAATTTTTGGCTATGGTTAATCAGTTAATCATTGCAACAATATCTTTAAATTAATTACTTATTTACAATCAATTTATCACGCATTAATTATCTTCTTATTCATGTATTATATATATTACTTAGGCCACATGTTAGTGAGGGTGCAAACTCTCCTTTGTTCTTGCCTGTCATTTTTTTTTTGGCAAATAAATGAATTATATAATATAATCATCAACTTCCTTTAATATAATTTTTTTATGTTAATCTTACTTTTGTTATTGTGTAAGGATGTATGTAAGTGGAATTATTTGTGAATTTAATCCCCTGTATTTTCCTGTTATATTTTATATTTTAATATGACGAATAAATCAAATCAAATCAAATCAAATTATAGCTATACATTTATATGTTCCTACATCTAAGAGTTCACGGAAATCTAGATACCCTAAAACTATTCGCAATTTAATGCTTAAACGTCGATGTGCATACAGTTTTATCTGACTCTGAATGAAACTATCTTATGTAAATATCCTTTGAGAATTTAAACGCCTTTGGTTACTAAGAACATAATACAAAGTCAAATTTCAAATAAACTGTCTCATGTTCATTTAGTAAACAAACGAAACAATTGTTTAATATCGACTTTTAACAGGTCTCATATTCAATTTCATGTTTGTAACGACGATGTTGATTGCCGTAAGTGAAGGCCGTTACTTACGCTAAAAGCATTTTTAGATATCGACAAAGACAGGCTTTACCTTCTTACTTTTATTTTGGCATTGGAGAGTGACATAAAATGATAATTGGAGAGTATATTTACAGCAATCATTCCAGGAAATAAAGAATTTGTGTTATCAATTAAAACCGTTATCTAAAGTCTGAGCGATCAATGCATATAATTGATGACAGATAGAAGGACAATTAGGTGATAGATATTTAATATTTATGATAGTACGAATATATATGAGCAGTTCAATTTTCATATTCATGTTTAAAGGCCGAGTATTATCAGAGTAAATCGGTATAAATCGTTATTATGCAAAATATCCCCTATTGCATTTATATTGAAGTATTTCACGCTGACGAGTCTTTAAACTAAGTTGTAGAGGATCAAATTAACTGAGAATTTAGATATGGATGCAATACCAAGAAGAAAAAATGGCAATGTATTTCAACATGCATCGCCATTGTTAGCAATCGAAGAAGACCCATCAGATGGCGATGAAAACAATTTTGAAAGTGGCCAAGATCGATTACATTGGAATGATTCGAATTTGTTACGAACTCAAGAGTTTGATGTTGTCGTACCCCAAGAAAATGGATTCCAATATTTTGACGCTGTTGCCAATGGAAGTAGTCCCATGAGAAGGCAGCATGCGTGTCCTCAAACATTACCAAATTATCAAAATGTTCAAGAAAACGTTTTTTATAAAAATGATCCCAATTATCATAATGTATACAAGAATGACTCCATACTATTACGTCCTATGCATGAGGATTACTCGACTCCTATAAATTATGCAGAACAATATTTTGATAATAGTGAGCATTCAATTAGTAGCTATTCGACATCTTGTTCATGTCTAAATTATCCTCCGTCATCAAGTAATTTGTCATTGAATAGTGATCAAATAATGGATTATGAAAGTTACGAAATTGAAAAACGACGTTTAACAAATACTTTACAAACAATTGATCCAAGAATATTATTACCACATCTACATCATAAATTAAAATACGGTGATTGTCAAACTATTAAATCATTATCATTATTATTACCCAAATCTATATTTAATGGTAAAACTATGCATTGTGTACGATGTCACAAAGAATATGACCAGAAACATGGATTAAAAACATGTCAATTACCACATAAAGAAGAACATGTTATTCTAACAAAAAATACTGTAGAAGGTGGCGATTTTTTATGTCAGGATTGTGGTTTGGCATTTCATATACCAAAAAAATATGAATATAAAACTAGATATTGTCATCGTTATCAATTTGGTTATTGTTTTATTGGTGAACATACTTATCATACACAGAATGTTGTTTATGAACCACAGGGTATTGCTTTAACATGTGCTGATTATGGCTGTGTGGAGTTTTACGTATAATCAATTGCTATATTAAATGATACATATATAATAAATTGAATGCACTTAGTTGCAATCATTTCAAATAGAGAATACAATTATGTATGAGTTGAATTAAGTTCAAGCTAGGATTGAATTTGAGAATGCTTCATTGACCTTCCAAACTGGGCTTCTGAGCAATTTCACGGGTACCCACCAGTTCGTTAGAATTGTAATTTAAAGAAAAGATTGATAACCCTTGATATGTGATTTGATAAAGATTGATATGTGATTTGAAGACCGTGACCCCGAGATGTTTATTTGTTAAGAAACATCAACATGACCATTGGCCGATGTGAAAATGCCCCATATACCAGTTAATATGGGCAAACTGCATATGGCAGTACCATTCGGAAAGAAAACCGGAATGGCCGTTTATCAGAGTTCTTGGTGAAGAAATTTGGCAAGAAAATTCTTCGTGTAATGTTTAATGTGATAACGCAATAATTATGCAATGATTAGAGCGTTGCACATCGACACGCAGGGTCCAATCCCTGGGAGAAGCAATATTGGTTGTGGATATAGCGCCAGGAAGGGCCTCCCGCAATTAAGGCATTAAACTCGTGCATTCTCCAAGTATACTAACCAATTCAACAATTCCCCTGGTGAAAACATGCTACTGACTTACCCGGTTTCTTGAAAAATGATAAATCCCAACAAAATCATTGACATACGTTTGTAGGTCTATGTATGTGTATTTAACTGTCAGTTAATTTAAATTCATCGTTCTGTCTGCTTTCTGTTCGTTTTCATTTCTGTTTTCAAATTGTAAAAAATCCCATTCTATTCAATAGCTCGAATATTTCTACTTTCTTGGTAAATAATATTTAATATTAATGAGTTCGTTAATATTTCTTGCTTTTTCTAAGTAACTGCTGATAGCTTTTAATGACATTTTTACTTACTTTCATGATTCTTCCCAGCGACTTCTAGATTGCCTCTTTCGCGTTAAAACACGTGTTATTAGCGAGGCTTAAATGATATAATGGTCATAAAAAGCTGCTTCAGCATTTTTTGAAACTGGAAAGTGGAAACTGACTAGGCCTAGAAAAGACACATTTTAGTTTGGAAAGATATTTATCATTTTGAAAATTATGGAGATTGAACAATTTTATTATGATAGTGATATCATCCTTGGCGAAGGTCCACATTATTGCAAACAATCAGACCGCTTGATTTTCAATGATATAATGGGGAAATCATTCTCAATTGTTGACTACACTAAGAGAAAGGTAGGCTACATGTCAAATATTATTTAGTTTATTAAAGTTTAGGCCTATGATGGGTCATATATAGTACTGCAGATTGTCTAAAGTGATAGTCCCTTTGATATTTTACTGGTGTAGATAGATGAACGAACATACACATTGAGGAATTATCAATAGGCCTATCAACAAAAACTTACTAAGAACTGTTTCCAAGTTGCTTAGGCTATCATTCAATCATTCATAATATGCATGCAGCATGCGTTGCTTCACTTCAAAGCGAAAAAGAAAAGGAATATGTGTTTTACCTGGTCACTTGTGAGGGAAACGTGAATTTTCTTATATGTGCTAGCATTTTTTTACCTGCATTATACTGTATAGATGTGTGACATGTGTCTTTACTCAGCAAGACATCATTATGGGGGATGGTTGACATCCCCTCTTACGGGGGTGGAGTCATGGGGTAACATCCCCCAACTATTGATTTGTGAAAAACAGGTCTGCTTGCTAGAATCGAAAAATTATATCATGTAGGCCCTATTTAGTTGCATTACCGCCAACACCCAACAGATAATCGAAACTTAGGCCCTGTTTACAAGGATGGCAAGTTACCCGAGTAGGCGAGTTACTCGCCTTACCGAGTTAACATGTGTTGTGTGTTACAAGGGTCAGCCGAGTAACCCGCCTACCCGAGTTGAATTATTTGAAGCCAATCTAAGCATGCGCGCTGAAATTGAACGATTAGAGAACAAAAGATGTCTACAGCGGAAACGTTTGAAACAATAGAAAATTAAAGCTATCATTTTTAATTTTAACCTGCCTACTCGAGTCAAAAAGTCAAAAAGTGACAAAAAGTTGTCTCGGGTAGGTGAGTTTCCCGATCTGCCAAGGCGAGTAACTTGGGTAGGCAAGTTACTCGGGGGCGAGACAACTTTCTCACTTTGCTTGTAAACAGAACACGCATAAACAATAGACCCGGGTAACTCGCCCTTGTAAACAGGGCCTTAATGTTTACTCTTAAAAACACTTTTTATGCTCAAATTCTGATCAATCAATCACTGCCAATGAGATCTCAAGGACTGGTGTGATATTAGATCACAGGGATCATGTCGTGAAAATAATAGTAATTCCAGTCAGGATGTTCGTCTTGTCAGCAGACCAAATATTCTCAATTTCATTCTACTGAAGATCGAATGAACGTTATGCAATGAAGTACAATGTTCTCTGCTTCTCAAAATGAGATGATATATTTGCTGGCTAATTAAGTAGGCTACAATCATACAACACAGAAGAAATAATTTTCTCAAGAATTGATTCAGTTATGGCTGATAGTTTACCAGACGCTGCAAATAGAGGCACACTTGTTGCTAGAAGTTTGCTATGTTGGCAAGGAAAACAATCCATTTTTGGAAGTAATAAATATGATTTATTAAAATGAATGTGTATCTACTATCTTTCCGCAAGATGATGACATTGATAAATAACACATGGTGCTAAGGGCAAAATATTAGACATTTCTGGCCGAATTCTAACTACTGTAGGCCTATATTACGTCAAGACCATGTAGGCCTATGTGTGTGTGTAGGCCTACAAATACATGAAAATTTAAAAGGATAATTTTTGACTCATGGTTACGTAAGTGACCTTGAGTCTATCCTGTCATGGTGGAATCATTTTCATTTCATTTCGTTTCATTTCATTTCATTTTTGACTAAATCTATTGTTCTTTTGAAATAACGTTCAACATACTGCTTTGCGTGCTAACAAAGGTCGAACAAAAAAGATTGCGCAAGAAACACCATTTTATTGTTAAAAATACAATGGGTAAGCTGTGTGATTATTCTAAATTTTTAGCCAAATTTTTTTGACATGAATTTTTTTACATTGCCCGCCATGATGGCCGACTCGCAGCTTAGCGAGATTACAATTGCATTATTAAATGAAATGTTTTCTAATACTCCTGGATTAGTTTACATCATGACTATCTCTTCATTGGTAGAACACATGATTGTTTTCTTCTTTTCGTCATTTGAAATGGTTAATGAAAGGTTTTGATCGTTCTGTAACATCACTATTTGAGGTGAAACTTCGAAGATAATTGTTGTTGTGTTTTGACCATGAGAACTTTTATACCGACAATTCATCATTTGTTTGGGGGCTTAGACAAGACAGTATTATATATTTATTGTTTTTATTGTTTTCTGAAGTTAAGTATTACATCAAACTGCTAATAGTACAGTCATTTTAAGCCAATATAAGCCTCACACAAATTGCAACAGAAGCATTTTTTAACAATTCTAGGGTCAAATTTTATGCTTAACAACGTATCCAAAATGTTCCGAAATCGGAGTAGGCAAAATGCCTTAATTTCGCAATTTGATTTATGGCAATTCCAGTAGAAACATGAAAGCGAGGCTGTCCATTTTTAGTGTAATCATGTGATTTAATTTGAGAGGAAAATATCAGGAATAGTAGCCTTGCATCATTTATCACATATAATGTGCTTAAAATTTCTTTACTGTCACCATGTATCAAATTATCAAAACGAGGCTATGTATGAAGATTAAACAAATCGACATAGGAAAACTAGAAAAGGATATATACAGTAAGTGAAAAATGTTATTCATTATATTTTAACATTCTACTAGCAGTATAGATCATGTAAATACTTGATTTATCTTATTTAGAAATTACAACCAGGTAATATACATTGTTCACAACGAACAATTTCAGACAAATGCCTAGGAATGTTCATGGTCGCAATTATTTTTGACAGAAATTGACTATTACGATTTGATGATAGGCCTGCAGAAAAATAGCAGAATAAGATATGCAATAGAAACGTCAAATTAAATTAAACTAAAGAACTAATACCTTCATTAATCATCGACAGGAAATCAATGCAACTTCGTATATAGACTACAGTTACCCACTCGTTTATGTTACTAATTTAACCATGGAATGATAATTGAACACAGGAACTTCATCTAAAAGTTATGCCCAAAATGTTAACTATATACTATACACATATACAATCGGACCTGTTATAACAGCCGTCTCTATACAGCGAAAACCTGTCTGAAGTGGTCACTCTTGCTCAATGTTCTGAAATAGTATTTTCTATTGAATCGAAGATTGATGAGCTTGGCTGCAGTTTTAGTGAGTTACTCTTTTTCTAGTTCTTGGTTCGTCTGAGCAAATAAAGGAAACTTGTATAAAGCAAATAATTTGTGCCACTTTTGAAATTTGCAAAATTCCCCGACCATTAGCTCTCCATTCATTTTAATCAATAATGGTTAACATATTTTCGAAACTTCGAATAGCCTACAAGTGAGTAAAACTGTAGGGTTCACAATATGTGTTTGGCAGCTCTTCATAATATCCCTGCGAAAACAGTTCAGGAGTTAATGAACAGTCCATGAACAGTTCATGAACGTTAAATGGCCCAAAGTTTTCATGGATTGTTTATGAACTGTCCGTGAAGGTTCATGAGCTGTTTTTGAATAGTTCATGAATGTTTCTAAGCTTTTGAACTCCTGAACATTTTGCAGGGGATGTATCAAATTTGTTGTATAAAAATCTTCCGTGGAAGAATAGTTCATAAATGTTAAATGCAATGAACAATTTATAAGCAGTTCATGAAATGCTGAATTAATTTACAAATTGTATAATTTATAATAAATGAAAACTCGGGAGCATTCAATAACAATGTTCTGAACTGTTCATGGACTATTCATACGAGTTCATTGACTATGGACCATTTTCTCCATACGAGCTTCCCTTGTCTGCTCAGAGAAACCAAGGACTGAAAAAGAGGAAATCACCAAAACTACAGCCAAGCTCATCAATCTTTGATTTAATAGAAAATACTATTTCAAGACATTGCAATAGTGACCACTTTAGACAGGTGGTCGCTGTATAGAGATGGCTGTTATAGCAGGTTTGATTGTATATGTGTATAGGATATAGTCAACATTTTGGGCATAACCTTTGGGTGAAGTTCCATGTTCAATTTTCATTCCATGGCTAAATTAGTAACATGAACGACTGGATAACTGTAGTCTATATACAAAGTTAATTGATTCCTGTCAAGAAGTAAAAGGTATTAGTTCGTTAGTTTAATTTAATTTAACATTTCTATTGGATATCATTTTCTGCTGTTTTTCTTCAGGCCTATCATCAAATCGTAATGGTCAATTTCTGTCAAAAATAATTGCGACTATGATATCCCCATGCATTTGCCTAAAATTGTTCATTGTGAACAATGTATATTACCTAATTGTATTTTCTAAATAAGATAAATAAAGTATTTACATGATCTATACTGCTAGTGGAATGTTAAAATATAATGAATAACATTTTTCACTTACTGTGTATATGTTTTTCTAGTTTTTCTATGTCGATTTGTTTAGTCTTCATATATAGCCTCGTTTTGGTAATTTGATACATGGTGACAGTAAAGAAATTTTAAGCACATTATATGTGATAAATGATGCAAGGCTACTATTCCTGATATTTTCCTCTCAAATTAAATCACATTATTACACTAAAAAAGGACAGCCTCGCTTTCATGTTTCTACTGGGAATGCCATAAATCAAATAGCAAAATTAAGGCATTTTGCCTACTCCGATTTCGGAACATTTTGGATATGTTGTTAAGCAAAAAATTTGACCCTAGAATTGATGAAAAATGTTTCTGTTGCAATTTGTGTGAGGTCATTTTTATAATGACTGTACTATAAGCCAGTCGTCATCGTTTTATTTGGTTTATTAAAATATTTTAACTCTGCTGCGACATCAGCTTAAGAAGAGACAATTTCGCACATCATTTACAACTCACACCTATATTATAAGTAGTGAAAATCACGTCTCCTACTCTATCTTGGTATGGTCTAGTGGTTAAGCGTCTGCATCAGGCGCGCGGGGGTCTGGGGTTCAATTCCATTAGTCTGCCTTCTCATTTTTCTTCTTTTTTATTTGATTTATTATTTGGATATATTTTTCTTTATATTATTATATTATTTGGATATTGTTATAATTTATTTCATTTTATTTGGTTGAAGTTGATTTTTTTATTTGATCTGATTTTTATATCATTCGATTGGATTGATTTACTTTTTTGAATTTGATTTGATTTGATTTTTCTTTGCATGATGATTTGATTGATTTGATATTCTATTGAATTTGATTTAAACTCATGTATGAGCAATATGTAGTTTTTGTTTAATCAATTGTTTTACTTATTACATTTTTATATTCATAAAATTTTGATATTAATATTATCACATCAATTCTACTTTCATTGCCGGTGCAGACACAAACAGAAAATTTTAGAATTTGAAAGTTCAATTAAATTCAAAGTTATCACTTATCAGATCAAACACAGTGTAAGGTGTCATATTACAACATTTTGAGTTTGATGTTCAACAGGAGAATGTAGTTTTGGCTGGTGCGGATACAGGATCTAATGATCTTTATCAATTTCAATTTCAATGTGAAGTTCTCATAGCTGGCTGTTATAAATAATGGTTTTGCTGTATATTATTTTGATTCATGTGATCATCCTTCCTACTTCAATCCAATCATTGTTATACTCTTTCCATATAAAATTGATGTTCAGGGACCTCAATTGTTGTTGCCTACATCCTTTCACTTGGGTGTCTTGTATAGACATTATAACCAAGCTACTCTTGCGAAAAACAGCTCAGGAGTTCATGAACAGTTCATGAAAGTTAAATGATCCAATTTTTATGAACTGTTCATGAAAAGTCCAGGACTCAGATAAAACTGCAGCAACTGGAAATTGTTGGTTATAGATAATATATTATTCTAATTATACCCATGTATCTTTGTTGTAGCTAATCAAGAAGTTCAATTTTGAAAACAGTGTTACAGCAGGTTTGTTTTTCAAGTTCATTTGAGACTTCTTTGAAACCGAATAACACGACAGATAAACCATCTCATAAAATGGTTTTATTTGTCATTTTGCCAGCTGCTGGTTGACTGTTCATTCTTGGATTGTAGAACTCATTGTCAGGCTTTCTGCTTTTGCAGTATTTTCATTTTATTGTTATCGCTCGGAGCTTAAATGTAACAACTAAAAGAACTACTATTACTATACATCTACCCTCTGACTATTTCATACGTGAAAGGTCTATTTAAGGTGTAAAAACTATAAACTTAAACTCAACTACAGTAGCACGTTTTCACTAGTAAACTAGTTCCCTAGTACCAATGCACATCGCGAGGAGTTGATATGAGGATAACAATTGGCTTTTTGAATACATTTTATCAAAGTTTGTGAATTAAGATATTTTATAACTACAGTCAAACCTGTTATAATGGTCACCTCTATACAGCGGCCACCTGTCTATAGTGGTCACTCTTTCGATGTCTAACATAGTATTCTCTATTGAATCAAACCTGTATATAAAGGCCACCTGTCTATAGGGTCAATTTATCTACCTCTCTTAGCTGGCCGTTATATACAGGTTTCACTGTATTATGATTTCTGTCAACTGATTTGTGAAAATTCGATTACTGCAATATAATACCAACAAGTGTGATTTCCTTACAAATTTTGTTATTGTACATACAATGGTAATGGTATGCAAGATGACGCTTGACATTTTCACATTATGCTCATCTTGTGCAAGCATCTCTATTCATATTCTCAATTATTTTGCAGTTGTCCCAAAAGATGAAACAGGAGATATTGTTGTTGTGGCACATGGTGCATCTATAGAAGAGTTCAATACAAATGTATGATGATTACACATTTACCTTTTGATAGATTAATACACCTGTATGAGTGGCTCAGGAGTTAATGAACAGTTCATGAAGAGTTCATGAACGTTAGATGGCCCCAATTTTCATGAACTGTTCATGAAGATTTGGGTTCATTTAACGTTCTTGAACTGTTCATGAGCTCCTGAACTGTTTTTCGAAGGGGATTAAATGGGCCTATCTTCTTGAAAACAGTCCATTTGAGCTATTTGTCAACTGTTCATGGAGCGGTTCATGAATTTTCGTAAAGTTCATGAACAGTTCTTGAAGGTGAATTTTCCACAGGGTTTCCCAGACATAGCATATACCTATTATATATTATTGTTTAATTATTAATCAAAATTGTCAATGGTAGGCCTATGCCCTATATATATTGCATTGTTTCAAAATTGCTTACCGTAACAAACATTTGACAATTTTTCACAGTTAAGTTTGATGCTTTTACAGTTTCAAACTCTGTTGCAAATTTAAGCACTCAATTTTCCAAATTTACTGATATTTTGCCAAGTTATGGACATCTGGGTTTATTGATTTTTGAACGAACAGGTTTGAAAGAATGAAGAGCTTATTTTGCTTTTTCAAGTTTTGTTGATTTGAGACTTCTCTAACGCCAGCTTTTGTTTATTTTATAGACTGAGGAGAAACACACAGTTGCTCACATTGGTAAGATATTCCAATTGCTGTTGTTTTTATGATTATTTATATGTTGTTTATATGTGTTTACAGCTGCTTGATTTTATTGGAAATTTTATTGAATACTGCTGAACGCTGGTGTTCTTTAAGCTATTAGATGTTTCCCTCTTTGTTATTTCGATTCAATATATATGTCTATGTCCCATTTAGTAATTGAAAACACATTACATTTCTATGGCTGTAGGGCCTACTTCTATTAACTACTACTATTAACTCTCTTTCTATGTTGGCACAATTCTATGTTTAGACTAGCCTGCGTGAAGACCCAAATCTTTTTTTGATGATTAATAATACTATAACAGGGTCTACGTAATATTGACAGACAAGCTTTCTCTGGCCTGAAATGGGGGAGTGGCTGAAACGTGAGAAAACCATTGTTTGTCTGTGTGATATATGTTTAGACATATTGCGTGCTGTCCATTCCTGTGATCATAGCTGTGATGTAATTTATGATTTGATGTAAACTTGTAAAGTCTGTTATTATAGGCCTATAACGTTATGAACTTTATAATGTTATTATATAAACAGAGTTTAAAGTCATGTCAAGTAACTTGTGTTTGAGTTAGTCGACAGAAGAGTTCATATGATAATTACTTGAATCAATTACTGTGTCGTTTATGTCTCCCTCACATCGACCATAGTCTTACATTGTCTATTGTTCATCAGCCAATGACGATCTGGTTCTGGTTTTGGAGAAGTCGCTAGCGATTGGCTGATGAACATACAATGGACAAACAATAGTTTTCTCACATTTCAGCCACTCCCCTAACTCATCTCAGCGCAAGACAAAAGTCAAAATTACGCAGGCCCTACTAATCATCAAAAAAAGATTTGGGTCTGCACGGAGGCTAAGTTTCGATAGGACCAAAAGATAAAAAATTCTTGTAATTGTTGATAATAGTGCAATCATGTTCATCATCTTTATGTCTGTTATGTTTTTTATTCTTCTAGAATATGATGAAACTGGCCGTTTCAATGATGCAAAGTGCGATGTTGTAAGATCACTTATGTATATATAGACCCTGTTAATGTATTGAATTTATTTTACTTTTGGATTGATCAAACAAAATGAAAGATTACACTTCACACTTCGATCTTTACGCTTCATACTGCGATACCATATAACTCTATGTAAAATTACAGTAGTTGTAAATCTCTAATACTGAAGTACATAATGGAAATACTCTATTTTAAAATGCCATTGTGATTAGATTAATTTGAACCAGATATTGCAAATGTCAAAAACATCTTTCACATCTTTCACACCTTAAACACTTTAACTCCCTCTGTGAAAAACAGTTCAGGAGTTCATGGACAGTTCATGAACATTGAATGGAACCAAATTTTCATGAAATGTTCATACAAGTATTTTCAACTCTTACTTTATTTAGGCTACTGCTTGTGTTGATATAATACTACTGTATGTACACAACAATTGTAGGACATTAATTATATGGCAGGCATAAAGAAGTTCCAAATTGATTTGTTTATGTTCAGTGTTCATAAACGTTAAATAAACTGTTTTTCATGGACTCTTTTGTGATCGAGATTGGACCATTTAACTTTCACACATTGTTTTTAAGGGGACAAATTTGTGTCGCTGTTTCCAAAATAGTTCAATCAGGGTGCAGTAAATTATATATGATGTTATGTAAAATTGTGTAAAATGTTGTAATTTCTTATTTTGTAGAAGGGAAGGTTATGGACAGGTTAGTTGGTTACAAATAATTGACTTCTGAATGTCTGTTGGATATTTTAGTTTTATGATCTCCTTCTTTGGATAGTAGAAAAGTTTCAGCACTTATTTAAGCTGATTTATTGTATAGTTATATTTACTTTATTGGCCTTGATGTTGCCTGGAATTATGAAAATGAAAAGCAAAATGAAAAACAAAATGATTTGAACAACAAGTATTTTCAGCGATAAAGTAATTGACATTACTTCCCGATTACTTTACGAAATAATTTATTGCTGATTTCTTTACAAAATAATTTATTCCCGATTTATTTACAAAAGATTTATTGTTTTGTTATTATGAAGTAGGTAGTCTATAAGTGTTTTCAGTGCGATCTTATTAGGCCTGTCATTATGAAGTCCCAGATGATTTGAAAGGATTGTTGTTTGTGTGATCTGGTTATTGTCTTCTTAATGTTTTGATTTTGAGTTTATAGTAGCAGCGGCAAGATTTTCAAACAAATATTTCATTGTTTGCAAAGAATTTATTCGTCACACCATTTGACACTTCTATTGTTCGAAAATGAAAATGCCAACACATTTACAGTTGATGAGAAAACACGCAAGTATTTTTGACTTATGAATTAATAATTTCCAAAACAAAGTTACGCGGTAGATAAAAAACTCATAATCTTTGCAACAATTTTCTGCCAGAAAAAATCATGCTCAAACACAAAAATTGACACTAATGAGATTAATCACATTAATTTGACCAAACTATTCAGAAAAAGTTATTTTATTTATAGTTTCTTTTCTATCGGTGTATGTTTATTGTTTGGTTGTTGAAGTTAGTGAGTCTTTCTTACTAATGTTTGTTTGACTATGGTTCAGCTACAAACAGTAGGCCTAAACATATTATAATAAACGCTTCCTGTCCAGCCTAAAATAAAATACATGTAATTTTGAATCTTTACGGAAAGAAATGTTTTGATAGATATTCCAAAAGCAAAAGTAACAAAATGATTAGTAACTAATTACTTTTTCTGGGAAGTAATTAATGATTTTTAATTGATACTTTTTCGGAAAAGTAATTAGTAATATAATTTTTGGATTTTTAGCAAAATTAATTTGTAAACTAAATGATTACTTTTTCAAGTAATTCTCATAACACTAACAGAATGTATGCTAAAAGTAATCTTTATTTAATAACACATCATATTGATGCACTATTGGGAGCGTAATTAATTAAGATTTGCATTAGACCGATCCTGTCATCACTCAAAGCACCAGTCACACTGATAATCAGTGGAAAATTAAAAAATTAATAAACGAAAAGTAAAATAATTACATTAGAAACCTGAATAGTCCTACCTGTGTGGGAGAGGAGATTAAAGGTTACATCTTGATTATTGCTAGTTAATTGTAAACGTAATAACGAAAAATAATAAACATAATAGTGAAACAGCGTATGGCAGGCATTGGCATTAATCAATCATTTCTTGCATTCAATACATTGCCTTCATCATATCTTCCAATTTCAGATTTTAACTTGGTAATTTCATTTGCTCGTTCATCATCAATGCCCTGTTTTTCTTTTCATTTTGTACTTCTTATTCTTGAATGAAATAGCTACGACGCAATCTCTATCGTTCAGCTAATTTAATTAATACATCTCTTTGAGTTTACTAGAAATAGCAAAGTATTAAAGTGTCTTTATATTGTCTTTTGGGACACAACGGATCGGATGCAACTTATTTTTCTATCCGTATATGTCATTGTTGCGTTTTTTCGTCTGTGTTCGTGGAATATCTACTTGATTGAAAAATATATATTCATCATCATCTATCTGTTGTGTTTGTTAGGTACAATGCCATTTGAGAAAGAGCCTGGTGTAGTCCCACCGATGCAAGGAGCTTGTGTAAGTCGAAATTTATCAACACATTCAACTCTGTTAGCCTGATATGATTTAACAAATAGAAAACAGTCTTCTTTGTTATATACTTTTATAGGCTACATACATGCTGGTTATGTAACAAGACATGAAAGGGTTTAACTTGATTTTGGCATTTTGGTTGTGTCATAGCATCCAAATTGTTTTTTTCAGAATGCTTAATTAACATGGATAGCCGTTTTCTGTTTGTTTTATAAAAAATAAACTGTTTATTCAAGAATTAAAAAGTTTAACAATTCATCATCACAGTATGGGTTTAAAATCCGATCACATCATTTACATAAAAGATTTTGACAAAAAAGATTAACTATTCGTATACAGGATCTATATATCATACTTTTGAGCATTTGGTGTTTATCAACAAAACAGATATAGCTAGAGCTACGGAGAGAAATAATGAACAAAGTAGTTTTGCAGGATATATCTGACTTATTTGCTACTACATTTATCTGATTAGTAATAGTAACCACTAATTGTGTTTTGATAAAAAAAGTGTTTTGTTGATGCTAATTTGCATTTGTGCTACGTATCATAACACAAAAGTTAACAACAACCAGTCAGTAACCTTAGTATTACATTCAATGATTGTATAAAGATAAATATCTACTTTTGTGTTATCTTTTGTTATTGTCATTGTAGGCCTACTCATAGAGAAGATTGGGTTTATATTTATTATTATTTTTTGTTTAGTATATGCTAGATACAAATGGAACGATTCATAAAAAGTTTGGTGACGTAAGTATTTTATAGTTTTTTTTATCTCTTCTACTCTGGGTGATTATAGAGTATTGTATTGTATAGACCCCTGTTAAAATAATCCATGATTTCACGAACAGTCCCTGAACATTTTTGGGGGTTCGTGAACATACCTTGAACAGTCACAAATTGTTCATGAAGTTTTTTCACATAGGGAAGCATCTAGCATTGTGGAAAAACATTAGTTTAATAGCAAACAGCTCAAATCTTTGAGTTATGATAAGCTAAACTGACAATACATTATTTATTGCATTTTCTTTGCTTTGCATTGCAAAATTATTTGTGAAATAATATTTGTATGTATATAGCAGCCAGCTAGGAGACATGGATAATTTGACCTCTATATGTAGGTCTTTGTATACATGGTTAGTTCAATTCATTAGAACATAAGGCTAGACATTACTTAATATAGATATTTCTATAACGATCATTATGGACGGGTGGTTGTTATCACTATGAATCTTGGATATACTGAATGGCTACTAAAAACCTACTGAAAAGATAATGGAATGGGATTGAGTACTGAAACCATACTGAAATGCACCACACACTTGAATCTAGATTTTTTCTTTTTACTTAAAATTGGAAAGCTACTGAAAATAGCCCAATTCAGTAGCCTATTCAGTAAGTTTTCAGATTTTCAAAATTCATAGTGTATATAGAGGTGATTATCATAACAGGTTTTACAGTACAGTATAGTACTGTATATTAATTTATAATTTGGAGTTTTAAAGTATTAGACAATTAAGAAAGTGTAACTCAAAACTACGGCTGTATATATTTTAAAAAGGGCAAAACTTTATCTTACATATTTCTTTAAAATATCAATCAATATATATATATTTTAATGAAGATTTTTGGGCTTGAAGATCCTTGACTGGTAAAGACAATGGTAAATACTTATTTCCTATCTCAAGGTGTACCAAAGATCAATTTCAGCATATTTAACCTAAAGCTAGGGTTCCACTGGATAGCCATTTGACGTAATGATTTTTGTACCAGTGAGGCATTTGAATTGCACTATGCCAAAGTAATCCGGTATGTCAGGGTTTCATTAGCCTGAGCAAAATTGGCTCTGCTACAAACGTTGGGTAATATTGATCCACTACATCTTTTCTGCCGAGCGTCGCAATGCAATAGATCGAATCTATTGTTATTGCTCCTAATGGCGACATGCTGCCATACACAGATGCTGCTACGATGACGCCAATCAGAAACTAGTGAGTAATTGAACGTAATATGTATCTCGTACAATTTCTATCTGGTATAGTGTAATCCCCACCTTAACATTAAATAGCCTGTTATCCTTTTTTGTGAATAGTTCATGAACTCAATGAATTTTTCACAAACATCAATAGTACACAGTATCAAAATTAAAGTAATCCAGCCCTTCATAATTTGCTATTTCTCTAGGTTTGTATTTCCAATGGTTTAGCTTGGAGTCCTGACAACAAAACATTCTACTATATTGATTCACTTAAAAGGTTAGAAAGTTGTTTCATTAATATGTATTACAATATCAAGTTTAATTTGAGTGAATGTTTGAATTGATAGGTGTTGATACTTGATGTTTTATAGAACAGTTGACGCATTTGATTATGAAGTAGAGAATGGTGAAATATCAAACCGAAGAATTGCAATCAATTTTTCAACATTCGAATCAAAAGATCATGTAAGTTTGAGCTTTATCATAAATTAGCCAATTGCGATCACACAATCCATATCTCAAGAACAGCTTGACGCAAACACTAAATCTGTCCCATACAAACCGTTCCTATTTCTGATATTCCGTTTATCCGTTATGCACTCAAGACCTTATTTTGGTTGATTTTTGAGAGTTTATTATGAATTTAGATTCCTTAATTGTATTATATATCATCTCATAGTTTTAATAGTTTAAAGTTATATTTTTGCCAGAATTGTATACTTTTAAGTAAGAAAAGTTTGACCACAAATATCTTCTTTTCTGTATTTTTTACAACAATGTATTCAAAAACATTATGAGAACTTCGATAATGTGGTGCAACATGCCGGTTTATGTGGTGCAAATAATAAAGATTACGCTATGGTGTTCCCCTATTTTTTGCATGGAGAACCTTTTCTTTCATTTTCAAAGTTACATGTGTACAATTGTACATGTTTAAATCAACTGCAGACATTGAAATTTTTTTGTAAATTTGAAGCATTTACCTTAAACAGTATGGATTCCAAATGTTGTCAATTTACATTTAAAGTACTGCAGTATTTATTAATCTAAACCAAATACCTAACCTGTCAAACATATGATTTTTCAACTGCAATACAATGAATATATTTCTAAATGATGTCATACTGTTGTGTTGCCTCTTTCTCGTGTTCAATGTCTGTTCAATGGTGTCAACGCACATCATTCCCCTTCGTCTAGAATTGGGATATCATACGTTGATGTTATTCTATTTTAGTTGCCTGATGGTATGTGTATTGACGAAGAAGGAATGTTGTGGATAGCGCTGTTCAATGGTTACAAGGTAGATCTATTTTATAGTGCTGTTCGATATATCTCAGATCACGTTATATCGAGCTTCGATATAGACTATTTTGTATCTGTACCAATATTTTGATTTTTCATCTGTTATTTGTAATGGTACAGTTTATAAGTGTTTTTGAAGGGTTCTTAAATGTTTGTAAAGTTCATGAACAGTTCATGAACTTAAAACATTTTTTTCAGGGGTGATTATTTAACATTTTATAATATATTTATTTATTCACACTATTTATTACCTTGACCTATAAATGGAAATGCCTTTGTGTATGTGTATGTGTGCTTGCGATGGCCGTTCGCGATTTTGTCAACCATTTCAACAGCAAATGAATCTTTTGTATTTTGCTTTGGGTAATAAAAAATGTGCTTAACATTGAATTTGTTTGGATTTTCGGAACCGCTATGCCTACGACATGATTCTTTGCGCCATGTTTCTATTGTCAGATATTAAAATTCACACATAATGTTCTCCAATTTCATTTTGCCCATTTACTGATCGATGTGTGGCAAAGACTGACTGTAGAAAGTCTTCCACATGTAATATATTTGTTTGTTTTAACAACGTTGGAGGTAATTTTATTCAGTCAAAATTAACTCAGCAACGTGGGGAAGATGTTGCTAGTGAACTATACCTCTTCTCTTATCTTCACATCCTTTTTCACTTTATGTCAATTTTATACAACTTCGATGCAAATTCATTGTGCTCATATCAGGAAGCATTTTTTTAGCTACAACATTGGGCCTAGCAGATCGACTGAAAAATACCATATTTTGTACCATATCGAATTGGATCATACAGTAGAAACTGTTTCTAATGCCACCTTTTATAACAGATTATTGTTTATAACGAACTGGATTTGACTGATGCTCCTGGTGAAATTTGGTATAAAACTCAGAGTAGCGAGAACAGTATGTCTCTCTTTTGACTCATTTTATTTATTTATCTATCTTTCTTCTTATAAATAATAGACTTATAACTTCCCTAGGCAAAAGTGCCGCAATAGACATTTTCTATTGCATCAGCATTTTCATATACCGAACAGCTCCACTATTTTGTCAAGGTTTTGGACTGACACTACTACACATTTCCAGCTTTCAGGGAAGTTGAATTTGCATTTTGGAAGTACACAGAAGTATCTTGAATGACCAGAACCTGGGATTCCTGCTGAAGGATGTTTCCAGTAATAGTCACAGTCATATTTTCTTCAAATTTCTTGGTCATGAAAGCTTTACATACAACTTACATTGATTATGGCTGAAGATAGAAATTTCTGAAGTTTGCATGAATCCCTAGTTCAATAACATTAATTTAGACTGTCAAAATACATCGGTAGCTCTACTGTAGTATCTTCAAAAACAGACTGTAAATTACCTAGCTCCCATGGGGTAGCTGTTGTGAACAGCTTTCACTGGACCCGGTTCCAGCTTCCAGGTACCAATTAATCTTACTTGGCATATAATCTTCTGCAATGTGATCTACAGTAATTAGAAGAAATAATTGAGCCTGTTTCTGCAAAGCTACTCTGATATGTGTTTTTTTATATATAAAAGTCAGTCCTGTGAAAATCGTTATTGTAAAAAGATAATGTTGATGATGATGATATATGTTTGTTGATTTCTGTATAACAGCATGCCAGTGGAATTATACTGAACATAGTTTGATGGAATATTTCTATAATTTTATAGGTTGTCAGATGTAATCCATTAACCGGAGAGAAACTTCTAGAAATCAAATTTCCTGTTAAACAAGTCACATCATGTGCATTTGCTGGTCAAAATTATGATGAACTTATTGTAACTACAGCAAAGTAAGTTTTCATAAAGTTTTATAATGATGGATAAATGATTATCTTGATGAGGAATAAATTGACAGGGGAGAGGATGTGCCATATTAAATAAGGACCACAAGTTGAGTTTGATAGTTGTCTTTATTATAATGATGTAGGCTGTGTCTGCTGATGTTTACAGGAGAGATGCTAAGGGCTACTACATGGTCATTAATCAGAGCTCTTTCATACAACAGACATGACCGTACGGGATGACAACAAGAGGCAAAAGAGAACAGTTTACAACTTGACAATTTACATGACTATGACAGATAACGGATATAACACAGATAACACAGCCACTACAAGGACAATGAATAAAATAGTGATGAATGATTGAAGATAACTAAGGAAGAAATGGAATGTAAACACACGCAATGAATATACACACTGATTGTTGAAAGTATCCCAGATTTCTCTTATGAAATAACCGAACTAATCTATTGGCTTGGTCAATGTGTCGAGCAGATCCATAGACTTAAATAGATTGCCAATCTATGACATCCCAACCCCCGCAAAAACATTGTTGAGTTCATGAATGTTAAATGACCCAATTTTCATGGAATTTTCATGAATTGTTCATGAACTCCGGAACTGTTTTTTGCACGGGAATTTTCATGGACTGTTTACACCAGTGAGGTAGCCACCATTGAGAGGCAAAAATCTGCTAGATGGCTAACAATTGCAACCAAGCATATTAAATTAAACACATACAAATTATACCCTGCGTAGATAAAATTCTCTGTCATCTTTCGCTGTGGTTTGGAGAAAACTTAGTTTACAACATATCTTATTGAAAACGTGGTTTTAAAATTTTGAGCAGCGTTTTATGTTTTGGTTGCAATGTCACTCTGAGTCCTCATGGTGGACACTTCCTTCTTTCAATCTGTCAATTTGATTGGCAGCCCATGTAAGTCCATTCCATATCCTATTTTATATAAATTACATAATTCCATTTAAATTATCTATAAATACAATAAGCACATTGGGATGCTGGTGGGGTCTTCTTGCATTAGGGACGTTTATCCTTCAACAGCTATAAGCATGAATTCAATAAGTATGCCAAGTATGCAATGTCCAATAGAATACGCATCATTGCTCTCAAATTCTTTGCTGTACTCTGTATAATTTGGCTTTACAATTAGATTTCGCCAGTCAACAAACTATTTAATTTTCTTTTGTTAATTAGCATTTACGTTTTATATATTCTCAAAATTGATAAATGTTGCTTGAATTTGTTCTTCTTTTTTTCGTTGTTTGTATCATAGATTTGCTTTAAAGCCAGAAGAAATAGATGAACAGCTTTTAGCTGGAACAATTTATAGAATTAAAAACCTTGGTGTCAAGGGTATTCCACCATTTATCTATTGCGGCTGAACAGTTTTCAGCTATAATACATGTAATTGTTAAACCATATATTGCCATTTCAAGCAATAACTTGATTTGAATAATCTGAAAGTGTAGGTTAAAATTTTATATCTTATAGAATATCAAATAATAAGGAATTTAACAATGTGTGATGTAATGATTTGAATAATATTTAACACTAAACCTGCAATAACATTCTTATTGGTTATTTTAAAACTCATGGACACAAGATAATCAAGTAGATAAGCTCGCACAAGAACAGAACTCACCCACATATTGCTTCGCTAATTACCCGCATACCCTGATGCCGGATGTTTCAATTAAATAATTATTATCTTAGGATACGGCAGTGTCTGATCAAAGGTTTAGCCTTTGGAAATTTCTTGAGATTCGGTCTGTAAATCACAAAAATATCGATATTCTTCTGGATTTGCCCTACTCTCTCGCAGTCTATGGTCGCAGCCCCCCGGTGAAAAACAGTTCAGTAGTTCATGAACAGTTTATGAATGGTAAATGGCCCCATTTTCATGAACTATTCATGAACTCATGAAAATTTGGGTCATTTAGCGTTCTTGAACTGTTCATGAACTACTGAACTGTTTTTCGCAGGGGCCTGATTTTGTATGATCCTGGGGTATGGGATTTTACATCTAGTAGCACCACTAACTCTAGATCTGAATTTCTTCTAGCCTGCGTCACAGGCAAAAACATTTTAGGAATGTTTTGAGCTGTAAAACAAGCTAAGTTTCTTCTTGGTCTCTTTAGTGGGTGAAATGAAATATACGTACAGTCAAACCTGTTATAACGGTCACCTCTATAAAGTGGCCACCTGTCTATAGTGGTCACTCTTGCAATGTCTAACATAGTATTTTCTATTGAATTAAACCTGTATGTAAAGGCCACCTGTCTATAATGATCAATTTATCTACCTCTCGTAGCTGGCTCTTATATACAGGTTTCACTGTATCATCATTAACGATGATGCAGTTGAATCAGTTGATTTCCCTATCTGTTTCAGATGAGAAGTGGGATATCATATTTAGTGAGGTAGAACATGAGAATAGACTAATGCTGATTTATGGGGGAATGGTGTTCCCCTGCTCTTTTTGCCAGGGAGAATGGTGATCTATTCTTTATTGTGCTCACATATTTTATTATACCAATGTCATTATTTAGACTATTGTCAAATAAAATAATTGTCAACATCGATCCCATTGGGGCATAGTGTTTTATCGATCAAATTGCTGTTATTGGATTTACATATGTATATGAATCATCGTTGACTAAGTAAATAAAATGAAGTCAGAATAAATAATTGTTTGAAGCGTTTATAGCCTCTGCCGTAGCCACGTATCTTTCCTATGTTTGATAACGTCATCCACAATTTCTTTGTGAAAAATAATGTTTCTCTACTCCTAAAACTGGAATATCATCACTGGCGAATACGTATATAGAATAGATTGATAACTAAAAGGGATTTTAGGTGGGGATATTTATCATGATGTGACAATAGAAGAAGGGATATTACCTGAGTTCGACTAACATGGTCCACGGTATTTGAATGAGTTGATGTATTTGTTTGACAGAGGAGTAAGGGGTTACACAATCAACTATTTCTGATAAATACAACAACATCCCTTTCAAAACAAATTTGCACTTGATCAGGCCACATCGCATCTAGGGTGTTGTAAAAATTATCTGAGTATACATCTACTATTCACTATTAATTGAATTTAACGTCAATAGAGATTTTCAAGTAAGTAATTAGGCCAGTACGCATACTACACATATTCAAACTATCAGATATCAAATAGATGTGGGGTGTCTTTTTATTATTTGTCTTAAAACGTCTGCAGCATTGTCAAATGAAAGCTTGTAAATTTGTATTTGCATTAACATAATGCCTCGTATTACGAGAATCAGCAGAGATGTAGTGTGACTTGTTAAATGGCCTAATTTTCATAACTATTCATGAACTGTTTAAAAAAGTTTAAAAAGGTGTTTATGAACAGTTTGCAAAGTTCATGAACTGTTAATGAATGAAATTAATTTTTTCGTAGATGCATCCCTTATAAGAACAGTTTATGGATTCACATCATTTGTTTGCAATATAAATATTTTTCCTTCTCAAGATGAAAGCTAATGAATCAAATTGATAACAATGGCATGACACAATTAGTGTTTAAATATATACATTTTAAAATCTGTGGTGATAAAAGAAATCTAAAATACAATAATGCATATGTAAATAAAAATAAAATCAACAAATATAATCACAACATAAAACAATGCCAACATTTAATTAAACAGACAAATAAGCATGTATAATATATTGTGTGTGTACATCCTTCAACAAGGACATATTGTCATAGCAACTGGTATCACACAGTTAACTATCTATATCTATTAAAATCATTGCAGTGAATTTTTGATTTGAAAAATCTCAAGTTTACAATGCAACTATGTGACTATGCTGTACATCTATCGTTTTATACAAAATCTCAAACATCAGTTTGTCTTGAGATATCGAGCTTACTCATAGTTTCAATTAAAAATTGAACAGTTCGTTGTTGAGATTCAGAGCGCTGACGTTGCAGTGTTTGAGCTTGTTTTCTTAACTTTTTTATTTCAAATTGAAGACGATCATTTTCAACGTATAAACGATCTCGTTCCTATAGAAAACAAAATTATTACTTAAATATCTAGTCTATATTTAATATTCTGACCAGAAGCAGAGAGTTTAAATTTATATATATAGGTTGAAATCATTAAAAAATGATCAAGTCAAACATGGAAATAATCAGAGATGCAACAGTCTATATTCAAAGTGTATATGTGACGGTTTGTGCTAGAATCAACATTTCAGTAGAATTTTGGATTTTTCATTATTTTCTAATCTTCAATTTGTCTTCATTTTGGACGACTCCATCTCATTTTATTTATTAAAATACATTTAAATTTTCAATAATTTCTCACTCTTGCTGCCAAACTGAAAAATTGGATTTTTTTCTGATTGTTGATTCTGACATGAACCGTCACATACCGTATCTCAGATTATTGGGAGATTTCTTCTTTAGATGGAAAAAAAATTATATTATATTATCTACTTCTTGTGTTTGTGCAAAACTGTTTGTGTTTATTTGAGCTGGTTGAGCTTACACATAAATCAGTCCCTGGCAACAATATTGAATTAATATCTGTATCACATGAATGTGTAAACAAATCTATGTCCGCTGTTTGCCAGGCACAAAACATTTAGATTGAAATGGCCAAACAGACTATTGTAAAGTTTATTATAAGGCTTCTGGTTTATAAAGAATTTTTTCAACGATATCATAAATTGATTAATTGGTTTTCAGTAAAATGGTTTAATCAGCCTAATATAAATGTGTGGCTCTCATTCACTAGGAATCATACCTCTTCCACTTTCTTTAAATCAACCTCTGATCCATTATGTCCGTTACCATTGGTAATAACAGATGATGAATTTGATACATTCTTAATACGAGGTTGTGGTGATGGGGGCTCAGGGGAGTCTCTAGATCTAGATGATTCATTACCAGACTCATCAAATTGTTGTTCGAAATATTTTAGACGCTTCTTCAATTGTTTTGCACGTGAGGCTTTATCTTTTGATGAAATGGAATATGATCTGGGTCGACATTCTAATACCACATGCTTGTGACAGTCTTTGTGACATGCAATGCTACAATCTAGACAAATTGAAATTGTTAAATTAAATCATAAAAAATTATCACAACAATCAAAACTAATTTTAATCAGAATGCAACATAATTGATTATTCTTTTGGGATTACTCATAAAAAGTTTATGTAGCCTACATTTCATGAACAATTCATGAATGTTGAATGGTATACTGGTACTCTTTTCATGAGATTTTCATGGGTCATACATGTACTATTCACAACTTCATTTGCAGGATCATACGCTTGTAGATTGCATGTTATTGCAAGTCATATAAAAATGCTGCACAGTCAAACCTGTTATAACGGTCACCTCTATACAACGGCCACCTGTCTATAGTGGTCACTCTTGCAATCTCTAAAATGGTATTTTCTATTGAATCAAACCTGTATATAAAGGTCACCTGTCTATAGTGGTCAATTTATCTACCTCTGGTAGCTGACCGTTATATACAGGTTTCACTGTACTTATAAAATAAATCTATTTGGAAACAAGGATGCTCCTTTTTAGCTGGAATGTAGCGGCAAAGACACCTCTAAAAATGACATACTACATATCAGATCGGATTAGTGCTTTTGTAGGAACCTTCCTGAACCATCTAGAACATTCTAGAACATAGGAGAACCTACATGGCTCCCCGCATGACTCACAATGACCATGCATGATCTAGCAGCTTCTAGCATTTATCTAAACACTATAAATACAGTAAATGAAAACTATGAAAACTATGAGAGCTGAATGTACAGTCTACTATCAACATGTCAACTTGGAATTAATATTATTATTCATAAGAAGAAATATACCATACAAATCAATTCAACCTACGTTGTTATTATTATTTCTTCAACATAATTCTACAGTTCTCATCACTTTAATAGCTCAAATTGCGGTGTAACAATCTATGATATCATGCATTTATTACATCTAACCTTTGCATTTGTAGCCTGCTTTTCCAATTCCCCACAACTGTGGAACAATAAAAAAATATATTCATAAGATGACAAGATGTTCAGTACAATAGAACTTAAAATATTAAATTACCTGCAACAGCACAATTGCAAGTCAGAGCTTAGTTCAATAAGTGGTGCAAAAATAATGAACTTGATTTTTGATTTACAATCATTGGAAGTCACATTACTTCGAGGTTCGTGCTTCCAACTTAACCAATTCAGATTAGGGTGAAATAGTGTCCTGGCTCACACAAGAGAATTCAAATTTCAAACCAGCAGAACTGTCTATAACGACACCCCTAGGGAACTTTCAAAAACTTCAAAAAGAGCCTTATAGGCAATGTGCCATTATAGCAAATCATTAATAAGAAAAAAGATAACAGATTTTATCAGGTTTTTTTAGTTAAATTCAGTACATTATAAACAGTGATCTGTTATAAAAAGGCGACATTAGGAGCATTTTCTACTGTATAATCCGAAATTAACAATATCTTATATGTAGATTAATTGTAATTTGTAATGGATTTCAATGGGAAAGGGGAAAACTACAGTTTCACTATGGCAGAAATAGTCTGAAATTCTTATGTCTGCGTACTTACAAATCCCATACAATACTCGCAGTATGTAGGTGCAAAAAATGTTGTTTCTTGGAAATTATGTAAGAAATCTTTTGTCATGTCATGTGAATTTAAATTCATGAAATAATTTCTCATTTCTTCTTTACTTATTGTTCCGTCACTGAAAATAATTGAAAAAAAATCTAAATTATTAAAATAAGAATCAAACTAGAAATGGAAAACACTTACATTGTTGGCCCTTCAATACGGAAAGCATGTGTACAGCGGATAGAAGATTTCTTGTTTCTTGGATTAAAAAATAGCACCAATAGTAAGGATACGGTAAGTTATCAATATGTGCAAAGGAAAACATCAAAATAACACTCAATTAATTTGACTAGAACTGACTACAACCTAGATAAAATTGTAATAACATGTTACACAGAGAGCTTTGTATAGTAGCGCAGGGGAGACTTGGACCTAGGGAGACATGGGACAAGAGCGCTCCTGATTACCCATGTAAATTATCTTCTAATATGTTGTATATTACTTCATTTCATGTTGTTTCCCTAAATTTCAATAAGCAACAATGACTAATTGTCAAGAAATTTAGTGTACTAGCTTTTGATGACCGTCATACGTTTTGCAGTTCCTCTTTTGATTCAATTAATTTTAGAATAAGTGTTTAATTGCCATTTTGAATGGTGCCATTGCAATGGATTCACTTTGATGAATATTTTGATATAAAATTATGCAATTTGCATAATGCACTTTGAATACATTCCTGTTGATGAGGAGTGCCACCTCATTTTTTGCTGGGAAGCCAAACGGGGAGACATGGAACAGTGCGTTTTAGCATAGACGACGAATGGGAAACTAATCGCATTTGGTGGAGATATGAGTTTGTTTTCATTTATATGCGCTATATTTGACTTTTTTACTTTGTGGAGATAAAGTTGCTAAATCAATTACAATTAGACTGATGACAGGTGCGTCAAAAATAATATTCTTTATTAATGCTAAAATTACTTTTTGCTGGCTCAATTTTGATCAAATGAACTCCCTAAGTCAAAGCAACAGCTGTAGTGTCTGGTACTGGAAAGTTAATTTGTCAGTTATTTAATGAAATTTTGATAAAATATGCATGATCCATGTCACCCCACCGTGTCCCAGGTCTCCCCACTAAAACGGTCGGTCTTCCGCACTAAATATTTGAAAATTGCTACATTTATGTAATTGATATTCTTACCCTTTTGAATTGAGCATGTTGCCTAATTAACATAAAATTTGATACATTTGCACAACCACAATAATCTTAATAATTAAAAATGTGAAAACTGGTCCAAGTCTCCCCAGTCTCCCCTACGTAGAAAAATGTTTTACTCACCAGTTTACATCTAGAACAGCAAAGTTTTCAATGTATGGGAAATTACTAGCAATATTCTCAAACTCATCTTTGCTGATTGTACCACTTTTGTCAGCGTCGTAGATTTTGAAGACAGCCTGATACAAGGAATATTAAATACGAAATAAAAATGAATTAGTGTAATTGGGACATAAACCAATCTTCTGAGAAATTGTTATATGGGATAGAACTGCTGCTAGGTGCAGAAAGATAAGAAGACCGTAAATTTTGCAAGCAAACCTTCTCAGATTAATATTTAGTTTTCTTTACTATGAATCTTGAAAATAAATCTGAAAACCTACTGAAAACATACTGGATAGGCTACTGAGTTAGGCTCTTTTTATCAGTAGCTTTCAAAGTTTAAGGTGCGTTTTAGGAGTTTTTTTTCAGTAGAATGAGAAGAATCTAGATTCAAATCTCTGGTGAATTTCAGCATGGTTTCAGTACCCAATCCAATTCCAGTATATTTTCAGTAGGTTTTCAGTAGCAATTCATTATATCCCAAAGTATTAAACCCTCAAAACAAAGTAAAAACATCCACACCCTTGCGCAAAGGAGTTCTGCTGATATACACTGCTATTTATAACCTGATATTATAAATATCAGGAGATTAAAACAATGTTCATGTAACTTGTCAATTACCTCTACCATTGCATCTACATATTTTTCAACAGTTTTACGATCTGGGGTCATGTCACATCCTGATGCCCATTCAGCAAAGACTGGCACTTCTTCTGTCAGTTGTGGGGTCTTACACTAAAAAAATATGCAAAAACATTTGATTGGGAATTCACTTGCAAACCTGAACAAGACCATGTTTAAAATGAATTAAGTAGTCAAGAATATTTTAGACGTGGACAAAAGCTTCAAAAAGTTTGTGCAAATAGTGGATAACTTCTATTTACAAAGCGAGTCAAGAAATTTCTCAGGTTCAATTTGAAAGGAATATGTTACCTTTTTTCTGTTATGTTGTTGTTTCCCTTTATTTAACATCGATCAATAACAGAAATACACCTGTTTACACTGCTTTCGACAGTATGAAAAAAATCTAATCAATTGTTTGCAAATACGACCATAACAGAATTTCAATCAATGATAAAACTGTTTAGAGAGAACAGTGGAACAGTAACATTTTCTATAGTGGTCAGTGGTCACCCAACAGGATTGAACACTGAACTTAAGATATGATTCTCTTTAAATCCTCAAAAGGTCAACTCAAGGCATAACATCAGAATCAAATGTATCAAAATCAGAATCAGAGTATCATTTTCAGGTGGAAAATGGAAGATTAGGCGCCTTCGTTACATACCGTCTGAAATACTTCCAGATAGGTTGAAAATTTATAACACATCAACTTCTGTTAGGTTGTAATCTAAGAGATCTTATGCATCTGGCAAATTTATCACTGGTTAATGTGGTTATTGCACAACATTTAAGCATGGCTATTGTATATATCTTACTAACATTACATTAGCAACTCTTGGTTCACGCTCCAATGATAGGTTGTATAACTCTTCTTCTGTCAGACGACATTGAAGCGATACCTAAAATAAATTTAATTACCATATTCAAAACATTCAATACATTTATAGGACTGTTAGACTACCTTGATACAGAGGCCACCTCCAGTCATCCATATAGTAACTGCTCTAGCCACAATAGTAATTTCCAAAGTATTAATAACTATTGAAACAACACTGCCCTTGCGAAAAACAGTTCATAAACTCCTGATCTGTTTTTCGCAAGGGTGTAAATATGTATAATATATAAATGCGGCAATGCCATCTGCATATATCGATCAATTTCTCTAGTACACTTAATTACAATTGGCTGTTATTTTAGTACAAGTTTCTCTATACCATGCATTTTAATGCACACATTAAATACTCAGTTATTTAAATCTCTTTTGTATGTCAGCTAGCTTCCACATTTCTAGAATCAACTGCAAAGGGCAACTAGGACTCGTTTACAATCTAGCTTGGGCATCTCAAAACAACTTGTATGATCGAATTGATACATGATTTAAATTGTAGTGCTTATTTAAAAAGTGCAGATACAAAAAATTGCAATTACCCGTAACAAATGAAGAAGCTCCTTCTTGGCGACAATCTCCATTTTTGTTTTTGATAAATTATGTGGATATGTTAATGCATCTGCTAGTTTCACCATTTTCCAAAAATTAATTTTGCTATTTTCAGAAAAGTCAGGGAGGGCCACATCAACCGCAACAAGATCTTTCATCACAACACCTTGAACAACAAAAATGGAGCATAATTTGCAATAATAAGAATAATGACAACAACAATAACATCAACAACCCAAGAGGTAATATTATTTTCATTTACCTCTATTTACCAACAAGAAGAGATTTAGGCATCAACGAGACATACATAAATAATAAAAAAAAAATCAGATTACAAATACATGGCAGAAGAATTGAAAATCAAACACATCAGACACACAGGTTGTCTTATACAACCAGAATATAACGAAACGTAAGTAAACCTCTCTGATTGTCAACAATGTTCAATTTATCAAACGTCAGTGCATCTTTTAGTATCCTAGTACCTTGAATCAACTCAACTGAGCTCAAGCTTTTAATCTCAGCTTAATTTGGAAGACAGTTCAAAGCCCATTGAAATACATGGAGACGTCATATCTTGTAAAAACCCCCTACTAGGGACAGTCCTATGTTATATGCATGGATTCTACTTGTGGTAAATAAAAATAAAACGCAAAATGCACCACAGGTAAGAATTCTCCATACATTGCAGTAGACACAGAGATCTAGCCTACAAATTAACATATAAACATTAGCCGCCGTATACATTGCTGTCTACAATATTTAAACTTACAAAATAGGTATTACAGTAGATGTGTTGTGCATTTCAGCTTTACTACGGTATTGACCATAATTATTCTTTGGAGCTAGTAAATCAGTCATCTCTTTCAAAAACTGAATGTAAAATAATGAACACAAAATCATTTTATAATAATGCATAGCAGAAATTGTCTATATAGACACCCCGGGGAATCTTCATTTAATGTATGTTGATATCGGTGATTTACTGTCTATATATGAAAAATTACTCAATTCTGATTGCCTAAGAGACAAGCTATTATTCCTGAATATTTTTTGAAAACAGTGCAAGACTAAAAACGGTGCAAACAGCGAAAAACAGTGCCAAATGATGCAAAAAGTGAAATCTATATTTGATTGGTAGAGAGAACAATGGAACCTAAATGAAACAATAACAATTAATTTGTAAAAAAGCAAAAATGTTTAAAAATGCAAAATACACGGCCCGCCTTTGTGTCTCCTTTGCACACACCCGCGATTTTGCAAAACATTTCGTAAAATGAACATGGAAACATTTCACCCTGCTTGGCACAAATAACTCTGAATTGCAACATGACTGACAATATTAAAAGTGTTTTGATTTAGAAACAAGGAAGGAACTGAGAAAGCAAGTCTGATGTTTATGTTACACTTTTGAATATTCGTTTAATAATTATACAATATGGGGTATAATATCAACAAGTTTGAGTTCGGGAATACATAATTTATTTGATGACGAGTTTTTTGACCAGTTCATTGACACGGTCATTTCCTTTGGATTTTTTCATGTATATTATTAAAAGTTAATTAACGATTTCTTGTTTAATTCTCAATTAGTTTACAGTTGTATATATTTTTTTTTATCAAAATCAGCACATCCTAATGTACTGTATTAGCCTAATGAATTAATCAGTGTGGTTTTATTATTCAATTTTTATTATTTTGAAATACTTGTCAGTAGTTGTCTTGTTCTATTCGCATAAGCCGCCAATCACAAAAGACTACCAAAATATTGGCAATGGAAAGAACAATTTGTATGCGATAGTCAGCGCTAATGCACAGCCGGACCATGTGAAGAAAAGTCTGGCTACGACCCCCTCTGCTTTGTAAAAACATTGCTTTTAATTACCAATTTGTGTTGATGTGGTAGATGTGTCTTTGTCTGCTGTAATCTACCAATTGAAGTGTGGGTGATGCCCCCCATGACAGCCATCAAGCAGTTGAAGTTTCCTAATCTAACAAGCTCCTGAAAGTGAAGATCAAATTAATTATTTATCACACTCTAATGTGAATGGAGATAATGCTAATGTTCAGATTTGATTATTATGACATTGCAAATAGTAGATGAAATATGAATGGGTAGTTCGATGTAGGTCTATTGAACTATTCAATTATTAGTATGTTGGGAAGTAAGTTTTAAAATATGTTTTTTTCTGCCATCAGATTGGTCGAAAAAGTGTGCACAAAATAGTTCAGAAACATAAAACATGGCTCAGAAAAGCGGGGAACCAGCTAGCTCCAAAAAGTTGAATTTGTGATAAAATACATAATCTATAACTTCCCGATAGCAATCCAATAAATTTCTCAATTATGTCAAAGATTTACGAAACGATATTTAGCTCAAGATGTTTATATTAATTTAAAAGTGCGGTAAATGAGTTATTGGTGGTGCAGCATGCAAAATAAAAACATAGAATGAGAGAAAATTTTAGGCCATGCTGTTTCAAGGTAAACCCAAAATTTAAATAACAATTAGTACATTAATTTCCTGGAGAATTATTGCACACTTTATGTTACCGGCGTATTTGTAGATTTTTTTGTGTATTCAACAATATTTATGTTGTTGTGGAATTCCCTTTGCTTTGTTTACAAATTGAAATCAAATTTTAAATTATGAATTTGTGAATTGAAAATTTGCTGTCGAATCAGATTCCTATGTTATTTTATTTCAGAAAATGGTTACCACACGACACGCTTCTAAATGTTTGCATTTATATTTACTAAGCTCGAAAAAGTTGTGAGACACTCGGAAAGCGGAAATTACACGCTCGGAGCTCATGATTTTTTAGTGCTTCACTTCACAATGTGTCTCTAAACGTTTTTCCCGTTTAGTTAATATTATGAATACGTACAAACATGGCAAGTGTGTGGTAATCCTTTAACATTGGCACCCTTGGCCAATATTAGACTTCAATTGGCATTGTTTAAACAATATCTGATCTGTATATATTAGCCTACCTTTGCAACCATAGTAAATGTCTTCATTAACTCTGCTCTTTCTTCTGGTTTTGATTTTCCTAATATCATTGCTGTCACCCATTTTGATATGTTATTGAACAAAGCAATTTGCTTCTTCATATGCGAGCAGCCTTCTGTTTTTGCTGTTTTGACGTAAAGTTTCCATTCAACAAACTACAATACAAAAAGCATCAAGTACAATTCAAATAAATGAAATTCCCGTTTATCTGCAGCCTGACTTTGAAACCATAAAGACTACTTTCTGGTCATGTCTTTGTTTAACAATTTTGGATTTAAGGTCAAGTTAGGATAAATGCAATGAAAATCGTTGACAATTTTAACTTGCATTTAAGCGGGTTGCATACAATAAGAGTTCCGCATTGTCGCAGACCTACAAATACTATACCGTATATCACAACATTACAAAAATCAATAAAACGTTCAAGCATATGCCAAAATTGTTAATTACTACACACAAATTTGATTGCATTAGAAATAACTTAACACAATAATACAATTTCAATGTAATCATAATGATAAGGTTTTGTAACAGGCAAGACTAACCGATATTTTAATACATCCTTTCCAATCAAGATATGTTAATTGTTCTGCAATATCAGTCGGAGAAAGATCAGAGAAGGATAATGATGAGTTCTTCCTCCAAACACTACATGGCTTTACTTTTTTTGAATTTCTGGAAAATATCCTATTCAAAATAGCAAAAACGAGAGCAATGAAAAGTGCATTTGTAAAGTCACAAGCCATAAAAACTAAATATCTAACACAGTTCATGAACTTTCGAATACTGTCAGTTCATGAACTCACAAAGATGTCATAACTTCATCTACAGTTCATAAAAATTCCATAAAATAGTCAAGTTCTAATGAACAATTTAATTGAACATGCTAACCCTCTTTTCATGAACAGTTTGAAAAACTTCATAAAAAGTGTATTTCAAATTCATGAACTTATTTTGCAAGTGTAATTAAATTTGAATCGACCTGTATCATTTTCAAAAGAAAATGTAGTTATCCATTTTTGAAATAAACACAAGCAAAACACACAGTGTTGTTTCTAAATAGGATCTGATCATATTTACCATTATATGGTAAGTAATTTAACCAGTAAAAGCCAGGTCATCAAAATCAGCATCTCATCTCATGGAATTAATATAAATTGAAAATTAATGTGAAGATTTTATCACAGCCAGAAACCAACACAGGATTAATCAAGGGAGCTTTGCTTTTGTCCCCTACGGATTACAATGTTTTCTTATGTTTACTCTGTTGTAGTGGCCTGATTGCATTTCAGAAGGGGAAATTTTGGTTCCATGCTTTGCAATTATCAGACAGCAAAATTAATAAGACAGGTGGTCAAATTGAATTTTTAAAATATATTTTCCTGTTTCAGAAAAAAAATTTCTTATATAGAATCAAATAAATTAGAAGTTCTAGGAGAATAAGAATAGAAATAAAAATTTCATTCATTCAGACCAGTTCAAAACGATCCAACGGAAAAAGACTTAAATATTATCCAATTCTGACCTGAAAGAAAACATTTCAAGTTCCAATCAAGCTCAAATTCTAGATCTTATATTGGAGAATTGGATTGTAGTATACAGTGAAACTTGTATATAACAGCCAGCTACGAGAGGTAGATAAATTGACCACTATAGACAGGTGACCATTATACACAGGTTTGATTCAATAAAAACTACTATTTTAGACATGGCAAGAGTGATCACTATATATAGACAGGTGGCCCCGCTTTATAGAAGTGACTGTTATAAGAGGCTTGCCTGTATCTAATTATATGAAGTATATTTAATAAAACCTGAAAGACTGTCAAGAATGGATAGAACATACATCGGGTGTATTGGTTTAACATACCATTTGTCTGTCTGCATGAGATTACCCATTTCATCATTTAATGTCTCAGTCACATGCGCTTGAAATTCATCTAGTTTGGAATGAACCATAGTTGTTGCTTTGAAATCATCTCCAAATTGATTTATCCAATAGCTGATTAAAAACAAATCATCAGTCATTTATCTACACAATATATGATTACTAATAACAATAGAAATAGAGTCAAACACCATATATTCTGATACTGTTAATAATATTATATTTTACGGTCAATCAATGACTGAGAGTCACTTTAAGCACAAGTGCTTGTTTACTGTGGGGCATTAACAAATTTACATACAACTGAACACTATGATAAAAGTGTGACCACTGACAAGGAATCAAACCCCACCCTCCCGCACTCTGTGTGGAGACTCTACCACTAAGCTACATGTCCTTGCATTGTTACTTTAAGCTTAATGCTTTTACGCATTACATTACCGAGAAATAAGCTACTGATACAGTGAAACCTATATATAGTAACCAGCTATGAGAGGTAGATAAATCGACCACTATATGAAGGTGGCATTTGAATACAGGGTTCATTCTATATAATACAGTATACCATTTTTAACACTTACACTGCTTACAGTCATACAAATGTTTGATTCCATTTGATTCTATCTATATCTAGCTATTTATATTATCATTTAGTTACAGATCTTTCTTATGACATTGGAAACTATATTCCATGGTATTAGATAACATCTAAAAACAATATATTGATTATGAGTAATAATGATAGATAAAAATGACTTTAGGCCTACATAATAAATTGTAAACTAATTGTGATTGATGTCCTTGCGAAAAATATTTTGTTATGTAACACAGAACGTTTGCATTGATCTTAATGCCCAGTGGACAATATAGTTTCAGTCAGGTAAAATGGTCTTGCCAGTTGGTAATGCCTTAAGTTATTTGAATATGGAAGAATGCAGCTGAAATCAAATTGTAACAGAACATATTCTACTGTACAATACTTATTAACAACTCAATACAGTTACAGTTGCACCTGTATAGAACAGCCAGCAACGACATGCCAGAGAAACTGACTGACATATGCAAGTCACCTTTAAATACAGAGCTTATTCAATAGAAAACACTCTTCGGATATTGCTAGAGTGGCCATTGCATCGGGATGGCTGTTGTATATAGCAGGCTTGGAAGGATTAGAAAATTAACGAAAGAAAATTAAATTACTGTATTGCTTGACAGATTTGTTCTTTGCAGACAACCTCTGGATTGGATGTAGAATATGAGTTGGAAGCATCATATCTTGCGCAGAAAGTAAAGGACTATCTCAAATGCTTAATGATTAAGGACACATTTAAAACAGAACGCCTTTTTTACATACAAACACTAGAGGCTAGAAATTAGATCTCAGAAGTTCTTAGTTGCAGGGTCCAACCAAACACCGCAACCTGGCAACTAGCTTTCTGGAAGGCTGCCCAAAAATTCATAAGAAAATTGATATTGTTTTTAAATAAAAAATTTAGTTCTGGAAGGAGAAATCATTTGTCGGTCCCTGTGAGTTGTATGATCCATCAGTTCCCTGATGTCCAGGATGTCAAGTTTTCAGCTCGACATTATGAGCTTCTAATAATAAGCAATGGATACAGCGTGATGCAGATGCGGATTCATGTCAAGTTTGAGTCCTTGTTGTGTCTTCATTGAATATCTTTTTTATTTTAATTAATTTTCATTCTTTCGGAGTTCTGTTTCTAAATGTTTACAAGTTACTCTTCGTTCAAAGCTATGCATCCGTTGTAAAAAATAGAATCAGCAGGCGTAACATTAGATGCCTTCATTGCCTTTGTGGTACCACTGAGATAAAAATGATCAATGCATAGTATTGTAAACTTCCTGATTCCCCTTTTCAATAGTTTTCAATCCTGTTGAGATTCTCTGATTGCTGGAAATGGGCCATTCATCGTGTTAAACTATATTAAAATCGAAAGGATACAATTTCCTGAAGATGTCCAGTAATTCAACTGGTTCTGTATACCATTGATATGCAAGGAAGAAAATAAATGAGAATTCATTGCCAGACTCCTCACGCGATCCATTCTGATCTATAAGAAGAAGACAGAAAAGAAGTCAAGGATTATATTTTAGACTTTACCTAGTGTCATTCTATTGCGCACAACAATAATTAAATAGTCTTCTTGAATACGTTCAAATAGTTCTTGGAAAACACCTGCTACGAATGGAGGTGATGTGCATGTAAAACAGCAGGTGCCCATACTCACGACCTAAGTCGTAGATGATGATTGATATGTTTTTGACAAGAAATACTTCTTTTTATTATTATTATTATTATTATTATCATTATCATTATGATTATTATTATTATTATTATTATTATTATTATTATTATTATTATTATTATTATTATTATTATTATTATTATTATTATTATTATTATTATTATTATTATTATTATTATTATTATTATTATTATTATTATTATTATTATTATTATTATTATTATTATTATTATTATTATTATTATTATTATTATTATTATTATTATTAAGGCTAATGGCCAGAAACATGTACTTGTCTGCTGCTATGTATGTCTCAATTGCGCATGCGCAATTTTGAGCACTATCGACTTGGGATGTGTCTATACTATTTGCGATATGCATTGCCCACTACTTCGGTAGTTTGAGCACTCTGGTATGGCACAGATGTTTTTTTCATGTGATGAATTTTTTCACCACATTGATAACTCATCTTGACTTAGGTTATATACTGAAGTCAGTTCCTTGTTCGCTCACTGAGCAGTACTGATGAAGGCTAATGGCCAGAAACATGTACTTGTCTGCTGCTATGTATGTCTCAATTGCGCATGCGCAATTTTGAGCACTATCGACTTGGGATGTGTCTATACTATTTGCGATATGCATTGCCCACTACTTCGGTAGTTTGAGCACTCTGGTATGGCACAGATGTTTTTTTCATGTGATGAATTTTTTCACCACATTGATAACTCATCTTGACTTAGGTTATATACTGAAGTCAGTTCCTTGTTCGCTCACTGAGCAGTACTGATGAAGGCTAATGGCCAGAAACATGTACTTGTCTGCTGCTATGTATGTCTCAATTGCGCATGCGCAATTTTGAGCACTATCGACTTGGGATGTGTCTATACTATTTGCGATATGCATTGCCCACTACTTCGGTAGTTTGAGCACTCTGGTATGGCACAGATGTTTTTTTCATGTGATGAATTTTTTCACCACATTGATAACTCATCTTGACTTAGGTTATATACTGAAGTCAGTTCCTTGTTCGCTCACTGAGCAGTACTGATGAAGGCTAATGGCCAGAAACATGTACTTGTCTGCTGCTATGTATGTCTCAATTGCGCATGCGCAATTTTGAGCACTATCGACTTGGGATGTGTCTATACTATTTGCGATATGCATTGCCCACTACTTCGGTAGTTTGAGCACTCTGGTATGGCACAGATGTTTTTTTCATGTGATGAATTTTTTCACCACATTGATAACTCATCTTGACTTAGGTTATATACTGAAGTCAGTTCCTTGTTCGCTCACTGAGCAGTACTGATGAAGGCTAATGGCCAGAAACATGTACTTGTCTGCTGCTATGTATGTCTCAATTGCGCATGCGCAATTTTGAGCACTATCGACTTGGGATGTGTCTATACTATTTGCGATATGCATTGCCCACTACTTCGGTAGTTTGAGCACTCTGGTATGGCACAGATGTTTTTTTCATGTGATGAATTTTTTCACCACATTGATAACTCATCTTGACTTAGGTTATATACTGAAGTCAGTTCCTTGTTCGCTCACTGAGCAGTACTGATGAAGGCTAATGGCCAGAAACATGTACTTGTCTGCTGCTATGTATGTCTCAATTGCGCATGCGCAATTTTGAGCACTATCGACTTGGGATGTGTCTATACTATTTGCGATATGCATTGCCCACTACTTCGGTAGTTTGAGCACTCTGGTATGGCACAGATGTTTTTTTCATGTGATGAATTTTTTCACCACATTGATAACTCATCTTGACTTAGGTTATATACTGAAGTCAGTTCCTTGTTCGCTCACTGAGCAGTACTGATGAAGGCTAATGGCCAGAAACATGTACTTGTCTGCTGCTATGTATGTCTCAATTGCGCATGCGCAATTTTGAGCACTATCGACTTGGGATGTGTCTATACTATTTGCGATATGCATTGCCCACTACTTCGGTAGTTTGAGCACTCTGGTATGGCACAGATGTTTTTTTCATGTGATGAATTTTTTCACCACATTGATAACTCATCTTGACTTAGGTTATATACTGAAGTCAGTTCCTTGTTCGCTCACTGAGCAGTACTGATGAAGGCTAATGGCCAGAAACATGTACTTGTCTGCTGCTATTATTATTATTATTATTATTATTATTATTATTATTATTATTATTATTATTATTATTATTATTATTATTATTATTATTATTATTATTATTATTATTATTATTATTATTATTATTATTATTATTATTATTATTATTATTATTATTATTATTATTATTATTATTATTATTATTATTATTATTATTATTATTATTATTATTATTATTATTATTATTATTATTATTATTATTATTATTATTATTATTATTATTATTATTATTATTATTATTATTAATAATAATGAAATGAAGTCAAAGACTAAACATTCTTTACTGTTACTTAAAGTTTCTCGCTTTATGCGATCATCAGACAGAATATACTATTAATGAAAAATACACCAGTTTATCCTAATTAGACATGTTAATTAAATGTGTGAAAAAAATATAACTATTGTTCTAGATACAATGCTATTATCTTTACAATATTCGAATAACATTGTTTATGGTTTCCTTGACTTTATCAGTATTTTGATCAATTAATTAATTGTTAAGTTTTTGTCTCTTTAAAATTTGTTAAATAATATTTGTTTCCATGCCTACACTTTGAAATAAGTTCAGATCTTTTGTTTAATAGATCTTTTTCCGCACATATGATATGGTATTTCTCTACCAAACATCGGTGGCATCTTTTGGATGTGTTGCTGTACGCTCTGCCGGTTGCCAAAGGTGTCCATTTTATTGTGTAATCTATTTCTTTGCTTTTCAGTTCCCAGATATACTTTGATAATTGTGTATTCGATTTACTTTTTTCGTGTCTAAACGTCGAGGTGTGCTGCGTGTAGCGTGTTTTGAATGTTCCCTCTGTGAGGCCGACATAATTTTTTCCTTCTGGGTCATTTGCTGTAGTGACGTTTGCCTTGTAAATAAGGCTTGTTGCTAGGCAGTTGTTGTTGAATGGGCAAGCTTCCTTTTTTCTACAGTTACATAATGAAGTGGCTGTAGCTTACTTTGATGCAGTTGAAATTAAATATTTTATGAAGTTGATGACTTTTAGGGAAATGTTTTTTGATAAGATTTAGGAATGTTCGCACGACATTAGTTCTGACGCTCTTGTTATAAGGTGGGTTAAACCAAATAGTATTTCTGCCTCGCTTTCTTTTGTTCTTGTTAGATCGAGGGGGCGTGGCTTGAATGATAAGTTGGCTTGGTGACCGCTTGCTTTCAGAGCGTCTTCATACAATTGCTTCGATTTTTCGAAAATCGAACTGTTAGTTGATAAATCGGAGATGCGTTGGTTGATTGCAGTAGGTATTTGTTTTAGTATTACGGGTGGATGGTTGGATTTTGTGTTAATGTAGAGGGGCTGGTCGTTTGGTTTTCTGTATGGTTGATAAGAGTTATTAGTCAAATTGAAAGTTATATCCAGGTAGTCGACTGTCTTTAGATTGGTTTCAGTGGTGATTTTGAGGTCAAATTCTTTGAACAATTTAATCAGTTTTTTCCTGCATCTTCCTACTTGTGGGCCTACAAGTGCCAGACGCAGGCTAGACGCGGGAGCAAAAGTGTGATATACGAAAGAACAATGGATTTTTATCTGTGTTTTTTATCTGGCATTTTACCTGTGTCCGGGTTTTAGACCTGCCGGGCCTACTATGGATATAGAATATGTCTCCCAAGAACATTTTCCAATTGAAAGAAAGAAATTGATATTATATGGTTCAATGGAACTATTACAAAACCTTACATAAAGGGTATATGAATAATATGGATCCATAAATAAACTAGGAATTACAGAGAAGTGGTAAAAAGTATACCCCCATTCCTCAATGCAATGACGACCAGGCACAGCTGGTAACTTAATTAAACCTGCAAGTCCGACACCTCTGTCACCTCTTTTCGATTTATTTTAATCTTTTCTCTTTGCAAATTATCAAGAACTATTATATTTCAATGTTTTCAAGACTTTTAAGGAAGAATTATCATATTTCAATGTTTTTTTTTAGATTAAATTATATTACCCACGTGGGGTGGAGGTGTGCGAATAAAGGAGATGATGTATGATAAATACTGTAATGAAGATTGAATGATTGTGAAGCGGGATGAGCTCGTAAAATGCATTGTAGGACAGCTGAGTGCGATTTATGAAAATGGGTTCATATACTGGTTACAATGTCGAAGCTGGTAACAAAGTCGATAGCAACCGGCTTTTCAAATCCAGACAAAAAGAAATAAAACGCCTAGTTCCTACTTACGAGATTCTTATCATGTGTGAAATTTTGGTTTCAATTACAATCACTGCGATTACATATTTTCCAGCTTTAAAATCACACTTTGACAATATCAATAAAGATATACCCAAAATTACAATCTCAACTACTTCACTCACCAAAATCTTTTAAACACCTGTCTACAAGTTCATTAAATGTTGACGATGGTGTGTTCTCGATCTCTTCTCTCGTCATTTTAGCAGATTTTAAGATCTTGTTTTCTTGTGGCTTTTAAACAGCTATTATTAACACCATTATTATTGAGTGATGAAGTCTCAAATCTCGATTATTCAAGTACACGAGAGAAAAGTAAACGACAGATAGCAACAGCCGCCAGAGACGTTGTTTTCATCTCATGATCTCATCGAATAAGATATGATTCGCACGACAACAGAACTAAAGTTATTGTTCATCCAAGCGAGAGTGTGAAGTTGTTTACAATCGTTTTCTCCAAACCAGTTAACGATTATTATCATTGTTTTCTCTGAATTACTATTGTTCACATCAAATAAAAAGGATTTCACGAAAACATGTTTGGTCAGCTTTTAATAGACTTGTTCAATAGACTTTTTCGTAAATTACAGACTTGCGATTACTCTGATATAGGTTTTCCGCTTTATGAGCTGCTTGAGGAAATCGCCGTGAATTCTTTTCAAAACCAAAATAACTCAGAGATTTGTTCAAGCTGCAAAGAGAGGGAGGGTTGACAATGGACATTGACAATATGTCTGAATTCCAGACGTGTCAAAAAAGATTTGCCTGGTCGTGCACTTTTATTTATAGTTCTAAACTTCAACAAAACTTGGGGTGAGGGCACAAGTTATTCAAATTCAAAGACACGGCCTGAAAAATTCTGCATCTATTTTCACAATCAAGTGTTTGCAAAATGGTGAAACACTGAAAAAATTTGTTATAATTTCTTGATTTCCTCACAATAGACAGCTGTTGGTGTTAAAAAATGGAGACCACAGAAGCACATCAACAGATGCTGGGAATCATCTTTTGTTCTTTAAATTCTTAATAAACCAATCAAACTAGATATCTGAGAAAGATTAACCACTTATATTTGTTTAACGTAACCACGTGATACATGAACCAATCAAATCATTCGAGACAAATGGTGGCAAATACGGTTGTCCTGTTTTTACAACAAAGCCAGATCACCTGACGCTGTTTTTCAAATGCAAAGTTATCAAATTCTATATATCTGCTCATTGATTCACCATTTTTACTCTATACAAAATTAAATAGCGCATATATAAACAATGATAAAGCTACTCCTGTAAATATGAAAGACATATTTGATATAGATTTTCGCGAATCGATACGGAGAACTGTTAAAAAGTCTTTGAAAGAAGACTATGGAATCAAATTGCCAAAGGAAAAATCGATGAAACAGGCAGGACAGGTTTGTACCAAAGGTTTGACAAAAGCGCTTGAATCAATAAATTAGTCCAGTATGTGAATTTAGTTTTGTAACGGTTAATTTTCATTGTATTTTGTACTTTTGTATGCCGAGCAGTCAAAACCGCCCACCTTTTAATTGGTTTCATAATTATATGGAAATGCTATCAACTGCAGGGATTTTTAAACCACAATCTAAAGACACAGTCCACCAAAACATAATGTGCTATGTGTCACAATAAAGTTGATAGTGTACAATAACTTTTCTCTATGAAACATTTCGTAAACAGCAGATAGGCCAGGCCAATGAAATAAAAATTTTCCATTTTGAATCCAAGCCAGGCCTAGGCCTAGAATATCACATATTCACATTATATCTAGAGTGTTTCGACAATTAAATAGAAAGGCTTGCTACCTTAACAATTTGCACTTCAAAGAAGAAACCCTTCTTTTAAAATGTTATTTGTCGGTTATAACTCCATAGTTCAATCTTTCATTTAGGTCACTTATGATTTTTATTTTTTTTTTGACAAAATGTACTGCTAATTTCTATTTAGGACGAAAACCAAGAAAATGGTGGAGTATTTGGTATCCCATTGGAGAATGTTCCTTCAATTAATACAGACGAAAACAGTTTCAATCCAGTTCCAAGGTAAGATAACATTATTGACAAGCAGTGCAGCTAGTTTTGAAATTTATATGCATTCTGGACAAATAATCTTTAATTAGTATGCATATATACTGCTCTTACTAAAAACCGTTAAAACTTGAACAATCTTGAGTAGTTGAATGTAACATTGTATGTAAATCTCATTTGTGTATCCCTTGAAATGGCCTGCATATCTTCAGAAGTTTCGAATGGCATTTTTATTTGGCTTTTTATAGACCTATAGTTCAGTTTTATAAGATGTTTCAAAAACAGATCCAACTGGGGCCAACTTAAGGTCAAGGCAGGATCCAACAAAAGGGGGGACCAAACAAGTGGCAAATTCTGAAGAAAATGTAGAAATGCTCAAAGATTCAACCAGAAGGCTAAAACTTTTGCCAGACAATGATTCTTGCCAGGATTTTTGAAAATACTGACAATAAGCCTATTTCTGCCGACCTACACAATTTTTCATTCCCAACCCCTAAACGGTAAATGCAACATTTGAAAGATCTGAGCTCAAGGCTTGTCAGAGCAAGGAGGATTAGCTCGGTTACCAGTCGTATCGTCCAGTGGTGATGTTGTCCATTTCCTAGAACGTCCCACCGAATGCCATAACGTCCAGTTTCAAACATGTCCAGGTTTAATAACAGTTAAAGATCATTCACTTCGTTATTCAATAAATCAAAAACGGCAGTTTATATTGATAGCCTATACATATCAATTTTAAAACATGAATAACTCTCAAGGGTAATAATGTTTTGTTTTCATCAATTTTCGAAATTTTACGCGTTTGACAAACTTACAATAAGTAATGATGTATAGGCCTACACCTTCTTTTTAATGCTAGGTCTTGTGAAATCTCTTCTATTAAAATTTTGTTCAAGTTAATTTGTAATACCTTGTCTATTTAGCGTTGTAGTTTCATTGACTTGTTTTCAAATTTTCACGCAATCGACTTCCAGCGCGTATTTGGTCAAGTTATAATTCTTATGATTAATATCTGATTTGATGCAATCACCTCCAGCAATCAATTTAATAATATAGTTTTTAATTCATTAATTAATCCAGCTAGAAATGAAGAACAAACATGTTTTTGCGACTGGACGTTATTGTAAACGAAGAATATGGACGATTCATTCATTCATTTTATTTATTTAACCTCGTATTTTACTGTGGCAATGCAAGAATGCCGCAGTTACCGCGTGGGTACGTTTTACAAAATAACGAGCTAAAGCCTATTTGTATACTGACGTGAAAAGTTAATAATAATAGTAATAGTAATAAATAAATAAGTCCCGAATGGACGTTATGACCGGATAGGCTACCATTAGCTCAGATGGCAGAGCAACCGAACTTCAGATCGTATCATATATCTGATCGACTGTGGTTCAAATCTCCTGAAGGTCAACTCAGCCTTGACTTTATCTGAAACATCAAATGAGTACCATCTGAGGATGGCAGATGGAATGGCCCAGAGGGAATTACATTGTGAGTAGCTGCAGCGCATCGTTGCGCATTGACAATCGAGACCTATCTGCCATCAAATCTGTTGAAATTGATCTGCAGTGTCGCGACTCAGATCAACAAAGAGCGTTTAATATCATTGCTCTCAGCGAAAAAAGCCACCCCATAGAGAAGTGGTACGGGTGCCTTTGGTAGGGCGACACCGTCTACATTACTTTTTTATCGTTTATCAGAAAACATATGTGATGATCATCGTCATTTATTCATCAAACCTTTTTATTAAGTTACAGGCAACTTATTCAAACTTTTTTAAACTTCAGATTTCTAGTTGATGTTATCAATTTTCTTCACTGTCATTTGAGTACTGAGGGCCTTTTTCGAAAATCAGGTTCACTTGGAAGACAAAAGCTACTCAGGGTAGGTTAATATTTACAGTATAAATATAAGAGCATATAATATCTAAGCATCTCTTGAATTTATCTATGAATCAGCATCATCGTTATTTGCAGCATATATGTCTTCAATTGGTAAATAATATCTTTCAACATTTGATAGGCTACACATGGGCTTGTGTCATAAGAGAATTGTTTGTAATCTAATAGTATTTCTTCATTGACTTTATGTGCCGACAATTTGACAGTTTGTAAGTAGGACTTGTGTAGGCCTACTTTGCCAAGTGTTGGGCAGGATTCAGGGATCGTCTGATCACATTGTTTCCATCAATTTTGGAATCCTAAGGCATTTCAACATTTTCTTCAGACATTTGTTGTTGAGGTTTGACCAATAAATCACGCAAAGCTATCAATATTCTTCTGAATTTGCTCCAGCCTTCTAGAATTGCAGGATTGCAGGATTCCTACTTTTGTCAGACTCTGGTGATGACTATGATTGTTAATTTTTGAATTTTGATTTTCAGAATCGAATAAACGCTGGCATGTGTTGTGATTATCAAACCGCGCAGCCTCATGATATGGCTAGTTTATTGAAACAATTTTTCAGAGAATTACCCGATCCTCTTTTTACAAATGGACTTTATAATGGCTTTCTAAAAGCTCTATTACTTGGCTCAGAGAATGAGAAAAACTCAGCTATACTACTGTTATGTCTACTATTACCCGATGAAAATTTGAGAGTTCTTCGTTACGTTAGTAGATTCATTCATAAACTTTCTCAACACTCAAATGAGACTAAAATGAGCTTATCAAATCTTGCAATTGTACTGACACCAAATATTATGTTTTCAACCAAAGACAAATGCAATGATAAATGCCTGAAAGAACAAACTCAAGTGGTTGACTGCGTATTTCAAAATGCTAATATGATTGGATTTGTTCCTGATCATATTCTAGAAAAATTGGACGACTCAGAAAATGAGGCTTTGGGAAGTGTTTCTTCCTCGGGTGATGAGCTAGAAGGTAACGAGCGTCCTGGAAGGACAAGGAGTCGCTCAAGAAGGCATCGTCGGCGTAGTCGATCAATATCAGGTAAACCTTGCATAATGCATCCGATCACATAAATAGCCCTGGTGTGTAAAGCTGGTGTGAAGGGCCTGGAACCTGGAATTCAGGTTCTCGGAAAATTTGAACAAATTCCAAATAATTTGAACTTTTCCTGTTCAAGTTTGTAAATTAAAATTTCGTAAATAAAGCTACATTGTGTATATTTCCAGACCATCATTGTTGTAAATGATCTTCCAGCTTAAATAATATTTTGTTCAAATTTAAATGTTTGAATTTCACAACAAATGCTAAGGCTAATGTTAAATTAGCATAAATTGTTGAGAAATGTGAATGCTGTGAAGACTAATTTTAGAAAACACATTCAAAATCTCTCCCTAAATAAATGATAATAGGCTAAGTACTGTCTTTCCAATTAAAACATATGCAGTGTAACCCGCTTAAGTGCAAGTCGAAATTGCCAACGGTTTTCATTGCATTTATCCCGAATTTTTTACCCAGGACTTGACCAGAAAATTGTTTAACTGGATTCAAATCCAGGTTGCAGACAAGCGGGAATTTCACTTATCTGAATTGCACATAAGCGGGTTACACTGTATCACATAATTCTTTTTTACGAGAAGGTGTTCAACTACTTGTTTAGCCAGTGATGTTTTTTCCAGGGAAACGACGTCCCCTCACTAATTTCTCAATTTTCAAATTGTTTTTGCCCGGTATTCTATGTGTGATCATGCTGTAGCCTTCTAGATTAGGTTAAGAGACAATACACACACAACTGAGTTAGAACTGTTTATACCGTCACCCCTAGTGAACTTTCAAAGAGTATGTTATAGCCAATTATTCATATGAAGAAAAGATACTAAATTTCACCAGGAAGATCATTAAATGCGGTACGCTATAAACATTAATCCATTATAAAAGGTGATGTTATACACAGTTTCTACTGTACGCATAGCACAATTTGAAAACTTTATACTGCAAGTACCAATTTATATGCTAACTTTTCAAGTCGTTGGAAACAAATAAATAGAAAGTTGGAGTAAACATGACACTGGTCCTTTCCTAACTGTCAAAATGGATATTTATCAGCACCTTCCGGGAACTATGCTCTCTTAGATAAAAATGTGAAGCATGATATTGAATTGATGATGTCCTGTCTGCCTAAAATTTATAATAAAATGAAAACAACACTGAAGAAACCCAATGTTTCTAATTTTTAGCAGGAAATCAAAATTGATAAATAAAAAGTTCTGGATTTGTGTTGGCCTACCAGGTTACAAGGATCCTGCACTTTTCACAGATTGTTCCTAAAGTAGATCTAAAAAATCATTATTCATTTCGAAAAGGAATGGTATGTTTAAACTTGAATTAACTTACACAATTAATTTACTATTAATTTTATTTATTATAGGGTTCGTCATGGGGTTAGGTAAAAAAATACGACAGCAAAACTCTCGAACTTCGCAAGATGATGGCGACAGTAAAATACGACATCAAAGATCAAAAAGTGAAAAGTCGATAACAACTATGCGACCTGATTCTGCACTTTATACAAGTACACCTGAAAGGGGAGACAATGGTTAGTCACAAATGCCTTCTTTGTCATGACGTCTTTGCGCACTGAAATCTTGAAACCTTTTCATTTTTGTTTTATTTTTTCTCCAGAGAGGCTGGATAGTCTGAATTTGTTTTCCGAACAACCTATCACTAGACAAACAAGAAGTAGATCCTTGAAACGGAAACCAGACGATCAATATGCCTTGTCGTTTCATCTGAAAAGGTTAGTTTATCATCTTTATTCAGAAGATTCAAATCGCTTCATGTATGGTATTTTATCTACGGTATGCAGTCAAACCTGTTATAACGGTCACTCTTACAATGTCTAAAATAGTATTTTTTTATTAAACGAAACCTGTATATAAAAGCCACCTGTTTATAGTGGTCAATTTATCTACCTGTCTTGGCTGGCTGTGATATATATATACAAGTTTCACTGTACCTATAAATGTCATGGTCTATGTATCTGTATGCATGGAGGTTTCCCCGGAGCGGTTTTCTCTGTCAATTGTAGCTTGTCAACTTTGAAAAACTTATCATTAGAATCAGTATTATCCAAATATGGTTATGATAGCCTTCTTTAGATTTTGCTTGCTGTTTCTTGCATCGAAACATATCTTTCTCCGATGATTTAGCTTTGCCTTGCAACAACAAAGCAATTTTGACTTCTCATTTTTCACACGCATGATTAGCCTTTTGATTGATATTTTTGTAGCTTTTGATATCAAGTAAAAGTAATTTCTGGGAATCAGATTTATCAACTGTTTTGCTTTTGTCTGTTATTTTTGACCTCTAATTAATTTTGGCTCAGGTTATCTGTTTTGAATAGCAAATAATACACTTTCTATACAGTTTAGTTAATGTGAGGCTACTGTAAGCATATAACTAGATCAACCAAGTTGCCCAGCAACGCAGGGGACTCAAATTGCTAGTTTTATATACATGCATCATGAAATCATCTTTTCATGCTTTGTATTTTTCCTTCTAGTCCTAAAGTACCACCTCGTCAACCAATTGCACAAACAATAACAAGCCCTAAACTTGTTACAATGTCAACACAGTATATGATGACACCAAGACGGAAACTACAATCAGTTAAAAATGTTGACCAGCAAGGTAAAGCTATAATAAGCCTATACATATGCCTACATACTTTAGCTCAGCTTTACTATTATGTTGTGCCACAGTGATGTGGCACAAATATTCCCTGAGTTTAAAAACAAGGGTCCGATAAATGGTTTTTCTTGCAGGATTTTTGCATCACAAATTTATTTGGTTGCTACATTATGTAAACGTGTAGGCTACACATCTTTTAGTTTTTGAAGTTATTGTCATAGAGCTCTGACGAAAACTGCGCCTTTTCACCTAGTTCACGGAATCCCTCCATTTTAATGAACCCTGGCTGAAACTTTGAACAAGGCATGGCAAGAAATGAAAAGTCATTTGGCCACCCTCACAATGTTGGCTTGTGTTAAATTTCACTTTTTTGATGTTGAAGACATACAAGATTCCGCCAACAGCATGGATATTCCATTGTTCTCAACGTTGTTGTTAAAGATTTTGCACAGTGGCCAAATTCCCTTTTTTTTGCCAACATAGGTGAAATTGATGAAAATTTGAACTTTCTTCTGATTGGTCGACAATTCCATAGCTCTAGTCTGGATTGATGGGCTTAATTGACCAGTCAGCAACCCTCAAAATATCACCAATGTTTTCAGAAATGAAGACTAAAATCCTCCCGATGTTGGCAAAAATAGAAGTTTATTTGGCCACCCCCATTATGTCGGCGAAATAAAAAAAGTCACTTGAACAGATGTCACAAAGTGCGGCTTACAAAGGTTTTCAATCTTATCATGAGTATTTTCTTATTCAAATTTATTATATTTGGATTTCATATTTTTTTATGTTTTGAATTCATGCATCTTGCTTCAAACTTGTCAAATTTCTGAAATTTCAAGATCAATTCTTCAAAACTATGAAGCATTATAAATTCAATCCCAGAAGGTTTACAATCGAACAACAAAAGTTCCGGGAAGATCAAAACTGTTGACACCTTGCACTTGAACAAATAGACATGTAGGCCTAACCTACTAAAAAAAGTGTTATAAAACTGCGACTGGCCAACTTCAACACTTACTTAATCACAACAAACTGATTTCTTTTAGCACCAAGTCCAATGAGAGCACTTCCACCACTTGATATTCAACGATTAAACTCATTACAAGGTCACAAAACAGATACAAACTGGTAAGTTAGTTCAAGTTTGGATAATGTTTTTGGGCAGGCAAGTTCATTACTCATCAGAACTTTCGCAATCATTTGCATAGCTTATAAAAACTATAACATCCCATACAACTTTTGAATATCCAAGAATTTACAGATATAGACAGTTTGTTTCATATCAAGTAGGCCTAATCTAAGGACATTGTTTCATGAAGATTATGCCTTTCGAAAACCACATTGTTAGATTGAAAACATCTCTAAAAGTGACGTTGACTCTAATAAAACCAAATTTTTCACCTTAACAGTGACTTGATTACTTTGCCAACTTTTTTTCGATAAATGGATAAGTATTTTTTGAGAAATAAGCATTTGAAAAAGTGAGAATTTCAAATCTTGAAAATCAGAGAATGAAAGTTAAGTGACGTCATACTGTAAAAAGTTATATCACGAAGAGTGAGCGTGATAAGATCATCACAACCATCGAACATTCGTCCATAACAATAGTGACCATGATAACAACAGCACGATTTTTGCATATTTCATTCTTACGAACAAATGCTCGATAAATATCGTTATAGAAATTTTTATAGTATAACGCCACTTTACTTTCATTTCCGTTTTTCAAGATTTGAAATTCTCACTATTTTAAATGGTTATTCCCAAAAAATACTTATCTGTTTATCGAAAAAAAAACTTTGTAAAGTGATCAAGGTGCTAAGTACAACAAGTTTAGGTAAAAATTTGATTTTCAATTTTTTATGAGTCGGCTCTATTGATAACACCGATGTTGCATGCAAATTCAAACGACTACCTAGGAAGCGAGCGTTCTCTCATTGGCACAGCTGATGAATCATTGACGTATAATTATTATTAGATCATAATATTCTTATTGCCGTTAATTTTGATTGTAATCGAACCTGGACCATAACATATTTTGAAATATTGACTTTATCTCCTTCCCATTTCTCCAACCATCAGTAGGCTATTTTCTTCTCCTTGTCCTACAATTTAATTCAAACTATTCTTGACATCAATCTTTCAATCATCTCATTTCACTTCAGGCGTAGTTTTACTAACACACCAACTAACCAATCGTCATTAAGTGATTGTACTGTCAGTCGTGAGGCACTGGTGAGTATATAGGTTGCACTACACATTCCTAACATAGACCATTGACCTCATAATTAACATTCTAATACATTGCCATGTCTAAACACTGATAGAAACCTCATCATCATCAGAATTTATTCAGAGACCTCAAGTTTACACAAAACGTTTTTCAAAGGAAGTGACTCCACACATGTAGATTTAAATATTAAGGAAATCGTAGGCATACGAATATATTCTAAGAGTAAGAGTAATACTGAGCATTATTGGCAGTGAGTAGTGAAAGTGAAACTCTCTGCATTAGGTTACACTACCCTATATTGCAAACAAAAACATAAACATTTTCAGTTATATGAGCGTGTTTCGCTACATTTTTTTTAAATTTGGGTTACATTTTTTAAATTCTTTATATTAATAGGCTATGTGTGCTAAGTTCTTTTGGCAATTTTCCATGAACATTTTATGGCATTTGATTGTTTTTGGTATAAATAATCATAATGATCATAAATAGAGATAAACAGAGTACAAAGATTATATTAGACATTACAGTACTCGGATCCGGACTCAGTAGGATTGGATTTTCAAAGCAGAGTTCAGGTTTTGTCTGGATTAAAACACATTCGGATTCGGATCGAACATTTTTTTAAACATTCAGATTACAATGCCCAATTCAATCTGATACAGAAATCTAGTCCAAACATTCAATGCTATGGAAAATTTACAATATGTGTAGTATTGGTATAGTCCCATAGAAAAAATCAACAAATCATATCGGTTATTTTGATTATCAGATGGTAATAGGAAATAGTGAAGAATAATTCACCGTTTTATTCTAAACCAATTAGAATCGTCAACAAGATATTTTAAAATGTGGATCGGAGCTAGTGCCAGGCTCTTATTGTTTAAACTCAGATAGAAATGAAAAGAGCCTAGAACTAGTTTCGGCGCATATTTTAAAATAGTTTTGACTCTAAATTGTCATCTTTTGGCCAAACGTGGCAATATAGGGACAGTAGATGATGAAATGTGCAAATAAAATGCAAATAGGAATGTATGAAGACTAAGAAGGGCCGAAGTAAATGCATTTTGATTTTATTCCACAGTCAAATAAGAACAAGGATGAGAGCTGCTTCAATACCCCCGAATGCAACGAATCGACAACAAAACAACACATCCATCGCAAACCACCAACGCCATACAGCATTACACCGTGCATTGATTTCCGAAATATAAAACAATGGAAAGAAAATATGCAAGATCAATCCACCTCCAAAGATGGGACACCCCCTATTGGGCAACAGTTTAATCCAATTTGTTCAGAAACAATCGATTATTGAACATTTCTTAATCTATTGCTTTTTCAAAGAAAAGCAATCAATTCTATATTCTATTAGGCATGGTGTATATAATGACAACATGTTTAAACTTGTAGAACACTTTTCAGATGTAAATTTTCTTTCTTTATTATATAGGTCTACAATAAATAGGGTATACGTGCGAATTTTTGAACTAAAAGGAGATATATTATTACATATTACAGACTTACAGTACCAGAAAATATGCAAACATGGTATATATTTCTTCTTTCTATTCTCTATGCTACTCTTTCCTTGTTTGTTTAATATTTTGGCTATTTATCTTGTCTGAAATCAATTCGTCTGACTTTTTGTCAAGCTGTGTTTGAAGTGTAATATTAAACACTCACCTTAATTTGATTATGTTGTAGCTTTGCTTTTCTTTTAAATTTCCGTTGGGTAAACTTATTAATTTGTAGACATCAAATAAATGAACTTTATGATAATTCCAAATCAAATATCCCCTCGTGCTACCCCCCCTTATGGCAAAATGATTGAATGTTTTCCCCCGCCCCCTTTTTGAAGTGAGACCAAGGAAAGAGGGCCTCAAATTCTTCAATAAGTTGTTGTCTGAACTGTAGAACAAGAGTATATGCACTTATGCAGCAAACTTTTCGCTTCGTTGTGTGTAAATCTCTTGGTATATTCTGTGGTGAGGCCAAACGACCATTCGTTAAGATGGCATGGAGATCAAATGGGAAAGATAATGATGATCTAATTTCACAATTAAAACGTAAGCAAAAGTATAGAAATCAACAGCAACACAGCATCTTACAAATTTGTTAATTAATTGAATACAAATAAGTTAAATGCATTTTTTATTATTGCTTTAATTTCATTCTAAAAAATTTAAAAATAATTCAAATACCGTAGTGCTACTGTAGGCTTGCCTGGTGTCAATTGCAGGATAGCCAGGTAGACCTACCTACTGTTAGAATAGTAGCATAGCCTAATTTGGCTACTAATAATTCTCCTAATGTATTTATGCTTGAACTCTCAGCTTTGAATAAAATTTCTTCTTGTAGAGAATTCTAAAGGTTAATATTGTTGACTCTATTAGGGAAATAATGTCTACTGAAATCATGCTATATTTCAATAATTCTGCTGACTGCTGTCATTAATCAAATGTCCAATGAATTCCGTCAGTAGCCTAGGCCTACTGAGTAGGTAGATCTGACCACATCTGATCGACTGTGGTTCAAACTTCAAATCCCTTAAAGTTAACTCAGCCTTAACTTTATCTAAAACATCAAATGAATACATATCTACAGTAATTGCGATGGAGGATGAAATGTTTTAGGGAAAATTGTATTATGCCTGCAAATAGCTGCGACGTTACGACGTAAACGCCTAGAACTGCCATAAAATATGTTGAAATTGATTTGCAGTGTTGCGTTAGAGATCAATAGAAAGCAGGTACAATCATTGCTCTTAGCAGCGTAGCCACTTATTAGTTTTGAAATAGAAGAGTCGTACAGGCTCCTTCGGTAGGGCAATTCCTTCTCAACTAGGTACTATTACTAGACTAGGCCTGTTGGTAGAATAACTGTTTGCGGAAAAAATGTTTGGCTTTGGAGGTTTTTGCAACTTACTGTGTCTGTAACTTGCGTGCGTGTTAACTTGTGTGCGTGTTAACCGTTGCAACATTTTTCAAAATAATGTCCACAACAATACTCAAATTGAAAATCAAACTGTAAGGCCTATAATAATGATAATTGCTTAGAATAGATCTTCCCACCAGTAGGCCTACCCGACAAAAGGTTTAGCTTTATGGAATCTTGGAAAGTTTCCAACGTTTTTACCTGAATTTTGTTGAGGTTTCCGACTGTAAATCAGAAAATTATCTATTTTCTTCTGAATTTGCTCTTCCTTCCGGGATCTGGGATACCAGGATCATCACTTTTGTCAAACTCTAGTCGTCCCCCTTTTACTCTTGGTGGCCTTTGTTGAGATTTCATGTGATCATTGTGCAGGGTTTAGTTATTGTTACTTATATCTTTGTGTGAAATGTGTTTAGAATCTGTCAAGTATATTATGTTAAGTTGCGTATTTTAGGTAGGCCTATTGTGCATGTGCCTTCACGTGATTGTATTGTTTGGGTGCATGTGATGCCTTGTGATTGGTCTTAAGTATAATGTGTACTGTGTTGTGATTGGTACTTCGTATACTATTGTCATGTGATTAGCACCTGTTAGATGTAGGCCTACTGTATTGTGCATGTGTGTTGTTTCACCCTCTTGCCTGTTGACGGCACTGATCGAATAAGGAACAGTTTTGTACTTGAAGTTACTGCTTGTTTTCTGTCTTCTCCATGCCGACACTATAACAATCTTACACACTGATAACAGGGAAGTTAAATTTTTGGCAACTTCTTTTTCTGTAGCCTGAAAATGAATTGTACTTGTGATATATTTGATTGAAGGTTTAGAAAGGTTGTCAAACAAAATAAGGATAAACAACATTTTGGATATACAGCAATTTTTTATCAAAGATAAAAAGTAATATAATAATAGGCATACTTATGATTAGGCTACCTATAGATATGATCAGAGTCCAAAAAATGCTATAATAGCTGGTAATGTTATGGGCATGGACCAGGATCCGAAAAAAGATTACCTTCTGGAATCCTAAGTTTTTCACAAAATTTTCTTCAAAATTTATGAAAGTTAAGTGACGTGATACTGTAAAAATTTCTATCATGACGAGTGAGCGTGATAAGATCACCACAACCATCAAACATTCGTCCATAACAATAGTGACTATGATACAAACAGCAAGATTTTTAAGTATTTCATGCAATGTATCAAAGGAAGCAATAAATGTCTTCATTAAAAATATCCAACTTCTGTGTGGAGTCCAAGAGACATCAACTGGAACAGAAACTTTAACTTTTGCTAGATAAACCACCATGAAAATATAGACATAAATATGGAATTATAATGTCATTGTTCATTTCCAATTCCGAAGTCTTGAGAACACTGTAGCCTAGCATCCAATTGACATCAAAAATAAAATATTGGGATAGATCAAGCTTTGAAATCAAAAGATTTTACAGAAATCCTAAGGAAATACAAATGTTATAAAAAAGATTACAAGCTTCTGATTTTTAGTTAATTTAGCTCAGACTTCCAGGATCCTAGATCCTGGGATCCCTACTTTTCTTGTACATTGGCGACATGGAGAACAAAACACAGCTAGTCACCGTAAAATAGATTGAGAAACTCTATGAATAATCATTAAAATTGAAGAGAAAAGAGGAGTGCAATTTCAAGGAATTATTCAGTGCAATTTTGTTAAAATTACACTCAGTGCAAAAGAAAAATCTGAAAATGATTATTGTTAAAATAACCAAACAAAATATTATCTAGCATATCCCCTGCGAAAAAAATCCCTGAGTTCATGAACAGTTCATGAACTTCATGAACAGTTTATGCACAGTTCATGAACAATTCATGAACTTCATGAACAGTTCATGAACAGTCACAAAGAGTTCATGAACCGGTTCATGAACTGGTTCATGAATGTGAAATTGCACAAACGTTCATGAACATTTCATGAACTTTTGGGCAATTTCACGTTCATGAACTCATGAACTCTTTTTTGCAGGGGATAGTTTGAAAAGTACCCACATATCATAATAACGCGGAATTAGAACATGGTCGTTTGAAGTAATATTTCATTTGAGGATGTGATCACTTCTTTGTTTCTTTCTTGCAAACATTATTCCATACTTTTCTTTGTGAGTTTTATGAAGATTTTTGCAGGTATATAATTTTGTTACCAACCAAACCTACTAATTTTTGCTTTGGTATTTCTGCTGGTATATGATTAAAAGGTAATCATACGGTGTCTCACTCAATTCTGGATTAATTTTCACTTTTGCAATTTTGAACATGTTGAAAAACTCACTTGTATAAATTAATCCCAAATTGAACTTGAAACTGTAATATGATTTCCTCATACAAACAAAAAACATAAGAATTTTCAGACTTTTAGCAGATTTCAGACTATTTTCATGCTTTGAATTATTACATTTTTCCCATTGAAATTTGAAATCCATTACAAATGATCTAGATATCCTTGAGCAGTCTATTTTTATATTTTAATTCTAATGTCTGAAACTACCAGCAAACAAAATTTATTATAAAATCTTTTCTACTTTTATTGTACTTTTGGTAATTGATAGCTAATTAATACTTTTGGAACATATTAATTATTCGCAGTTTCACTTCCCCATTGCCAACTCCCAGAGCAAGCCTCTTTTAAAAATCTTTTCATTCTTATTTTAACAAGAGTTATACCAATACTTTTTTTGGAATCTAATGCGAATACTGATAACCAATATGTAAATTGACTCAACAGTCGTTTTTGAACTGATGGTTAACCTTTGGCAATTTTGATTTGCACTTAATTAAGTGGGTACACTGTATATCCAAATGTCTCATCAAATAATTTGCTTCTGACTTGACAACCAATAGCTTACATTTCATCAGCCTGACCCTTTGCTATGCTACTTACCGGTACTTGTATGGAAATGTATAAATTAGTTTACTCGTGTTTTAGTCTTTCCTTTCTTGGTTATTCAGATCATGAAATTGTGAAAAGTAAAAGAGTTGAAGAGGCGATGAGGAAAGTTGACCGTGGAAACTATTGCCGAAGCAGTCCTTACTTTGACTCGCCTCAAGGAATCGGTTGGTACCAAATACCGTAATCAGTTACTTAATTTTCATACTTTGCTATTCATCATCCCATTTTCAATTTTATTTTTCATTAGCTATCTGTTTTTTTTGCTTTTGCGCCAAATTATATATTCCTTTCCTTTTTTCACATTACCCTAGCTATATATAATACTTTACTGACCATGCTAAAATCAGAAACGCCTTTGAAACAACAATTTGATATATGTGATGGCTTCTAGTCAGAAAATTACAATAGAATAATTTTCATTTTTTGATCTGGAATTTTCTTGTTAGTGTGAACTACCATCAAATGGATATTTTAGGCCAAATCTCGCTGAGAAAAAAGTTTAATGACGTTAAACTAAGAACAACATATGAAACTGTCACGCAATACATTTTTCTAATTCAACCCAGATCAGTAACCTACGACCAGGGTCCGACAAAATGTTTTACCTTCCACAAACCTCAACTTTTTAGATAAATGTAATTAATGATAATATGTAAGTAATTTTACTGACCTAAAGATGTAAAATCAAAATTTTATTTTTCATATTTTTTTATTATTTCAGCTTTATATCCAGCGTTTTGCCTTTTTCTTCTGAATTTGAATTTTCCTAGCCTTCCGCAAACCAGGTTCCCAAGTTTCCGGACTTTGTTGGACCCTGCCTACGACTCAATGTTATTCTATGCAAAGTTTGAGTCAATCCCATACATGTTGTATATTCATTCTATTCTAAAAATAATGATTGTTTATAGGGTGTTTTATGGTCTCCAAATTAGAACTTTAAATAAGGCAAATCCTTTTGAGATGAACAACCAAGAAACGATTTTTGCTTGACATAAAAATGCAGAAATAAAAAACATGATCCCTTTAGACAAACCACATGCAAACAAAATAGTGATGTTTGAATCGAATTTAAGGATTACTCAACAGAGTGGCATGTCGCTTCTATTGCATTCATTAACCACAAGCGCTGTTGAGTAAACGAGTGGTCGGAGAACAAAGTTGAACAATAATTGAAAGCAAATAGAAATAGGAAGAGTACATGTTAATATTTATCTCAGGCTTCTTTCAAATAAAATGTATTGCCCCGTTGGTAAATAATTTGACATTGGAGATGATATTGGATAACAAAGTCTATCATTTGAGCAATCAAACTAACCTAGGTGAGGTTTGACCTTTGCTTGGAACATTTGCCTTGATCTAGGTCAACTCTGAACTAGCCCAATGTTAAAATAGTCAAACCAGTAGTAGACTGTATCAGGTGTAATATGAGAACTTTGCAACTTTGAACTTTCCAATTATAAGGGATTTATAATCTAGATGAAACCTTTTTTGTAGGATTCGCGGCAACAATTAGTGCACCCCATATGGTAAGTCATATCACATTTATATATAATAAAGATATGTATGGAAGTTAAAATTAACTGAGATTAATATGTTTTGATTCCACAAATTGATAAAAGGTTTAAATAGCCTTTGAGAATCCTTGAATATTTTCTGCTTTTGAGTTTTTGTTGAGGTTTGGCCTATAAATCTAGGATTACCCAGCATACATACTCTTGTCGGATCCTGGTGTCAGCATAAATTATCAAAATGAGCCTACAACCAACATCATATACAGCATTATAAAAAATCTGAATATGATCGAACCAACTTTGCAATTATGATTGGTTGACTGAAACTAAAACATTTTTCTCTTGTCTAGCTATTTTGTATATTTTGTGTATTACTTTTCATAAAGATCACAGGCCTGTGGTTTCATATTTGATAATTAATATCCTGCATGGAACACTATTTCATCAAAGTCTACCGTATCGGTGCGCATATAAGTCGACCCCCCTTTTTTGTGTTGAATATCCCGTAAAACACGTTGGTTGCACGTATAAGTCGAGTGCAAAAATCAATAAACTGACAAAATAATTATGATGCAAAATCAAAATATTGATGTAAACTTTTGATGTAATATCTAGTAAGCAAATACATAAAGCATTAAATTTATAATAACATATCGTTAAATAAGGGAATATAATAAAGACGATTAAAAACATTTATAAATACATTTAAAAAAAAAAAAAAAATAGGCCTAAATAAAATAAATACAGTGAATAAATAAATAGTGTTTACTTTTAATAGAGTTTGTCTTCACGAAATCCTTCAAATTCCTCTTCTTCATCGCTACTTCCATTAAATTAAGCATCTCTTCAGGAGATAAATAACTTTGATAAATGTCCTCTTCGTCATCATCAGATATATTGTTCATCTCATCAATCCAGATAATGTTGTCCTCTGTGCCATCTAATGAGTTTGATATTCCACATTTTTTAATGATTTTTCAACCATAGTATCGGGCAGCTCGATTTAGGAATCAACAATCCATTGACAGCTGACATCTATTGGCGCTGCCTTCATAAATTTACCAGATCTTGTGAACTGTTTATCGCCATTTATCATCCAATTGATCCATCGTTGCCATACACGGTCCTTGAATGGTTTATTGAGGCAGACATCTAGAGACTGTACCACACTTGTCAGACCACCAGGAATAATTGCACTGAAAGTAGTAGTGTCTCGTTTTAGTTTTGGTACCGATGTCTTCAATTAGATGAGCACTAAAAGAATCCCAGACAAGAAATGAATTCTTCTTCAAAAGTCCGCCTGGCCGTAATAACAATTATGCATACTTCAACAATAGTTATGCATTTTACCTTGTGCAAGAAGCCACATGTTTATCCATTGGTCAATTCACTTTCATTGTTGAATTTTTCTAGCATGCCCATGCCCTTCAAGTCTTAGAAGATAATCTCTGTGATGGTGGTACTGCCCTTGATGTTGGTTCTGGTAGCGGTTATCTAACCGCATGTATGGGCTACATGGTACGTGTCTTATCTCACATGGATAAAGTTAATGTGTTCATGAAGTCATTCATTTTTTCACAGGAAATGTTTATAATTTTATATCCTCTAAAATCAGAACATAGGATATATTGGCTAAACTGTGTGCTTATTCAATACCAAGATCTGTTTGATCAATATATAATATACAGGCCTAAATGAACTATTGACAAGAAGGAAATCATTGAACCATAGTTTATTCAGATTTAACCAATGTATAATTCTAATTTAAGCTCTCGTATTATTACAATGTAAAAGCATTCATCATAATAGGCTCATTTGAGTTTATATTTGATAGACATGTGATGCTAATTCTAAATATCTAACAGTAAGTTTATTTTTCTCCTTTTGACCTAAATAATTAAATTTTCCATGGATCAGAGTCAAATGTGTGCTGCTGATTCTGCAAAAATTAATATTTACTGATTTACTTGAGATTCCAGAATTTGTTTGTCCAGATTCCAGAAAAATTAATCTTCCTGGTACAAATTCCAAGAACAAATATTTCATGTATATTCCTGTGAAAAATCTTCATGAAAGTTAATTGGCCTAATTTTCATGAACTGTTGATAAAAGCATGAAAGTTGGACCATTTAACGTTCATGGACTGTTTATAAGGTGTATATGAACAGTTCATGAAAGTTGGTAAAGTTCATGAACTCAAAATTTCATGAACAGTTTATGAACAGTTCATGAAAATTGCAGCCATTAAACGTTAATGAACTGTTCATGAACTTTTCACGAACTCCTGAAATGTTTTCACAGACATGTTAGAAATGGTTGTATGATGAGAGAGAATAGCCCTTGACAGAATTGCATTTGAAATTGGATTACAATGTACATTATATGTGTGTTGGTCAGTTTGTGGTCAATGCACCAAAACAATATATTGAGGTATAAAACTCAGGGAATAATCGAACCAACTTCCCAACCGTATGCTTGTTTGTTTGATTGGACCTTTTAAATGTTAACACACAAAGAATAGAAATATAAAATGGGTATGTTTGAAAACATAGAGTATTGTTATATCAAATGCTCTCAGATAGACAAAGAAGAGTTTCGAACATTCAAACTGAATATTATCGTAAAAATAAAAAAAATACCTTGTTGGGAAAGAAAACCATATATGTTATTTATTTCATAAAAATCCAATATACCACAGGAACTCGATCTTTATGGAAAATAATGCACTCAATGTCCTTAGTGAGGCACTTCAAAAGCGTAACAAGCACTCAACCCACAGGTTCGTGTTTTGTTACACGTTCCTCTTCTCTCTTCTTTAAGTCATTTTGTGTAGGCCTATTATTTTCCATAAAGATCTTTGGCCTGTGCAAGTGCATAGAGTTAGAAGACTCTATTTTTTAGAAGAGTTATGGGCCTGTGTTATATTTGATAAATATAGTATACTGGCTGATATGTTCAGTGTTACCTTGATTTGGAATTAAGATTGTATAAAGGATCACAACCAAATATAAATTATTGTGTATCAGATGGTGATGATACCAGCCATGAATGTAAGCCAATAAAACCAGAGATATCGACTGTTACCATGGTATCAGGCATATTACGATAGATTAATGATCTAGCATGATGTCTAGCTGTTTTGATTGTCGCCATTGGTGATGCTGAAGAATGAAGCTTAAATAAGAAAATACAAACATTTACTTTATCCATAATAATAGAAAACAGGTTTAAAATAAAGCCTATTGCAGCAACAGCCTATGTACAACCATCACATGACTATAATATAATGGTCAATCCAGCAATGCCCTAAATTGTAGTTTCTATAGGATTGATCCTGTATATAAAGGCCACCTGAGTAAAGAGTCCAATATCAATTTCATTACATAAAAACATAATATCAATGGTATTCTATAATGCCTAATTTAACTAATGAAATTTTCATTAACTGATCACTGATTTATCAGGATGATGAGCCATGATGATCAGTCTTCAACATTGCTTTCTATCAAATTAAACGGGCTAATCTGTTGTATGAAATATGTCTTTTTACTTGAGCAATTGTACTGGATGAACCCTTCGTTAATATGCTTACACTTTCTATCAAGGTAGGCAAGACAGGCAAAGTTTATGGCATTGATCATATTGATGGTATAGTTAATGATGGCCTCCAGAATGTAGCAAAGGGTGATCAATCACTTGTAGACGAAGGAATTATTCAATTTTTGGGTGAGTAAGTTATTTATTTCAAAAGGTATCGGACAAGAAAGAAACATTGAATACAATGATAAAAGGTGTATACATAACTGCGGGACCTGAAAACTTGTCATCATTTGGCATTTAAATGAGTTTCTGGCCCTTTTTGTAACCATATCTTGATCTAGATTTTGATTTTTAAGTGGCTTCTCTATCCTGCTTTCAAGTAAAGCATTTACATCCACTTCGAAAAAATTTCAGGAGTTCATGAACTGTTCATGACTTTCATGAACTCCTGAACTGTTTTCCATGAACGTTAAACAGCCCAATTTTGTTTTTTACAGGTGATCTTTTGACAAATGTATCATGATTGATAAAAAAATCCTAGAAGAATTTAAATTGGAGCAATTTTGAATTTTAAAACCAATCTAATAGGAGCAGCAAAATCTATTGCCTTTAATTTTTTCAATCATTTAAGAAAAAACCAAGCATCGATTGATAACTGTCGTCACAGCCGTCAGTACATGCTTCCGACCAGGGGGTACTTGTCAATTTTATATTTTGTCAATGGACTTATACTTTACATCTCAAAATTGCCCAAAATTTTGATCAAGCTTTTTATTAGGGGCTGTTGCACCCCCATGATTAACTGCTGTGAGTGTAATAGCCGTGTAGGTTTATCTTCACAAATCATCTGTTATCTTTTAGAGTTTGCCGGTTCCTCACAACTGAACCTAAAATCCAAATTTATTGCCACAACCAATTATTTTTATTATTAATTTGACAGTGTAGCTGCTGCAAGGAATGCATAATATTGGCTTTTGTGAATACACTGTTGCACATATTAATTTTTAAACATTCTGTTTGTTTCAGTTGGTGATGGACGTCAAGGACATTTGCCTGGTGCTCCCTATGATGCGATTCATGTTGGAGCTGCTGCTCCGGAACTACCGCAGGCTGTAAGAAACTAAGAGTCAACTTGTTACTTTTGTCATGTAGTGATTTTACAATGTTTTTGATTATGAACAATTACATATTTGATGAAATGAATGTATATATGAAATGTATATTGTATATTTGATCATGTAACAGCAAAGAAGGATGAGTTCTTGCTTCTTCTTACGATATTGATACAGTTTTCCTGTACTGACCTCATTGTATTTTTGAAAAATGACATCATTTGGGAAGCGTGCCATTGATCTTCATTCCATTCTGTTTTCAGCTCATCGAACAATTGAAGCCAGGTGGTCGACTTGTAATCCCTGTTGGCCCTGAAGGAGGAAACCAAGTGCTTGCTCAGTACGACAAATTGATTGATGGCACAATTAAGAAACATAATTTAATGGGTGTAATTTATGTTCCATTAACAAACAAAGACCATCAATGGCCTACGAACTAGTCAATGACATTTCATGTTGATTTTGCAAAATATAACTAACTGAATCATTTGTGCACACGTTTTTCGATTGCTCCAACAAGAATAAATACAAACATTTTCACAACAGTTGATGATTCGAGATTTTCAACATAAGATTTAATTGATTTAAGGCTGTTTGGAAAGAAGTCCAATTGATGACAAGGCCTTACTACCAGTATTCTTTCCTCCCAAGCAATTGGAAATTCAATATTATACTCATCTCATTGCAACTTATATTTGATATTTGCGTACTCCTCAACTGCAGAATATGTTAGATAGTGATTGTTCTTATTTTCAACTACAAATTGATTTGTCTATTTGAATTTTAAACACCCTTTGTATTTACTGGTGAAGAGAAGAAAACAGAAATTTGACAAGTACCTCGTTACTACAGTACTCCTATAATATTGACTGTATTTTAACTACCAATGAAACAAATATTGAATATTTTGTATGTCAACGTATAATTTCATATTTTGTTCTTATGGATTTAGTGGCATGTAAAGTTGATTGTAGTATTGAATTCTTCATACATCTATATTAAAATTTCTGCTCACTAGTAATAAATCCAATTTATCTTCTCAAACAGAATACGTCTGATGAGTACAAGCATGTTTGATGATTTGGTAAAAATGTGATGATAATTGTTTAATAATGGATACAATGCAACAATGTCATTGCACCTATACAGTATACATATTACATACCCCTGCGAAAAACAGCTCAGGAGTTCATGAATAGTTCATGAACCTTCACGGACAGTCCATGACCAGCCCATGCGAAAAAAGTTCAGGAGTTCATGAAAATTTGGGGCCATTTAACGTTCATGAACTGTTTATTAACTGTTCATGAACTCCTAAACTGTTTTTCGCAGGGGCTGACTTCATAAAAATTTGGGGCCATTTAACGTTCATGAACTGTTCATGATTTGTTCACAAACTCCTGAACTGTTTTTCGCAGGATAGTCTTTAGATAATAGTAATGAAGTTGTGAAACTTCAAGTGACAGAAAATGAATAATAGTGTAGTCTTTGACTCCATCATTATTATCTACGCTCTGTCAAATCACATTGAGCACATAGGCTCAACTGCTATTAGATACCATATTATTGTTATATTATAGTCTTTAGATATACATCAATTAGTATTTTATACAAAAACATAATTATATGTCCTTTTCTAGCTGTTCATATTTTGTCTTTGTAATGTAGTCGTAGTAGAATTGCCATAATAATGGATGAATTATATTGTGTGATTGTGGGATGATTTGTTGGTTTCCACAAATAATATTCTGGATAAACATTATACCGCTAGACTTGAGCTGATTTTGCCAACTCCAGTTAAATTGACAATGGCAGAACAAAATTAGATTTTTAAATTTTCAGCTAAAGCTTAGCAATTCAGACTTGCTGTTGAATAAATTTGAAAATTAGACATTATTATCTGGCACCCCAAAATACAAGGAATCCGAAACCAGCAAAAGCAAATAAAACGCCTGCCAAATTTTTAGCCATGCTAAATGAGAAAATATAACACATGGTTGATAAGTCTGATTATTGCAGGGTCGCCAAGATGGACAATTGCCCCCAGGCCCCTGTATGCAAAATATTGTTCTACATTACGATTGTGAATTGAGTTTCGTTGCGCATATGCTTGAATGAGTAATTCAACTTCAAGGCCACATTATCAAATAAATCACCAGGACGCAAATTTTTTCTCGTCAACCCTAGATAAATACACTTCATGGTTGGTTTCTATCACAAAATTAATTAATGTTGAAATGAATATGGACAATGATTATAAATGGTCACTATCCACAGGTTTAGGCAGACCAGTGATACAAGTTGTAGACAGGCAATGCTTCAAGATGGAAAATGTTTAATATGGACGCAATAGCAAACCAAATTTCTTCCCCCGATCACGTGATCTTTCAGTTATTCCGTTCGTTTTACATAGTGATGTTACGTGTTATAAATGCTACAGTACGAAATATGTTACTTTGAAACTGGTCTCCCTGTAGTACATAAAATCGGCGGGAATTTTCCCGAGCTTTCGACTTGCGCACGGTAGAGACGAATGGTCACCCTATACAGTCTCTGACGTCACATCTCCAAAACGAGGTCACTATTAAGATTGAAGTCTTTCTATATCTGGACTTCTGGAGTCAAATCCGAAATAATATTTGAAAGATCTTGTCGAACTGTCATGGCGATAAAAACAGTTTTTCTAACAACTGTCACCAACTTTGACTTTATTTACAATCAAATTTTTATTACATATTTTGCAAATTTAGTAGTGCTACTTTATTGAACCTTGCATCAATATTGTGGATATTAAGTTTTATATGATGTAGGCTACAAGTAATTATTTATTTGGAACAATTTTTCACATCCTGGAAGCCAAACTTCATCCTCCTTCCTGTCAAGGCCGTTTTCATACCAGCTCAAACATCAAAGCTATGCCTTATATATGGTGTTATACGTTTGATAAGTATTCAAGCAATTGTAACAAAATGAACAGTATTTACATTTCATTTTTGTTTTGAAATAAATTGATTCGTGAATCGTGATCCCCACAAAAAAGATGGCGTGTTTAAGTTTTGACATAAATCAAACAAGTATCAAATTATGAATCAGATATTTTCGAGTAAATATGTTAGTTCAATTTTTCTCACTATCGATTGTTATTGGAGAGAAGTAACACCGTGTTGTCATAGGCATTGCCTGTTATTTGGTCACCTATGACACCCAAATTAAATTTCTTCCGCTTTCTTTTCAAAAAGTTATGGTAAAATAATGGCGCCAAAAGGCGCGCTTTCTCGAACTGAAGGCTCACTCATTATTATAGTTCCTTGCAATCATGGATATGATCCTATAAATTACCTGGGTAGTATAGTAATAAAGCCGAAAACATTATTTGTAGCAATTAGAGATAATATCTTGCTATAATAGACTTGAAAATAGTCCAATCTGTAGGCATTAATTGTTACGTCGCTTTCTAAATTCTGTCTTCATAATCAGTCTTACAAATAAGTTAAATAATAAATACGTAGCATCAGTACAGCAAAATATCCCACTTTACAAAACTTAAATCCATCGACAACAAAAACAAGTAATCTATTTAATAATTATTCCAAATCAATTGGCGGTATGCTGACAAAATAAAATGAAGGATATTTGTTAAAATTGTGGACCGCCATGTCAGTCAGTCAAATAGTTTGATTGAGTTGTGAGTGAATTCGGATTTGATGAGATTCAAAGGAAATACAATCCAAGGGGTAGTCTCGTTTTGGAGATGTGACGTCAGAGACTGTATGGGGTGACCATTCGTCTCTACCCTTGCGCACTCCCTTCCATGCAAGGATCTCGTGCGCGATACAACAACGAGGCTGTCTTCGAAAAAAGGTGGAGAGAAAGATTTTACATAGATAGTTAGCCCACACCGGCATCTTAAAACTAATCAATTTTCAACCACAGCATTGATGTAAAGCAATCATTATGGATATTGCTGCAATATTAGAAGCAACTGTATCACAAGGTAAGGTTTATCATCATTCTAAATTGTGAATTGATAACGTAAATATGCCCAAACGTTGTCTCAACTTATGATGAATATTGTGTTGACCTGTTTGTCATCATGTCATACTTATACTTCGAATTTTAAATATGTGATCTATGTTTTCTAACCTTTTTGTTTTTACATTAGTTACATTATCCAACTTTCAATGTATACTTCTTTGACTACGCGCGTTTGTAAACATATGTATCATTCTTTTCAGATAAAGCAGTCCTTGAGCAGGCTCAACAGCATCTTGAACAAGCAGCTACCAAATTGGTAGGTTTTTTTAGCAAATAAACTGATTAAGCATCGTCAAATGTGTTATCTTTCGCACTCACTTCCAGGTCACATCACCATTCTTATCTCCTTTGAATTCTCCCTTTATAAAAATATCCTATGATAACTGGAATGTTTGCTGACAGGACAGTGAACTATTATCATTTTTGCAGCCAAGCTTTCAGATATTTATAACAGCGTACATACGCTAGGCTACACTATGAGCTTGGATATACTGATAACCTACTGTAATGGGATGGAGTACTGAAACCATACTGAAATTCATGAGACACTTAAATCAAGATTTTTCTCATGCTACTGAAAAACTAATGAAACGCACCTTAAAATTTGAAGCTACTGATCAGTGAAATTTCATGAAAAGAGCCTAATTCAGTAGCTTATTCAGTTAGTCTACTTCCCATACGGTTTTTAGAAACGCAGTGGATATTGTTCCGGCTGCCGGAAAGCTGTCTTCAAAAGATAATGTTCCGCGAGTCCTTTGCGCATGCGTATGTAGATAGTAAACATGGCTGTGTCGATAGATCCAAAATTATATCGTAAAAAGTTTGTAAAAAAATTCACCCACACCGTAAGTTGGATCGACTGTTTGGAATAAATATTAAGAAAAACGATATTCAGCATATCTATGCATTAATCATTTTATTCTGTGTTTGATTTATCGAAGCTTTTCAGCGATGCAACCCAGCGCAGCGTTTTTAATGTTTGAGTGTCGTGACATTTATTTGGCGCGCTTAAAAGGTTTTAGCGAATATTTATGCTGCCTAACAATATTTCAAAACATTTTTACTATAGTAATTTGTAATAATATGGGATAATTACTTATTAGTCATTTCCTTTTCCTGTAACTGATGCTACATGCGGCCTACAAATTCTGATTTTGTCGTACACCAAAAGTCAAAACCCCGAAACTCAAAACCAAAGCCGTGTTTGTTCGCTTTTTCTATAAGTTTGGAAGAACGGTGGCATCGAGCGTCGTGAATCCCTCATATAAAGTGGTTTCAACCTCTAGCACTTTGAATTATTTTATATTCTATTATAAAACTTGTTATGAACAAAATTGTTATTAACGTGGTCGAGGGACCGTCCATCGCCATTGCATCTTGAATGAATGTGAGAGAAACGCAAACAGCACATTAAGCATGCGCAGAAGACGCACGGAACATTATCTCTAGCACTCAGGATTCCGGCTGCCGGAACATTATCCACTTCGTTTTAGAAATTCAAAATTCATAGTGCTATCTGTACTATTGACAAAGGTCTTGCCTCCGCAATTCTGTATCCTGTTCCTTATAACCGGAAAGGGGTGATACTGTAAAGTTGTGATGCTCAAGATCAGATACAGTTTTCAAAGCTATTTTAAAGCAATACAGTATGACAATAATACAAATTTGCACAAGTGGAATCCCATTATATCTAGCTGGTGCAGCAATTGGCATACAGATAGTTCAATATTCAAACTTAGACCAGAGTTAATTGTTTGGCTTGTTCTTTGCTCCTCGTGTCTGTGGCAAAGATTGCTAAAACCTTTCTGAAGAAAGATACAAATCTCTTGCTATTTCTTGAGCTATTTCTTTTTGCAGCACACGTCAAGCAGATAACATGATATCATCAATAAACAATTTGTGTACATAGTTTCATTAAATTGCCAATCCTGAGTCATTCTGCAGTCAAAAACCTAAATTTATCAAGTTTTGCGCCTAAACTGGTGATTTGGGAGACTCACAAACTTCAGAATGGTCTAGGCGCAACATGCTATCTTGAATCCTAATAACCTAATCGCTAAAGTTACAATTTGCATTGTCACTGCGGTTAGAAAACTATACCAAAAGGTTTGTTTCTGTGTTTTTAATGTAAAAGGAAAACATTTCATTTTTAAAAACTTGGTTTCACATACAAGTTATACAGTGCATTCTGATGCTAAAATACAATTGTTTGTACTAAAAAATCTATCCTATTGGAAAATGTAATGGAAATATGGGGTTCAGGACAGTTGTTTTCCCAAGTTCATTTGGAATTCATGATACAAAAATTGAATTTTCTTTTTCTTTTTTTGTGTCTGATTTTGGTTTATAGCTTTATTTAACTCTCACTAAATACTTGAATTGCCATGTCAGGCAGATACAGGGTAAAAACTTTTATAATTAATTATAACGCCTAGTTGCAGCCTATATGTATATATAGATAGTAAATAAATAAATAGAGTCAATGACTACACATTTTTTCTGTTACTCAGAGTTTCACGCTTTATGCGATCTTCAGACCTCTGTAGTCATTGACTCTATTTATTTATCTACAATTCTGTCATTTACTGACATTGAGCACTATAACACTGCGATTGGGTCAGCGATCAAGTAATCACTATATAGATAGTATATACATTAACGGAATTTAGTGCATAAAATTCTAGTATTTCTGCTAGGGCTTAAATATTGATGATAAAATGACTACAAATCTGTTGAATCCACCACAAATTAAGAGAGCATTGGGGAAGATAAGTGGCGCGTGACTAAAGGTTCAGCCTTCTGGAATCCTAGAGACATAGCAACATTTCCTTCTGAATTGTTTTGTTGAAATTCGACCAATAATTCATAAAAATATCAATTTTCTTCTGAATTTGCTCTAACCTTCCAGAATCTAGGATTCCAGGATTCCTGCTTTTGTCAGACCCTGAACTTCACTAAATAAAGTTTATGATGATGTTGAAATTTAATTGCGTTATTCTCTAATTTACAGCCTGAATTCTTACATGCATTAGCTGATGTACTTGCTGATGTCAATAAATCAGCTAATGCTCGTGTCGCAGCTGGTTTGCAATTGAAAAATTATTTGACTGCCAAAGATGCTGCCAGAAATTTGCAATATCAAGAACGATGGTTCTCCATGGATGTCAACAAAAGAACGGCAGTCAAAACATTGGTATGCTATGTTATTCTAAACTTTTGAGGATGCTTGCTTCAGTGCAATTGGTTTTCGAATCAAAATTCATTCAAGCCTACTTTATGATATATCTTTAATTTTTAGATGTTATCTGGGTTAGCTAATAGCTTTTTCATTTGAATGACAGATCAATATTAATGTGAAGGGTTTTATGGCCGTCCTTGCTTTTTGTTGGTACTAAACAACATTACTCCTGCCTGGGAATAAAGATGCTGCAAGTGAAGGCCTACCTTCCTTCCAGATATGCTACTGTTTCACCATTCATTGAAACAAATTTATTTGACTAAGCTCAATTGTCATGCAGGATACGGCAAAAATGGGAATTCTGGGATCCTAGGCCACGGAATGCTAGAAAGAATGCGAAAGAAATTTAGTATTTTTCTGATTCAAACCTCAATAGAAATTCAAAAGAAAAGGTTGAAAAAGTTATTGGATTCTGCATGGAAGGCTCAATCTTTTATCAGACACTGCTGTCATGGCTTAATAAAAGAAGGACCATTGGTCTCAATCACAATTTGATGATCGAAATTGCGCAATGTTAATCTCCCGTAAATAATATTGTTAATAATAAGTTACCTAGATAAATCTCTGATCATTTAAAATCTATGTCTGTATCAATAATGTTTTTATATATTGTTTGGCTTTTGGTGCTTGGTTGGTGGGACGGTTGACCATAACCAGGGCTAGGCTACCGTAGACAGCAGACCTGTCACAAGACCAGTCACACTGCTATGTCAGTGGAATATCTAATATACTTATCTAACCTGATCAAGATAGGAGAGAGAGTGTGGACGTAATTGATTAGCTCAATTGCAACATCGGTTAGCCTCATTGCAGTATACATGTAGCCCATGATCCGTAATGTTCAGTGTAGCACATAATAATCTATAATGGCGAATCTGTTTAGTATAACACATACTTCATATTGTGCAGTATAGTGCAATACTTACAAAGTGCGGTATAGCCCAGACATACGTTGATGTCAAGCATAGGCTGCCACATTGCATCTGACTATGACAATTAGAAAATGGTATTGCATTTGCACATGTAGCTCGTGAAAATATGCAGAGTGCAATGCACAGAATTAGATTTCCAACATCCTCAAAGAGATGTAACATGAAAATTCAAATGTAAAGATCTTCTCAAAAGAAACTAGCAAGCTAGATTACGATGGCAAGAGTGATTGACACACCCAGGCCTTTGGGACATGCGCACACGTTCAAAGGGATACTGTTACACTCATTGCACATGTTGCGCACCTTTGACGAGACTTTAGTAGTTGATCCGCTAACCTGTTGTGGTTTCATCATTGCATCTTGTACACTTCCGTTACTCTTAAAACCGATCCTAGATAGCCTAACAGTAGCACACTACACATCATTTTAACTTCCCTTAAATCTTGAATGATTTAACCACATTTAAAAGGAAACCATTTAGTTGCTAATCTCGATGAGACCCGGTTTATTTTATTTACTATTTTGAGAAGGAAGATTGACAACAAGTAGTTTCCTTTGCCTTTTATTGCCAGGTTCTCTGGATTAAGACTTTTAATATTATTATTGTATTTGACTCTATGAATTCTAATTTTGAAGATGTCTTACTCATTTTGTGGCAGTGCCGTGAGTGAAAAGAATTAGTCTTACGGCTTCTGAATAAACATAACAAACAAACAAAACAATTGTTATCAAATTTATATTTGGGTAAATCTTATTACGCATTTATTATTTATAGGTTTTAAAAGCACTTGGTACAGAGGTACATCGCCCCTCATCTGCTGCTCAGGTAAAAACAAAACTCAAACAAAATAATATAAGCCACTGATTGCTATTGTTGAGGTCCTAGAATTGAAGGTTTGTTTTCAGAATATACATAAAATTGACAGGGACTTCTAGAAAATGCAGGCTGATGTGAATGTCAATGTGAAATCAGATGTGAATGTCAATGTCACATTCCACTACCATAGAATACATAACCAACCACCTCCATGATTTGATTTGCAATTTTTTACATAAGCAGAGCGCCACATATCTAAAATTGTAGGTTTCTCCGGGCAACTTGAAATTCACATAAAGTGTTCATAAAAAAAACATAAATGCTTTCCTAATTCTTTTCTTCCCAGAGAAACCTGCCGTTTTAAATCTGTGGCCTTTCGCCTGATAGCCAAATAAAGCAAGATCACGGGTTTCATCATGGATGTTAAAGTTAACTTTTGACACCTCAACAAAACAAAGAGTCAGATTACAATAATAACGCAGTAAATGATAGAAAACCCTCTTGGGATCAACTACCTGGAACATAACGTGCGATAAAACGCACCATGTGATAACGTATTATTCAATAATAATTAGTTGACTTTGACCGCATTTCAGCCATGACAAAAATAATTTAACGTATTACTCGATAAAACGTATTGTACAATAACGTATGATGCAATATTGACTGTACTACACTCCCATGTAGTAGTTGTGGCATGCTTAATTCATATAATTAATTGATTTAACAATCACTAGATCTTAATAAATTACGTGGCTACCTCACATCTTATTGGCAACACGTTTTTTCCGCTGACCCTTCAAGATAGCATTCAAAGTAAGATATTCAAGCACAGAACCTGAATAAGCTATAAATATCTATATAGGTACAAGTTTGGCATCACAGAAATGTTTCATTTTAATTACATTATGCACATACTGTATATCCACCTCCCCCGTTTATTCCCCAAGCTATCATAGTTTTTTTTAGATTTAAAATACTATCACACTCTGATATGAAAAAGGGTTTCTTTTTGCTTAATTTATTACTAGTCTTCTTGCTGTATCAATGAAAACAAAACTTTTGTATTTGCAGCACTCTTGCAACTACAGGGGGCGTTAACAATGGAAACTAGTTTGTTTAGAATTCTAAAGTTCTGAACGTCAACAAAACAAACGTCTACAACAGATAGTAACGCTCCTAGGAAGTAAAAGCTCAAAATTCTGACTTTTGACAATTCGTAGAAAAAATATTTGGATACCGGTTGAGGCTATCTCCTCTCACATTGTTTTTTGTTGTTGTTTAGTGTGTTGCTGGTATCGCATCAGCTGAGTTGCCGCAGAATCAATGGCCTGAGTTAATTGCAACATTAATGGCTAACGCAACAGGACCACAATCTACAACATCATTAAAAGTTGCAACATTCGAAGCTCTTGGTTATATTTGCCAAGATATAGTAAGTAGTAGTACAGCGAAACATATGTATATATAACAGCCAGCTATGAAATTGCAGAACAACTGGTAACCATATGCAGGTGATATTTATATGCAGGGTTGATTGTCATTTATATGAATCATTCCAGGCCTCTTTTCAGTTCCAAGATTATGTATACTTTTTGTTTTTTCCTTTGACTATTCCATTATTTGAATAATGAAACATGCAATAAATGAAGGACATCACTCAGTACTGTAATCAAATATCAAACTTGTTCATCAGAGCATTGCGTTAGATATATTTGATTTGTATTACAGTTAGCTAATTTCGATTCTATATCTAGCACATCTAAAATTTCATTTCTTATTTTCATTTTAGGACCCACAACACCTAACAAACTATGCCAATGAAATCTTAACAGCAATTGTAACAGGAATGAAAGCTGAGGAACCAATGTAAGATATTATTTCAAATGTCAATCAGAAGTATTATTTCATTCTGTTGTATTATAAATAAAAATATACAGCAAGGTATGCAGGGTACCTTACAAGTAGACATTCAATTGCTGCAACCAAAAACTAAAATTAAATGAAAGGAATAAGCTTGAAACTAAAACTGAAGGTAAAAAGCCAAGATAGCATGAAGTAAAAGTCTGGTAAACTCTCGACTGATGTTGTGACGGTTCAAGTTGGCAGTAGTCAAGGCAAAGATGTTAGGATTGCCACAACTCCATGTTAGTAACATATCAAAAACATCATAGGATGGACCCATGATTTTTTACGAAAATCATGTGTCAAAAATACTTTTAATGTGTAATGTTTGTATTTTTAGAATACTGTAATTAATAATGGATTATGTTTATTCATTTCTTATTTATAGAGAAGAAATCCGATTCGCTGCTGCTAATGCTTTACTCAACTCGCTAGAATTCACAAGAGCAAATTTTGAAAAAGAGGTGGGTCAATTTTTTTAAATTTATAACATCTCATTCTCTATCTAGTAGCTAGGCAGTAAATTATTTCAAATTTTAAACTGATGTGGTTCAAAATTGTTATCCAAACTTCAGAACAGTGGAATTTGTATTTGCTATTGGGCACGTATAGAAATTGACCTGCAAGTTCTAAGTACTCACAGTCTTCCAATACCTTGAATCAAGAGGTAAGAGCCTAGTTGAAAACAGGTGGTCCTGTTTTCAGATGCTCAATAAGGAAACTATTAATTCTATTTTTTTTATCTTAACAGAGCGAAAGAAACTACATAATGACTGTTATTTGTCAATGCACACAAAGTCAAGATAAATCAGTGAGTGTTGTAATTCTATATTTCCAAACCTAATATACATCATTAAATAAGACATAGATTACTATGTTTAAATTCATCCCAATGATGTGATAAGGGTAACAGGGTTCGTGCTTGAGAGGTGGAAGCTATAAAGTTGCAATTTGCATTGGATCCAGCTAGTTATCTTGCCACCATTGTCAAGCACCAGGCACACTGATAATCAGTGAAATTATTAATCATACAAGTCCACGGAACAAAGACAAACAAGACAACATTGATAACAACATAGCAACCGTAACACACACACATCTCCACATTAAAATGATTTTGGGACTAGGCGGAAGGGGAGCAAACTAGATTATAATCTAGCCCCATTAAAAATCAATATAATCTATTCTCCTTCAGTTAATTCACAAGCAAGAGTAATCAAACTTTTATCCTTACTTTGCATGTGATTGATTATAGGCAGGGATTCTAACAATAGAAACGCTATGGAAATTTTGCAATGATTAGGCCGTAGGGTCGTAGACTTTTCCCCTGTGCATTGTTTTATAAATAAATTAATTAAACATTGCTGTTCATAAAACTTTCAATATATTGCAAATTATTTTATGTTATATGTTATATTATATTACACAAACGCTTTCATCATACAGTCAAACTCGGTTAATATCCCCTCTTGCAATGTCCCACCTTGCTTAATATCCCCACATAAAACTGATTTCTATTTTCCATTCTCCATACAAACTCTCATAATCCTATCTCGCTTAATATCCCACCTCGCTTAATGTCCTGCTTTTCATCTGTACCAGAGGGGAGATGTTAAGCAAGTTCGACTGTATTATGTGATATGGAGTGTATTTCCACTTTCATTCTCATAAAAGGTTCATCGGTTTACCTCATGTATGCTATAGATTACTGAATCTTCAATTGTGTCACATTGTTGAATAATTTAATATACTATCAAGGTACCATATTAATTTTTTGTTGACTTCTATCTTAGGTCAAAGTAACAGCAATGCAATGTCTTGTAAAAATAATCTCTCTTTATTATGAATACATGGAATCTTATATGGGACCAGCGTTATTTGCAGTAAGTGCAAACCTATTTAATTTGTTGTTGATAAGCAGTTGTAAATGTAAGTACTAGCCCGAAAAATATTTTGAGAGGGAAGGATCTAATTTTAGCCAATATTTGATTTTATTTTATTTGATATATTTGTGAAATATTGAAATTTTAATAACTACAGGCAAGAACAGGAAAATTTATTAAAAACAGATGTTCAGTCTAATGCTTTAATTTACGTGATAGATCTTTACTATCTAAACTTGATTTAATTGGAGCTAATGATGTCAGATAAAATATTAGGTTTTAAAAATGCTTAGATTTTTCAAAAATAGCCTATACAGAAACTGACTGATTTGACATACTTGAAATTCTTAAAAATTGGTTCTGGCCTTCCTTGGACCATGGTCTCATAATCACGCTTCTTGTGATAGCCTCATGCTGCAAGTTCCTCTGTGATCTATTATCATCACATTGAACTAATCATATGTATTTCATTTTATCATTAGATTACTGTTGATGCCATGAAATCAGAAGATGACGATACGATATTACAGGGAATTGAATTTTGGTCATCGTTGTGTGATGAAGAAATTGACCTTGCTATTGAATTAGCTGATGTAAGTATAAGCCACAAATCTATCACCATTTTAATATTAAACAGGATTACTATTTTGCTGTAAGCAGGGTCCGACAAAATCAGAAGAAAAAGGATATGTTTATGAATTATTGGTTAAACCTCAACAAAAAAATTCAGAAGAAAACGTTGAAAGTCATGTGGGATTCCAGAAGGCTTGACCTTTTGTCGGACACTGGCTGTAAGACATGAAGGTGTTCAATCTTTCAGCAAATTTTAGTTTTGTTTCTTCCTTTATAAACTCCAAAAAGTGTCTTTTCAGTCTATTGTTAATCAATATTCCATTGTTTCAACATTTGTACTTTCCTACCTGTGTCTTAATTTAATTATTATTTGTTGCTACTTTGTTGTTTAGGCACAAGAAAATGGTACACAACCTGAACATTATAGTCGTTTTTATGCCAAGGGTGCATTGTTACATCTTATACCAATTTTATTGCTTTGCCTAACGCGGCAGGTCAGTGACACCATCAGTGTAGTAAAAATATACGATTTAGCCTATATTATATAGTTAGGTGTCACAAATAACTCTGTGCTTCCGGATTCTTTACGGATTTTACTTATTAGAAGAAGGATATTAAATAATAAACTCATATGTGACGGTTAATGTCAGAATCAACGATCGTGGAAAAATCCAATTTTTCGGTTTGGCAGAAAGAAATGAGAAATTATTGAAAATTGTATTAATAAATAAAATGAGATGGAGGATTGAAGATTTGAAAATAATTAAAATTCAATGATGCAAAATCCAAAATTTCACTGAAATGTCGATTCTTACACGAACCGTCACATATGGTCTTCAATTCTTCAATAAGATAACATTTTCTAATAATATCAAACTTCAATCTCACACTTCTCAAACCAACAATTGTAGCAAAAGAATACAAACTAATAAAACAATAATCAAAAACAAATAACAGGAAGAAGTTCAACAACTGAATTGGTTAACAAGGCCATAAAATAGACTTGTTATATAACTTATTTAAGCTCATTAGTCGAAACCGACCAAGGTACTATTCAATGATCTGCATTCTGATTGGTTGCTCAATCGTTCACTATTTTCTCATAGTGAACGCTGGCAAATTTCCTTCACAAAATTACAAAAAGTAAACAAGCGATTTGCAAATGTTTTTGAATCAATTTTATACGAGAGTCTTATAAATTCCGTGCCCGAGAAAACAAACCAAGCAACAAAATATGAGATGAAGTTGTTCAATGGTAGGCTATGCATATACTTTTTTAATCTTATTTAACAATCTTCGTTGCAAATTTTTCGTTGCCACTTTATTGCAAATTAGTTCGCTAGTGATTTTCCTTTTGTGTGCAGTAATATAGATGTAGTGCTGTCGGCCTAACATCACTGTTAAACTCTCTGAGGTAAATGATATTTTTTCTGTTTGGGTTTCAAAAATCGGGGCATTACAATCTCCAAAATACTTAAAATATTGAAGGTCAATTTTGACAGAGAAAGAGTCGCACTGCGCAAAATTTCCAACGATGACATTTACGGATAGAAAAAATGTTTAATCAATATCCGTTGTGTCCCAAAAGGCGATATATACACATATACACTTTTTAACTTCAATTATACAACATTTTTGATTTAAATAGGAAGAATTTGACGACGAAGATGATTGGATACCTTCAAAGGCTGCCGGTGTTTGTCTTGTATTACTTGCTCAATGCTGTACAGCTGATATTGTTGCACCTGTCTTGCCATTTGTTATGGAGCATATCAAAAATCCTGATTGGAAATTCAGGGACGCAGCTGTAATGGCCCTTGGTGAGATTTACGACATTCAAACTTTGGTTTTGTTTTAGTTGCAATTATTCTAAACTCATGATGCCTTTTAAGACCGTATGTGTAGGGTCTGGCAAGAGATTTAGCCTTCTGGAATCCTAAAGGCATTTCAAAATCTGTTTCAGACTTATTAGGGTCAATTATGTAGCCAATCAATAATGTGAAAATAATCTAAAAACAGTTGTGGAGATGTTATTATATTTGCTCCAAATTCATACGATTCAACCAATCCAATCAAGATAATTTGAAAACATTGATGGAGATATTGTTATTTTTACTCCAAGATCATAAAATTCAGCCGATCCAATCAAGATAGTTCAAAGTCAATATGTTTTTAGAACAATATATAGAAAGTATCAATGAATGTAACAGTTTTAATATGAGATCAATGTCGTTGACATATTGCTTGTTGTGATCTGCGCATTCACAACCTCTGTTCTATCTGATTTGGTTTCCGTTTGGTTTTTTAGGATGTGTTCTGGATGGACCTGATAATGATACGCTAAAGCCATTTGTACAGCAGGTAACTAACTTACCACACTACTAAAATGATCCTTATCAAGAGTTCACTTTCTTATTAATTAATATATCTAAAAACAAATGGATTCAACCAAAGCTGTTTCTTCTGTTTTTCGGGATGATTGTTTTAATTTTAGACATAATTCTATTTATTGTAATCCTCAGAAATGTAAGATTGCAGTCTATTACTAAACCATTTGTTTTATTATTTTGAAATCCTTGACTTAGTGTAGACATACAAATAACTGTTCATTGTAAGGTGGCTTGCACTAACTGGATATCTTTGTGTATTCGTTCAGGCTATAGATCCACTCTTACAATTGATGAATGATCAAAGTGTTGTTGTCCGAGACACTGTTGCTTGGACACTGGGGCGAATATGTGAACAAGTACCCGATGGTGTTCTATACGACAATGCCGTACTCGACCGTGTCATTGGTACTATGGCAACAAGTTTAGACAGTGAACCACGGGTTGCATCAAATATATGTTGGGTAAGGTTAATTAATTGATGTGTATTAGTCGAGACAAGTGATGTTCAAGTGAGAAAGATTTGTAATGGGAAATATGTACCTTTTTACTTTTCTCTAAGTATTTAGTTAGTGATGTGATGCCGTTAAAAGGATTTACATGAACACTACTGCTTGCCTCCACCATAACAGGGGACGTATCATATAGGATAATATTTATTTGCATAATTTCAAATTGATTTAGATACATGCAGTTAACACAATACTTTTACAAGTATGTTAATTACGGTAGTTAACTTGAATAAATTAACAATAGAAAATACATTAAAAATGGTATATAGATCACATTGATCACATATGAATGCAAAACATGTGATGAAAGATAAAGTCAAAAACTTTATGTGCAACTGAGATGTTCAGATACTAATTTTGATTATACTTGTACTCGGGATGAATATTTGTTTTGATTCAAGTCCGTTTCTGGATTCCCATTATGCTTTATACATTCAGTAAGAATATATTGCACATCCTGGCACCTGTATTTTTATCTGCTATCATTTGAAGTGCACTGACTAAATCAATCGTTATACTCATTGCCTTCCTATTAAACACTACCAGGTAGCCGAACTTTAAGATCTAGCTCTAATAAGGAGAGATGGAATACAATATAAAAGTAATGAAGTTGTAATTATATATAGCGCTATTTACCAAGTTAAAAAGTCAATATGCTCAAAAGCACTTCAAAAATTGAATTCTATAAAAATAATATACATTATATACGCTATACACTGTATATACACATTGTACATCTGAATATATTATTTTGCCAGTGAGACGTCCATAAGTCGCGGACAGACCATAAATAATTTAGTTACAAACATACAGTACTATTAATATAAAGATTATATTTTTTACAACTTGTATATCTTTTTAAATTAAAAAATTTTTATTTGTTTTTTGAAAATGTTTTTATTGCTATAGGCATTTTCATCATTAGCTGATTCTGCTTACGAAAGAGCGCAAACAGATGATGGTGATGATCCTGCAACATATATTCTCTCGTCAAAGTTTGGTGTCATTGCTGGAAAACTTTTAGAAACAGCTGAACGGTAATTTAAGCAGTTATAAAACAGTTGTTGTTCGACATTCTTAGTTTGAATTTAAGGCATGTGAGATGCGTAATGAGACAAGCGAACAACATCAAGGCCGTCGCAGCTTGTGATTTCAGCTTTTTAAGTGTATTGAATTCAAGGTCAGAATGGTAAAGCATTTCATGATTGGTTTACAAAATAGCTACAGTAGCACATTTTCTTCTTGTCTGAAAGACTGAATTCAAGAGATTTAGATTTGTATCAAAATGCACATTCTCCTATCTATTTTTATGACATAATTTCCTGCTTTAGGAAATAACGTCATTTCGAATTTTCAAAATTGGAACTTTAGAAAGGGGTTTCGTTGCATGTTTTGTTGAATTTTAAGTATATGGTCTTGGCCAATATTCGGGGATACCATTCAAAGACTTGATTCTTTAAACTTGCAAATAACCTTTTTGATTGCATTTCTCCAGATTTGCACTATCTGAAAATGTTATCACAAATCAGTTTGTTTCTTTCATTACTCATTGAAGTCCTGATGTATATGATATTTGGGAGGTTTTGATATTTTGATGAGACCATTGACGATTTCTAGTTTGTAAGGCCTTGATCTGAGTCGTATTTGTGATCTTTTGATAGTGATGACTTAACATTGTCAAATATTGTGTCACGTCAAAAATCTAAACCTTCCTATTTACTTGTTTACCTATTCACTTGTCGGTTCCTCAGATCAACATCTTCATCGTTTTAACTCAAACCGGGTAAGCCGTTAGCTTTTTTCATGGTGTGGTTGGTTATAACATGTTTGTATCTTTTGAAGCGCGAGTTTTAATTTCTAGATGCCTTTCCTGAAGCCAATCCTTCCTGCGAGTGATTGAAGCTAATTTCCTGCAGGCCGAGGTCAAACACCCTAACCACTACACCAAGGCCTCCTCAACAGCAATAATATATTTGTATATCTCAAAGTGATTAACAAATAAGCTAGCTCAGAATTTTTTGTAGAAGTAATGTTCTTCATGGGTATCAAAATGTATGAAAGCATACCGGTATGTACTTTATTGAAAAATACCATGCTAAGCTTTATTTTTTAAAATAAGATTGTGAATGGATAATTACATGAGCAAAAAATAATGAATGTGTCATTGTTACGCTTGTTCTCATAGTGATTTTATTTTGCTATCTATAGGCTAGATGGTCATCAGAGCAATTTAAGAAATGCTGCTTATGAAGCAGTCATGGAACTTATCAAGAATAGTCCGAAGGTAAACTCACATTTATCACTGTGTCTATACACACGGTCAATGCTCCTCAAATATGGTTACAGATATAAAGCAACACGTATCAGCGCCAATGTTTGATAAAATATGGGATTCAGAGACATACAATTCAGAGAGACTGATATTAAGATGAAAGAATGAAAGATTAGAATCCTGAAAGAAGGACTGTTTTCCCTAACCTTGAACAATGCCAGTAACCACTGACTGCAGCTGTTATTCCTGTGTAGAACATTGGATTGTAGAATAGAACAAATTCATTTTTGGTTAAAGCCTTTATATTGAAACTGCACCAGCAAACGCTATGGAGTTTCAGACCGCAACGACGACAACGGAATTGCGCAAGTGACAAATGATTTAGCCGCTGACCACTGAAATATTCCGTTGTTGCCGTAATTAGTATTTCAGATTTATAAAACCATTTGAGAATACGTCTTCTGCTCTACCCAGTTTCCGTAATGAAAATAAACTTCATTAATTTATAAAATGGCATCTCGTGATGAAATAGAATTGCTAGCTCTTGGTCTGTATGACAATGATATGATTGATGAAGAAAAAGTAACGGCTGTATTTATTTCTCAAATTTATCCTGCTCTTGTTTTCCCATACTGGGATCACCCAAAATTTGTTTTAAATAATGTATATCCTGATGTATGCCTAGCAGAGTTCCGATTTTGCAAAAAAGATATTCCACGACTGGCTGTTGCAGTAACAACTCTCTGACAAATAGCAGCTCATGTCTTGCAGACCAAATAAAATTCTTGGTTCTTTTCCCTAATTGATTATAAACATCTACTGTATTATTTTGTGAATCTGCCATGACTATTTGTCAAACAAGCTGAAACTCCTGTTACGACTTACTGCCTTTCTGTGCTATCGTTGCCCACAACGAAATTTTAAGGAAATTCCGTCGTAGTCTAATCACCATGACAATACATTCAAATGGTGATTCCCGCCAAATATGCGCAGAAGTAACACGCATGGGGGCGTTCCGTCGTCGTTGTCTGTTTCGTTGTGTATCTGAAACTCCCTACTATTCGATGGGGTAACTTTGTTACAATTAAAATAAATGGAACATAAACAGTCCTGCAACTTGCATTGTTATTGAAAACAAATCAAAGTATGTTATTATGATTGTACCATGATGATGTTCATGTACTGGATGTATTCTCTTAAATTAATGTTTGATCATATACAGTGAAACCTGTATATAATGGTCAGCTACGATAGGTAGATAAATTGACCACTATAGAAGGTGACCTTTATATACAGGTTTTATTTAATAGAAAATACTATTTTAGACTTCGCAAGAGTGACCACTACAGACAGGTGACCGCTGTATAGAGGTGGCCGTTATAACAGGTTTGACTGTAATTAATTAATTATTTATGCTTTTTATTGTCTACTTAGGATTGCTACGAACATGTTAAGTCAACAATTATGGCATTGCTACAGAAGGTTTCAGTTGTTTTACAAGCTGAGGTATATATGCTACTGAAAACTCTCTTTCTCCCTACCAGTTTGTGATGGGGCAGTTTAATATTAATTTTGTGAATCATATTTTATCAGATCATCACATTCCTGATATTTTGTGAAATTCAAAGTTATGCTTGAAACAATCTTCACATACATTCCAAAAAATTAACGATTGCGTGTCATGTTTTGAAGAGTTGTCTTGAGTATTTAGTTTATTGTATCCAAGTATTTAGTGTATCCAATCCATTCAACATGGGTTGATGTGTGCTGATGTAAAGATGCAGTAACTATTAATATATTACAATACTATTATAATATCTATTATGTATATACAATGATGCGCAATCCAGCTGGATGGACGCTTTTCATAAGCTTCGCTTTTTGCCAAAATATTTTATAGAATAATGTAGTTAACATGTAAAAATGATTCTGTCAAAAAAAATAAAGGATACAGTTACACCTAATAATAAAAAGAATCAAAGATGCCAACCAACAAGGATGAACACAGTGACAAACAAAATGAATAGAAGCACCAACAATGAGAATGAGAGACAAGATCATGTTACTAAATCCAACATGGAAGAGTTCATGAGACAATTTATCAAAGTCATCCATGATGCTGTACAAGCTGCAATTAATGAATTAAAGAAGGAGAATAAACAACTTATAGCTGCACTTCAATATCATAAAGGTCAAATTGACACGTTCCAGCTTACGGCAATGGAACATTCGATTGAGATCGACAAACTCAAAAGCTTTCTGATAAGACAACGGCAAAATAGAAACATTAGGAATAGAGGCAAACAGCATTGATGTACAGGAAAAAGTATTTTCTTTAGTCAAGTAAACTTTCCGCTCGGGGTATTCTTTCTGTTCCATCATATTGCAATATTTTTAGATCTGAGGAAGGAATTTGATTCTGTTTCCCATTCTATACTGCTTTCTGAGTTGACACATTATGGTGTCCAAAATAAAGAGTCAAATTATTTATGCAATCGATTCCAAGTTGTTTTGTACGAAGGACATATCTCTACACCAAGACCCGTCACTTGTGGTGTTCCACAAGGAAGTATTCTTGGCCGTTTGTTATTTCTAGTATTAATTAAAGATTTTCCTCAATCAACCTCTTTCTGTACAAGTTTATTCGCTGATGATACAACCCTCTAGCTCTCTAGCCAAACTTTGAAGATCTTGAAGCTTATACCAACAAGGAATTAGATAATGTTTACCAATGGTTTTATGATAACCAAGTGACCATTCACCCTGAAAAATGCAACTATTTGATATCTTCTCACACCAAACTGAAACAACTCCCTTGAAAAATATGGCAAAATTGGCAATGTATATACTCTAATCGAATTAGAAAAGTTCCTATCCACTAACTGTAACCTCACAATATGTACTGTAATAATAAAACCCCAATTTGAAATATATCTATCTATCCATATAAGTGTAAATACTCAAGAGCAGTAATATTATTATCCCTTTTTCATATTTGTATAGCAATCTGGTGGTGGAAAAGTTGGTGATTATCGACAACATGACGATTTCAAATCATTATTATGTGCTGCTCTTCAAAGTTGCTTGCGTAAAGTTACACCTGAAGATGCCGTTCAAGTTGGAGACGCTATGATGACAGCGTTTTTACAAATGTTGACGATGACAAAAGTTGGTGGTGTACAGGAGGATGCTTTCATGGCCGTCGGTGCACTTGTAGAAGGTACTGTAATCCTAACTAAAATGGGTGTATAGGGTTAAGTAGACCTGTGCCACATGCCTCCTGTACTCCACTTTACCAATGACCCTTTCATATAGGGGACATGTAACTTTTTAGCGAATGAAGTGATGCACTCATTACAAAAAATCAGAATGACCAATCACAGCTTAGCATGTGCAACCTTAGGTGGTGATTGGTCTATTTTCTAACTGGAATAATTTGTGACGTCTTTTGAAAAGGTGTTGTAAAATAATACGCACATCGCGGGGCACATTGTATTCTGTTTATAAATAGATGACACAATGTTGCTAGCGCATCATTTCATTCGCTAAAATTTTACATGACCCAGATGTAGAATAGCGGAATAATGGACCTTGTGGAGCTAGGCTAAGGGTTAGCGTGCATAGCTTGAAGGGAAGGAAGGGAAATGATGCTATAATTACTAGAACAGGCCAACCTGAAATGTGATCACTTTGTGCACCGGAATTTGTATTAAGTAATGATCTTTTTCCCCTACAAAACTGCTCTTCTGCATGTGTTTGCTCTCAAATCTGTTATACTCAATTTCTATAATTAATTACATCGCGACAACGTATATTGCTGTTTGAATGTCTTCCAAAGTCAGAGCGAGAATATACTAACTCTGAGAGTTGCAACGTTTCAACTTATAGTAAGCTAATTACAAACCAAGGAGAATGAATTTTATGTTATGATTGTGTATACAGTCGAACTTACTTAATACCCCCCCCCCTCTGGTACAGATGAAAAGTGGGATATTAAGGGAGGTAGGATTATGAGAGTTTGTATCGAGAGTGGAAAATAGAAATCAGTTTTATATGGGGATATTAAGCAAGGTGCGAGTTTGACTGTATTATATAACACATGCTGAGTTTGAATTCTCTTTTCCTTTAAAATGACTTTCCGTAAATTGAAACAATGCAGCCCTTCAAATATTCTCTTGCCATCATGTCAATATTTATTATTATCAGTATAACCAAGGCTCAATAAAATAGGGAACTTTGGGGCGGAGAGTCCTGGGAGCCTAGCAAAATTCAAAAGAAAAGAAAGAAAGCTGTACAGTAATAATTTTTCAAAATTGCCATAAAGATTGAAGCTTTATAACAATAATTCCCCAATTAAAACAAGGACACTGGGACCCAATATAATTTTGAAAGCAAAATTTACAGTCCCGGGAGGAAAATGCTATGTCAGACCTGATGATTACTTTTATTGATAATATAATAATATGTTTCCTTTTCAGTCTTGAACTCAAATTTTGAAAAATACATGGAGTCATTTAAACCATTTTTATTAGAAGGACTCAAAAGCAAAGCAGATTATCAGGTATGGAGCACAATGTTCAAATAAAAAAATTCTTTTCAAATATGTTGCTATGGCATAATAATTTTAACGCATGTTGGTATTGCCTAAAATTGGCGTTTCCATCAATCAATGTGTAGGCTTACATGCAATAATCTGATAATAATTGTGAATACATTTTATCAGAGTTCAGTGCTAGCCTTCAACTTTCTATGGGGTACCAGTGTTTCCGCACAGGGCTTTCTTTACAAATTTGGTTGATTGTCTTATTTCTTGATATAATTGTCTCAGTATGAGATCTGATTTGTCGTGAGCCATGTTATGCATAGTAGAGGCACTATATCCATTTGTTTAGTAAGTGGTCTGCAAAGTCACATCTAAGATCATGGTGAATGTATCATCATTTCTCAGAAAGAGAAGATGTCCTGTTTAGAAGTAGAGAAAGTAAATAGGTCTCTTTCCATGCATGTGCTCATTTCAGCTCAGTGCTTAAATGAACTATCCTCGTCCAAGTGCCTATGCAGAGAAGAGTGGCGCTATGAAATGAGGCTAGAGTAGAACCTCCAGCAATGGTTCAAAACCGTGACATCTACTGGTTACGTTACCCTTGCTCAATATTTCTGATTCCATGCACATATTTATATTACATACTAATTGTTTTTAGGTCTGTATCGCTGCCATTGGTGTTGTTGGGGATCTTTGTCGTGCTTTGGGGCAACTATTCCAATCACACTGTGATCAAATTATGACAATTTTGGTTGAAAACTTGGCCGTAAGTGACCCTCAAATATGCTGTTATGGCATAATAAGTTTAACGTATGTTGTTGGTATTGCCTAAAGTTGGTGTTTCCATCAATCAATGTGTAGGCTTACATGCAATAATCTGATAATACATGTGTGGGGAATTGCGAATAAATTTTATCAGAGTTCAGTACTAGCCTTCAACTTTCTATGGGGTACCAGTGTTTCCGCACAGGGCTTTCTTTACAAATTTGGTTGATTGTCTGCTCATCCTGTCCATATATTCCACCAAAATTCTACTTCTGTTCTGAAACTATTGACTCTTTGTAAAACAGTAAATCTTGTCTGTTTTGAAGGATCAAAGTGTTCACCGTACCGTTAAACCTCACATTATTTCCGTCTTTGGGGACGTTGCATTAGCAGTTGGAGTGAATTTCACTAATTATGCCCCTATCGTCATGGCAACTCTACAACAAGCATCACAAGCACAAGTTGATAAGGTAAATACAACATTCAATGAAATCTGTAAAAGTTGTTACGTATTGTGTGTGTGAGTGCTTCTACAAGTAGGCACTAGAGTTGTCCTATACTGTATCTACATCCTTCCTTCTTAGGATAGGACCCAAAAATGAACATTCTTATGAAACTCTTCACCAAAGAAGTTCTGAACAGATTGCAGTTTTCAAAAAATAATTTCTCTGCCAATGTAACAAAAACTGTCTCTTGAAGCAGACGAATCGTTGCTAGTATAACCAAGGTCAATATTAAGCAGATAATGCAGAATGCGAGAGCAATCTCAGAAGAAAAATGACTTTTAAAGATTTATAGGTCAAACTTCAACATGTTTTTTATTGTTAACAAGTATGTTACTGTTGTTTGTAGAATGATTATGATATGATTGAATACCTAAATGAATTACGTGAGTCATGCCTGGAGGCATATACTGGTATTGTTCAAGGACTTAAAGGAAATGATACAAAGAATATTGATCGTAAGTGAACAAATCAAATGCATGGGTAATCAGACAAGAGAATGTTCTACCGTTTCGAAATAACTGTGTTACTGTGAAACCCACAAGATTAAATCCAGTGATGTCTAATGTGTATAAAATATCCTTCAGTGCAAGTAATGTGCAGCATGTCCCTCTAAGAAGCTTCTGAAAAATGGATTGCTTTAATACTCTCCCTCTTGATGTAAATGGAATGTTGGACATAAAACGGGGAAATACAAGTATTTGTATGGAGTATGGAAACCAGCTACGGTAATCATGAAGACATTTACAAAGGTGTGACAATTGACCACTATGTGCAGGTGGCCATTATAGCCAGAGTTGATTCATCAAACTACCATTTCAAACATTACAAGAGCGACCACTATAGACAGGTGGCTGCTACATGGGGGTGACCGCTATAACACGTTTATATTTGACTGTAATATTATTTGTTTATCAATAGCTGCTGTGATGTCAATTCAAACTCATGTTGGTTTTATAATAACATTCATTAAAGCAATCGCAATGGATCCAGATCGTAGTGATACACTAGTCGGTAGCTGTTGTGGTCTGCTAGGTGATTTATGTTCAGCGTATCAAGCACAATTATTACCCTTAATTGATGATCCAACGTTACAAGATATGTTACAAGAAGGTAGAAGATCTAAATGTTCAAGAACAAAAACAGTCGCTATATGGGCAACAAAAAGTATTCGAAGTCTAAGAAATTAAATGATGATGATGATGATGATGTATAATGATAGAAATGGAAGGTAAGATCTTGTATAAATAACACCTCAATTAGTAAGCTAATTTGTTATGCTGTTATGTCTCTCATTTTGTGCATTTAAAAGAAAGATTATTTATATAATAATGAGACACCAAAAGAAAACAAAATCACAATATTAATATTGAAAAAAGTCCTCTACTGATCTATATATATATATATATCCTATTGTGTATTCAACACGGTAACAATCCTAATACATAATTATTATAAAATCTATTTAGTGGGTTTTTTTCCAGTGTTTACGCTCAAATTTTTTATTAGTAATCCTATCAACTTTTTGGAAGGAGAAAATTAATGCTCTTCCTTTTTGAACGATTATTTGGTTATTTGATGGTTCTACAAAAGTAGGAATTATAAAATCATAGATTTCACCATTCCATTCCAACAACAAAAACTCAAAAGAAAATGCTGAAATAATCCAGGATTCCAAAAAGATAAATTCTGATTATCAGTACAAATTCTTCTGATTTGGATTTCCTATGTATCAATCAAACAATGTATGTATATATTGAAGATCGAATGGAAATTTCGAGAGATAAAGCCGTTTTTTCAACAAAATAATATTTATGAGCTGGTTTGAGAGAGGAGGCACAAACTCAAATATCAACGAAGAGCGCTAAGAGAAGATTAGAATAACAAATTCAAGACTGACTTGTTCATTATTTCAATTTGACCCAATGGTTGCCTAGCCTAAGTACCAGCTCTCCTGAAAATCCTTGTTACTGGCACACAGGTCCCTTATCCTATTATAACCCTAAAAGTTCTCAAGTAGCATTTATCCTACGCAAACATAAAATCAAGCAGAGTATATATCGCTATGGATAAAAAAAATTACAAACAGCACAGATTAAATAGTATTGAATCATTTATTGTTAAATGGAAAATTCAAGCTTATGAAGGCAACTAGTTGCGATACATGTTTTACTATTAAAAATATTGTTTCGCGTAATGCTACGAATAAAAGAAATTCAACTTTAAATCGTGAAAAATATGGTTTTGAGCTGGAATGTTTCGCTCTTCAGGTCGCTGTCGCCATTTATTTTATCAAATATAATAATATTTCTTTAAAATTACAAAGTATAGAAAAGTGTATAGCGATTGCATGAGGTGGTGTGCAGGTCGAGCCCTCTGCGTTACATGATATGCCTGTGTTGTCGTCAATTTGATCATTAAATTATAATATGGGATATCTTATCATTTCTCAAACCCAATGTATTTATGTTATATACATATGAATGAAAAGATTACTCCATTTCTTTTGATTCATGATTCCCTGTTGCATGGTAACATGGTTCATCTGATGCCATGGTAACGCATTTTGAGATTAACTAAATAGATAGCGTTTCTTTCTTGTTTGCCAAGTTTTAAAGACGTATGTGTCGGTTTGAATGGTAGATCACATCTCAGTCGTTTTCATTGTGCTTCGCTGGGATTATCCATGTTCTTTATTCTGCGTACAAAATTAATTTAATTTAGAATTATACGACTATCGCACAATAACAATACAGCTAGACGATGGGTCGCTAGTCCTCTGATTTCACATCGATGGGGTGGCCGCCGTCACTAGGAAATAACACTGTAACGCACTCCGTAAGGTCATCGTTATTATGACCCACCCTAAAATCTTGCAATATACTAAAATTACAATGAAATCCATGGTTATCTCAAGCTACACTACTTAGTACGTTTGAGTGGAACTCACGATTCAATTAAGTGAAGGATTTTGGACTGCTGTAACAGGAAGGATAGTAAAATTCTCGAGATTTTTTTTACTAAATTTGTATTTAATTATTTCCAACGCAGGAAATTGGTTGACATATTTTACTTTCTACTTTTGACTTTAATAATACTTTGTGAGAATCTATATAGGAAAGAATTTCAAAAATGTATAATATTATATCTATCATTCCCTCAAACGATTCAATCAGATCCAAAACGAATACAAATGCGGATTTACTAATAACCGGTGATTTTTCAATGATTCAACCTCAAAAAAAGATCTGACTTGGGCAAGAAATCTATACTACTCTACTATCTACATTACTCTTACTCTGAGAATCAAATGAGCTTTTTCCCCCACATGACCTATAGCCTGCGCGCAAACCCGAATCTTGTTTTGATGATTAGTAGTTTTCGGTCTGCACGCAGTCTACGCATGACCTTCACATCGCTCATTATTCATCCTTCCAGTGTCTTGCAACAAGAGGTTTAGCCGTCCTGAATCCTAAAACATTTTCAAAGTTTTCGATTAGTAAATCAGAAAAATATAGACGAATCATTGATTTTGTTTTATAATGAAATTCACCCTTTAAACCATGCAATTTTTGTTCAATTCAACATTAACATATAACTGTAAGATTCATGTGTAATTTTGTATTACAGAAAGCTGAACTTTTTTCAAACACTTCTCACAGGAATTTTTGTATGTGCATGATTTCGAAGTCATGGTACATAGATACTGACAGTAGATAACTGTTTAAACCATGCACGTTTTGTTCAATTCAACAGTAAAATATAACTGTAAGATTCATGTGTAATTTTGTATTACAGAAAGCTGAACTTTTTTCAAACACTTCTCACAGGAATTTTTGTATGTGCATGATTTCGAAGTCATGGTACATAGATACTGACAGTAGATAACTGTTTAAACCATGCACGTTTTGTTCAATTCAACAGTAAAATATAACTGTAAGATTCATGTGTAATTTTGATTGTGTTTTACTACATTGCAATCAACACACTATATTAATCCTCCATTCAAAATGTGACGTCGTAAGAAATAATCTATCTACAAAGTCATTGGATTATCAAGACTTTATTGTGTGAAATTTGTAGCAACTTAAATTCTCGTGTACGTAAATAGATATAAATATAATCATAATTACTTCTTGATACATCTTCAAAATTCCATATCATTTGATGACGTCCATTAAAAGTATTACAATTGATTTGCAGCATAATTAGCTGTTATCTTATAAACGAAAATTCTGTTTACCCGTGTGAATTTCCAAATATGGTGTTACCTTATACGTTGTTTTGTTGTTTACATAAACTAAGTAGTCTCATTAATATGAACTTTAAAAATATTTATTTAGTTAAATGATTTAACTCTATAAATATTTTTAAATGCCAACTCCAATGATTCATTTCCATGGAATTTTAATCATTTTTAAAAATGCTATTTATATAGACTATATATGCACGATATAATGATTTGTTTCTAGTTTTAAGTGTATCAGATATTTATGAATTTTACGGTATACCGGAGCAGGAATGAAACTCTGACTCCGGCAAGCATTCATCTTTCAGCAGCAGCCGGAATGTGGTGAATGTCTTACCAAACAGGGGCCGGAGTCTAAAATACAATCCTTGTAATTCCTATGTTTATCCTATCTGTGTCTGATGAAATCTGGGTTATGATAAACTTGCTTCAATTATCGGGATTTTTACAGTATGTCTGAAATATTTTGGAGGAGTTGGATTTTAAAAATGCCGCGTTATTACAATTTTCTAATTCAGTTCTTCAATGAAATTGAAATTCCGTGCGTTGTAGATTTCGTACGTGACTTGTGCAATTAACTCGGCTTTTCATTTGAATTGCAATTGTATCAATGATAAATATTATTGTTTAACTCATCTATCGTCTTCATAGTGCTAAATGATATTCTGCTTCTTTGTATTGGATTGTAGTTCACCGCTGTTCTATTGATAACTTGACGTCAAAACACCTATACCGACACAAACAATATTTTTAAAAATGATATTTTAATACATTGTACATTGGTAAATTTGTTTTTATCCATATTCTGTTATAACATGCTTCCGTAATAGTGGTTAAAAGGAAAGTGAAACGCCCCCAAAATATTATAACATATATGTATTAAACTTGCATATAGCTTATCCAACCCCAGCCCATAAAAACGCTAGCGTCCAGTAGCAAACAACAACGAGCACTTGGATATGATACTGACGTTGTTTAGAATATTATGTAGTCCTTAAGCCTTCACTAAAGAGATTGTGAATTAAATTTTCTTGTTTCAATTATTTATAGCGTGCAATTCTTTATATTCGTTTTATGCCAGTACTGTTACATTTATTTTATTTTCAATGTTTTCAAATCTAACGCCTGTTGTAAAATAAAATTGCTCCCGAGTAAACAATCGTAAATTGAATACCAAACCCGTGAGAAAGTGAGGAAAAATTCGTGTTACGGTCAAAATTCATAAGTGCATCATAGTTTATATAGCCTGAGTCCAGGCTAGTGTTTCTAAGCAAACTAGCGGACTATTACACTGTTACACTTGGAAACATTTTGAGCCTGCACGCAGAGTGAGCCTACGTAGTTTTCAATGTAAAATTTTGAATGTAATTAATGCACCAGTGACATAATTGTTAAACGGTGTCCCTGTCCAGTGTCCACCCATAGCTTCATTTTCATTCATAATTAATAGAGATCCTTTTTAATCCTAATATTATAAAGAAAGTATCTGAATAGAATCACGCATATCATCTCTAATAATATTCACGATACTGTTTCATGTTAATAGGCGTTAGTTAAATAAGATCAAATTTTGACAAGGCTTTCTCATCACCACGTGAATTCTAGAATTTATAGATTTTATAAAAACTTGCCTAAAATGTATTGTTAAATATATGTAATAATATGCACTACTTTATCCACCTTATAGCCAAATATATGTCACATGTTGATACAACTGATTATATTTGCTATACAAAGATTAACTCAAGGGACTGTGTGAGAGGCTTGCTAGGATTTAAAAATAAGAATCCTCGCTGTCCTCAGATGATATTTCACTTCACGACGATTCCACAGTTAAAATCGAGACACTGATCTCGTTTTATTTTATTACCGAAGAAGCCAGAAGATCGCAATTATAACCATCAATTTTGGCACGATAAGAAAAACTTTTCCGGAAGGCACTACTTGCTCCTGCCCCTCCCCCACCTTGGGGCACTTCTTCCTAATCTGTAATTCTTGAGTTGACCCCTGGGGAGTTTTTTAAAATAAGATATCAATAAGTTCCATTTCATTATAGACTGATCTGTGATCAATGACGAGTAAACACTTAACATATTTCAATGGATTATTTGAATTACTTATTCCCATATATTAAATGTGATATTTTGCCAGTAAAACAGTACTTAATGTCAACAATTAATTAATTGACACAGCTGTAAATAATAACAATAATAATATTAATAATAATAGTCAGACACTACTCAATTTGATACTGTAGCTTAAAGTTATAAGCCGCACGTCATAAAGAATCTAGCTTACTGAAAACCAGACTTCTGACAGAAAACCTTCCAAAATAAGTATGTAATAGTTAAAAATTGTTAATAATTATTAACAAAAGTTCAAAGTAGAATGTGACTAATTTTGATGTTGAGGGTATGAAAACAATAAAAGTAATGACAAAATTTGCGATCAAAAGTTTTAATTTGAAAAAAATTAAAACCGCTTTGTGCTAGCATTCCGGAACCGGATTCCCATTACTCTGCACTTTGTCACTATTCAGTGTACTGGACTGAATAGTATATACGGATTTAAACCTGTGCTCTTTCGATTGCCTTGCAACGCAACATAAACTGTCATGTCATAGGAGGTCGCCTGGCACAGGCGGTCAATTATACAGGGAATTATCAAGTGTAAAGTTCAACACAGAAGTTCCTAACGGTCAAAATGAACCTATGTATTGTCGAACAAATATTTGCAATAGATAGAGAATAATCGCGTGCTTGTTGAAAAATTGTATTCGATGTTTCCTTATTTTTGCTATCAGTGTACGTGTCTCATTGAGTTGTTTGTGTATCAGAGTGATTTCAAGTTGAATACATACACCTGTTAAATTTAGGTCTTTATCACTATAAGTCTCCTTATTCAGGTCCTAAATAAGGCTTCATTCTACTTTTGTAACCTAATTTCATTTATGATTCATCAACGCAATTGTAGCCTGCTCGCAGACTCACTGTCAAAATGTAAACTTGGTAAACAGTAGACTGTTTACTGTCTACTGTTTACCAAATTTACATTTTGACAATGAGTCTGCGAGCAGGCTACGCAAATGCAGCTAGACTATATATTTATATGACATGCATGTTCATGTTATAATCAACTCTGTTACGATTCTCCAAAGAGATCAGAGTCTCAGAATAAAGGACAATCAACATTTGGAAGTAGATCGTGGTACAGTACGAGCTCGTATAGAAAATATGTGTAACAATAACTTAATCTAATTATATCAAATTTGAAAACAATATTAATTTTATAAATATAGAACTGAACCAAAGATGAAGCAAAATCCTTTTCCGTTACTCGGAGTTCCACGCGTTTAGATAGAAATTATTCCTCTTGAAGGCAATTATTAGATCGATGCCGCTAAATACCCTCTTCATTTATGTAGAAATCAATTAGCCATCATTTAATTACAACTAATTGCGTGTTATAATATATCATTATATTCAAGCTTGATAATTTATTGTGATTCTTATTACGTATTATTCCTGGTTGAATATTAGTCAATCGTAGGATACTAAGAGGTGATTGATTATTATATGTTTAATGACTTTGTTTCGGCTATAATCTTTGATCAATTATCTGTATGGCACACCTACCAACAAAATTACATTGCTTTTACCGTGGGTTGTATTCTAATTATGCTAATTTAACAATTAAAATGCTGTAGGTATATGCCCCTTTTGTAATCTTTTTCGCGATCTGATCCGACTACAATGGAGTTTAATGGACAACGACCTAGTATTTTTTATGATTGGATGCTTTGTGGGGCAGGAAAAGATTTAACATTATAAGCTTTTTCACGAGGATAATAATCGCGCAAAGAAAATACCAACATAGCTATTAGTAACTATATTTAAATGTTATTTGCCGACCTCTGCTCTGAATAGGTCCAGGGCATGATTAGGATTTCTACCGAAAATAGAAGTTGATCTAATCAATCAAAATTAACTATACTACTTGATAGAATAATGCTACATTAATCAGGACATTTGGGAGCTTCGATAGTATCGGTACTGTAATAGTGTAGCTTGAAAATTGCACGATTTTTGCAATTTTTCGTCTTAAAATTGCCCGAAATTCAAGTTAACTCAAAATTTTACACACAAAGATATTACGGTCGTGACATGAATTGGCACTCTTTCCTATCTCATCATCGCAATTTGCCAAATATTATAATTTTATATTTTATCCGACTAACTGTATGACTTTATTTCTTATACAACACTGTAAAACCCCTCGTAAAGGGTTTTTGAAAAATGTTCTTATGGATACTGATATCAACTCCTCATTTCAACCTTATTCTACAAATTCATGTTTGGATGAAACTAAAGTTGAATAAACCATAAATAAACTATACGAATTATCTCGAGAAGGGCCCCAACAGCTAATCTACTTTTAAATTAGTATACTTGTATCATCAACACATTCAATTATGCGCATGCGTAAGATTATGTAAGATTACTGTCTACTGTCTACTAGTTCGAAATGCCAGAATAAAAACGATGACGTAATCTTCAAAAAATATGTTATTGTTTCAAACTCACTTCATCCGTATAGCGTACGTGATCCAAACTTTAAGTGTTATTAAATATTTAAACCATTGAAGCAGAGGGGAGTTTGTTATTACCATGGCAACGTATGTGTGACCACTGTATGACTGATACGGGTTTAAAAATTTTTATTACTTCTATGTACTTTAAAGAAGAATATGAGTTCCATTGATTGCTAGGCGTGTCTAGCAAGAATAATATGGATTTTATTTATTGTGAAAAACATTTTATTTCATTTGTGTAAGTGTTAGCTTTTGCAATAGAGGGATTCATATAAAAGGCGGACTTTATTCGTAATATCAAATTGCAAACAGAGCATATGCTTTAATAGATTGATAACAGTATAATACTGATGATGTTGCATGTTTGATTTGTGCATACATGTGTATCGCCTCAAACTATCTTCGTTTTCAAGTTTTGTTTTTGACATAAATATCAATAATGATGACCTCACAATTGATAATTGACGTCATATTGTCTTGGTGATGTACTAGTTAACAACCCGTTAAAATGTGTGGGTTTTGAAATTGAAAGCACGACAAGCCCTATTTTAGACATTCTTATTTGAGTGTCGGTTGACATCACATATTAGATCAGCACTCATCTGACGAACAGGAAATGAATTGTTGACATGTGATTGTTTATGCTATTCTGAGCGATTATTTTATTTGTTCTTAGAATATTCCTTGAATATTTGAAAGGGGTGTGTTGTTCGTGTTACCCTTGTACAAACCGCTAAAGTGACGATAGCGAAATCATCAGTGTAGAAAATCTTCAAAAGTTTAATAACTAAGAAAAAAGAAACGACAAATGATTTGAAAAATGTTCTTTAGAACACCGTACCACGTAGCATAGTCAATGGTGGTGATAAACTGAGGGGTGTACTATGTGCTCTAATTGTCCTAGATGCTGATAGTTTCAATATCTCGACACGCTGTGTGATCTGAATTTATTATTTTAATTTACTTCAATAGGCCTATATTATGTATTTACCAACGATGACTAAATCACTTTCATTTTACCTATGTCAACAGTAATCAATTCACGATGTGATGTCAACAATGACTGCCTTGTGTCTTTCTTGAGCTTGATAGTTTGCATAATTCTTATTTCAAGTAAAAACCACGTTAAAGTCATTTTCATCATACTGTACAGCACTTTAATCCTTGACAAATTTCAAGTTCAGAATTTTGTAGAAATCCAATATTTACATAAATCTCACATGTTAGTTACTCAATGTTTTTTTTTCGAAATCTCAACTTGACACATTTTGAATAACCTTTATCTTTCTTTTCAGATTGATCTTTTCCGACATGGTTATCTGCTTCTCTTAATTTAATATGATCATACTGAACTGACAATTATGACACACTCTTCTGAAATCGGAACTTTACCACGGAAGTTAGCGAAGGATTTACAAATAAATGAACTCTATCAGCAGGCATATTCTCTATGATCTACTGTATTCGAATTGCATTCAGCGATGTCATCGTTGATTTGCTTGTGATGGCACTAACAAACTACTGCCACTACATTTTGATAAACATTTTTTTGGAGAGAAAAAAATCCATGCCTTGTATTACATCAGTACTTCGTGACCAATGTATTAATAAAGTTAAACATTTTCATGAACCTAAACAATCAGAACGTTATATTTAGTGGTATATGTTTTCAACGTAGTTTCTCAAAAATGCGGAAATTTTCAAAGATATATCCCGATTTCATTGATACCAATGTGTTATTTTCTATCAATTGTTTCGCAAAATCTTATTCAGATCGTTATTCATTGTTAACCTTATAATTCTGTTATCAATCCAATTCATCATTGTTCTGCTGTGATAAGATGATTTAAATTTTTCGATGCCTGTATTGTTATCAACATATCTTGCTTGTAATCAATTACTTTTCTGACTTTATGATATGCTATATTTATCTCAAATTTATTTGACATGATTTTCACACGGATAAAAAATTGATTTGTGACATATTTTTTCCCTGCATTCAAAAGTGTTGAAATTGATTGCAACATTGCAGAATTTCATTCAAACATAATAGTTCACATGAGAGGTAGAAACATAAATTAAACAAATAATTCCAAATCAATAGCCTTACCGTTTATAACAAGCTAACACTGACATTTTAGTTTTCACGTAGTTGGTTTGTAGTAAAGTTTTGCGTTGAAGGCAACATACACATATCACGTTTTCTGTTTTTTGAAAGATAGATCAGCAGTTAGAACATGAATTTATCCTATTTAGCAAATAACAAAATCTTAGATTAGCTATTAAACGTGTTGATAGTAAATCTGTGGTGATATACCGCATTTATTTATTGTAAACAAATAATATATCGAGCTGCTACGGCCGCCATGTTTCAACAGCTCCACTACTTAATTTACACCTGCAACGAAGCGCAGCTCGGTTTATATACGAGCTAAAAATAGCTCTTCCTAATATGGCAAGTCTCGATCTCTAAATTAAATTAACCAATCAAATTGAAGTGAGTCAGGATAACGTATTCTGATTGGTTCCCATATTGATCCGTATCACAAGTAAGCTTTGTAAATTTATCCAGCAATGGTGCATAGCGTTTATTGGCTTCCATTCTTATAGCTAATCTCTCTGATTGGCCCATTTGACCCGCAGATTCAAATGTAAAGTCCTGAACTAATCAAGCCAGACAACAAGTTCTTGTTGGTGCTTGCTGTGCTCAAAACTTGAGTTGTAGAAATCTTGTTCGAGCTACAGCATTTTCAAAGCTTAGTTATCATTTCATCATGATGGTAGCGATGGGCGCCAACTCGGCTTTTCCATCGTCGAGTATATTTCAAGAATTGCAAAGTATTCACGAAACAGGATTTTTTAGACCAGCACGATCACTTGAAGAAGATTGGCAACAGGTCAGTAGAGTTGTTGATTGATATTATTATATATATTTTGTTTGTTTGACTTGCAATAATTAATTGAACAATCATCTCTATGTTTGCTGATTTTTCAAGTTCATTGCAGGACTGCTTATTTATTATATATTTCATAATATCACACTAACGTTGATCGTTGGTTCTGCACATTCGATTGTGTATGTTTCGCAAGGGGACGCTTCCTGGGTCGCTTATACAAGCGTGGGTAGCTATCTCAATTTGAATAATTTAATCTAGGTTTTATATTTTTTGAAGCAATTTTTATAAGTTATTGTTATTTTGTTGTTAGACTCGTCTTGAAATGGATCGTTTTCTTGAAGATGAACCCCCGACTGTTGGCAAAAGGGACTATGATTTGACTGTTTCATGGGATGACTTCCTTTTACCGGATAACTCATCTGAAGATTCGTGTGGTTCAACATTTAGTTTAAATGATACAGATGCATCACCTTATTTATATTTACAATCAAATGGACGTTTATCACCTATGCAAGTTGTATTACCTGAAACACCTACAGAACCAAAGTTTTTGGATGCGCCTGATTTCTCAGTATTCAAAGCCACTGCGGGTTCATTATCAATACAGACAACCAATAGTCAAATGAAGTCATCAGATGTTATATTAACTGTATCTACAAATCAACATGATAAATTTCATCTTTCAAGGCCGTTGTTATTAACGCCTCCAAGTTCACCTGAAAGTGTTTCTAGTAATGGATCAGGTTCAGTATCACCAAGAATGAATCATAAACAATCTTCTCGAGGATCACGAGTAAATAAATCGAATACAATGGAAGCAAAATCATTATGTTTAGATGATGGACTTACTACTGGATTAGAAAGTAAAAAGCGTGTTCATAAATGCTTATTTTCTGGTTGTAAAAAAGTTTACACGAAGAGTTCGCATTTAAAAGCACATCAACGAACACATACGGGTGAAAAACCTTATAAATGCTCATGGGAGGGTTGCTCTTGGAGATTTGCTCGTTCAGATGAACTAACGAGACATTATAGAAAACATACAGGCGCAAAACCTTTCAAGTGTGCGAGCTGTGAACGTTGTTTTTCAAGATCAGATCACTTAGCTTTACATATGAAAAGACATCAGTAGAGATATTTAAACACATTAGAACATGAAATAAATTGAAAGCATTTACTGAATGAAGTCAAAGCAAAAGTAAAACAGCCAATATGCAGCTGTTTTTCCAAATGATCATTTCAGGCCTCAACAGAGCTGGTCTGCAAAACGTTGTGGCGTCAAGTTCTCCTAGACGCGGTTGTTTACGTGAAATAAACGCAATGCTCGTTTGATCTTGTCGTTGACTCTCACATGCTAATCGTCAAGTCAGGATGTAGGAGGTTTGTCATTTCAACTGTGATGAAACATGCTGAGATGAAACATAGAATTTATGAAAATTTAAAACCAGTACAGTATCATCAGACTGTCAGACAAACAGTTATTGTTCGTAGGCTCTGATCCACTAAGATTTGAAAAAGTCTTTTGTGAATCAATTTCTATTATCTTAAGTGGGCGTCTCCATTTTTGCAAACAAATCACGATTTAAAATGTTCAAATTTATAGCAACGTTAGTTTATGACACGAATTACCGTATATATCAATCAATAATTTGAATTTATTTTTTTAACACGAAGAGAGAAAGTAATAAAACTATCGTAAATATATATAAATTAGGTCTTTGTAAGTTGTATTTTAGCATTTTTTTTAAATATTGAATTTCTTGTTGTAAAAGAGAGAATTAATGTGAGAATTGAGAGTTAGTTGATATTTATGAACGCGAAAGAATTAGAAAAAGTGTTCTTCAGCCGACATGTAAATCTTCATTGTATAAAAATATTATTTTGTTGTATATTTACATTGTATAATTGTACAGTTAGAGAGAATGAAAATTTAAGAAACAAACGATGTTAATAATATTTAGTGTAATAAATCACAGTTTGTTTAAAACAGAAATATAAAAAGGTATGGTATTTAATTACCTTTTATTAAGAATTAGATTATAAAATTGGTGGTGAAAGGAAGGATTATGAATTGACGTTGCGAGAACTGTTGTGTTTTCAATGTCTTGCAGAAAATATATGAAAATATAAGAAATTTGATGGTGTCTTCCCTATGTGAAATTCCTCTTCAGTCAATATATACTTCTTTGGCTGCACAGTTCTGACTTTGCTTTTTTCATATCAGAAACTAACAGCTTTGTTTGTCAATCATAAAATATATTGAAATTTACCTTGTTTTACTTTGTTTACTCATTACAATAAAATTCAATTACATGTATTGAAATAATGGTACAAAGCAGACGTTTCCGCAAGTCGAGTGGAGATAGTATTATCAAAATTAAAATATCTGCCGGTAAATAACTAACCTGCCGGTCACGTTTGTATGTTTTGATAGATCAAATCATGCCTACATAACTTCATATTATTGAAAATTCAAACACATGATGTCGTGAACGCAACTGCGCAGGAAAATAATCTCATGTTTTTAACTTAATCTTGCTAATTCTTCATTTCAAAGATGCTGTTATCGTCTTCACACGAAGTCTACTGGTCCGTTGATTGATCTTAAACAGGGGGCAGTGTTGGCCATAAAATACGTCAATACTGTGTTAAATCTTCATCTCACGCAACATGGAGCTAGAGAGCCTGTTCTATGAGGAGGGGGCGTGAACCAAAAAATGCTTCTACTTTATATGCGAATATTAACAACTCAAAATCAATGTTTAACTTCAAGTACTAATATATGGTGCAACTTCAAGAAAAGAACCATAGAACAGCATAGAACCTCTTTACTGAGCAGGCAAACAATGCATGTCATGGGTGGCCAACAGGCATGACGGCTTCATGTTTGATCCCCAGACAAAATATCTCAGAGAATACATCCATTGTACTTATAAAGTTTATAAAGACATCTGAATTTGCCGAAGGAACAAATGAAGAAGAAGGGTTAGTTTTCGAATGCTGTCAGAAGAGGTTGGCTGAGATCGAGACCTTGTTGCATGGCAACGAAAAACTTTCCATTCTGCCATCATGAAATGTTCACTTGTTACAATTTTTTCGAGTCAAAATCATATTTTCAGTAAATTTGTATTTTAGTTTATTCCAACAAATTATGATCAGCAATCAAGGAAAGTATCTTGATAGAAATCCCAACATTATACCGGTATGTTTTATACATCGTATCCTGATGAATTTTGTTAAAAAAGTTACGAAAATTATTTAAAAGAGATGTGTGTTTTCAATCTTTCAGGCTGGAAAGTATACAGCATTAGGGGATTCTGCAAAAGACTGTATGAAAACACCATCGCGGGTAAGAAACAGATTTCAATACAATACATAGTTTCACAATAAACTTTGAAGTGCAGACTAAATGAAGGGTCCCAATGAACACTGAATGCAACATAATTTGCTTCAAGTATACAAGAAGTGCTCTGCCCAACATGTCGAGCATGAGCAAGTATTGCATTCCTTTAGCCGACAATTGTTTTGGCATTGTTGAAGTAGCTTGCATTAATTTGGACAATAGTATGACATTTACAAAATACCATTATGGAGTCTACTGTTGAGACATTCATTAATATCAATCTCAGTGTTGATTTACTTTCTGAGAGTGGTACGAGACTGAAAAGTTTGTTGTGCGCGGCTGAGGTCTCAGGCGCGCAGCACACTTTCCTACTTAGGATTTCAACTAAGCTTGATTACATCTCAGGCGCGCAAATTGCAATATTTTCAATGTGGGAGTGGTATAGATACATATTTCCTGTAGAACTTAGAAAGATTTTGATGTAGCTGCATGTAATATGTGATAAAAGACTTAGTTATACCGCCGTTAAGAGGCTATTTGATTGACAGCTATACTAAATATGAGAAGAGATATTATCACGACATGTACGTCAGTAGGAAAAGGACATCGTGAGTAATAGTAACGAAGATAAAGTGACGCTAGATTTTTGGTTTATATATTAGATTTCTCACTAAGAGTTAATAGTGATAAATATTGAATTAGTATTGTTTATTATATCTTGCTGCTTACTGTTTTATCATTGGTGTATTTATTGGTTGTATATTGCTTGAGGCCTATTGACGATTTCATACAGATATTTACTACACTGCAATTAATCAATGATAAGTCCTATTCTGTCCCACAAACAGACAAGCAATACTTCTTAAGAAGTGACGTCAACAATGTAAAGTAATTGCACGATGTGATGCTTTAACTTCAACTGTTGAAATCAAGATAAGTCCTGTTCCCATTATATAACTTAGTTATTATATCTTAATTCTAATATTGTTACTGTGTTATGAACAATATAATGTCAACCCTAATAACTTTATTTCATTGTAGGTTCAAACACCAGATCAGATTAAGAAATTCAGATGCACTACCCAACCGTCTGTTGGTGAACGCAGGATATTTTATGGCCAATACAATGATCCGGATATTGCATCACTTTTAACACATGGAGTCAATACCCAGCCATCTCTTGTTGTGAGTAGACTATATCATGCATCACTAGAGTATGGTGTAACATGTGAAATATCTGCTTTAACCGCAGCCCTTTGAAACTCATATTAACTATTCGTCAAGATTTGTTAAATAATTTCGGATAAGTCCAAATTCAGATAAATTCGATGAAATTTTGATTTGCGCTTAGGCTGGTTACACTGTAATTGATTTTTCAAATGTTGACACAATTTAATTGTAATACATTGTTTAAACCTGAACTTATTATAGGCTGGGGATCTAGTGACACCCAATCCAAAATCTAGATTTGCTCAAAATGTGATTGAGAAAAAAGAAAGCATCTATTCCAGTACCAAGAGAGCACCGCTTGGTAAGTCAACTAGATAAGAGCTTCGTGTCAGAATTATATTAATTAATGGCTAATGAAACAGGTGGCTGCTTTGACAGGTGACTTTTATGATGTTGCTGTTGTTGTTTAATTTGCCGAATTATAAAAATATTTGATAACAAAAATCAAAGACAACAGTATACTTGAAGGTGTTTTATTGATAAAACTCAGCGTTTCGGCCATTGTCTGTGACCATTTTCAAGAGTGAAAGAAGTTTTTATTATATTAAGTTAACTTTTTAATAAATTTTTACTTATTAAATTTGAGATAAATGACAGCGATAAAAGAGACATAATTGGCAATATTTCGTTATCTTCATAATAACATCGTCAGGCAAGAGAGTGATAAAGGAAATTTACAAAATATATATAGTGAATCTAAATACAGCGTAAAATTATAACAAAAGAGTGCTAATAATTAAACAAAGAGCCGGGATTTCACAGAGTCTAATTGTGTGTTGAGTGTAGGCTTGATCTGCCGAATCGCAAGCATTTCATGAATAAGGCAATCAAAGCAATTTTTGCATTTTTTAATTACTCTGAAATTTTTATGGCAATTGCGGACAGTGATACCATGAGAATGTCGAAGATGCGATCCAATACAATAGCTGATCCGCTATGTCCGTCAATGCGTTGATGTAAGTGTTGGCAAGTGAAGCCAACATAACTTGCATCACACAAGTCACATTGAAAACAATAGACAGCGCATTGACGAGACAAGAGCGGTGGCTTAGGCTCACGTAGTCGCAAATCATCGACAAGTTTTTTAGTATTAAAAATCGGTCTTACAACTTGGCCGATATTACCACTTAAATTTGATAACTGTTTTTTTAATGTATTTGCTGAAATTTGGTCCTTAAAGGGTAAAGTTATGTTAATATCATTTTTACTCCTGCTTGCGACTGGCAGATCAAGTGTACCTTCAACACGCTGCTTTCTAATTTTGTTAATATAAAATTCAATCAATTGACTTGGATATTTTAAATCTAAAAATCTACTACGTATTATAGTACATTCTTCATCAAAATTTTTATCGGTTGATGAGAGCCGATTAGCACGATCAAGCATGGTAATCAATAATGCCTTTTTATAGCTAGAATCTACATGACTCTGATAATGTAATAGTAGACCGTTATCAGTAGCTTTGTGATGAACACTAGTTTCAATTATATTATTAGTAAACTCCATTGAGACGCCGAGAAAAGGCAACTTATTCTGTTCCGCTATTTCCATTGTAAATTTCAATGCAGGATGTTCATTGTTTAACTTTTGAAGTAGATTATTTGCTTCGTATAGGCTTGGCATAATTGTCAAAGTATCATCAAGCCTACACTCAACACACAATTAGACTCTGTGAAATCCCGGCTCTTTGTTTAATTATTAGCACTCTTTTGTTATAATTTTACGCTGTATTTAGATTCACTATATATATTTTGTAAATTTCCTTTATCACTCTCTTGCCTGACGATGTTATTATGAAGATAACGAAATATTGCCAATTATGTCTCTTTTATCGCTGTCATTTATCTCAAAGTTAACTTTTATACTGTAGATAATTAATTTATTTCTAATTTATGACTACCTAGATTACCCTAATTGTAAAACAAAGAACAAAAAACAAAATTTTTTTTTTGATAAAATAGAACAAGAAATTGACTTAAAATAATTTGGATCGTATTGAATCTGATTGACCATTCAGGTTTGGTTGTAAGTCCCTGATGAAAAGCATTTCGTAAACGAGGCAGTCCCATTTGGAGCTGCAATGTTTTAAAACTTTGAAGTCATCGATTACATCGTCTATTGTTTGATTGTGTGCGCGTTTGAAAGAAGTTGCCTTTTAAAGATCAGGGCGCAAGTAATATAGTGAGAAGAGATATAAAATCTCTGTGTAATAAAATAAATGTTAAAATTTTATCTGTTTTTACCAGTCGAAAACTCAAAGACGACTTGAGGCATCGTGAAGCCAAACCTGAACTTCTTTCGAAACATTGTGTAATCTATCATTTCAAGTATGGTTTGTGTAGTTCAAGCTATGTAGGATACACTAAGCGTCACCTACACCAAAGAATAGAAGAGCACAGCAGAAAGAGTTCAGCAATTGGGAAACATATACAACAACACAATCAAACAATAGACGATATAATCGATGATTTTAAAGTTTTAAAACATTGCAGCTCCAAATGGGACTGCTTCTTTACGAAATGCTTTTCATCAGGGACTTACAACCAAACCTGAATGGTCAATCAGATTCAATACGATCCAAATTATTTCAAGTCAATTTCTTGTTCTATTTTATCTATTTTTGTTCCTATTATGTTTTTTGTTCTTTGTTTTACAATTAGGTAATCTAGGTAGTCATAAATTAGAAATAAATTAATTATTTACAGTATAAAAGTTAACTTAATATAATAAACATTTCTTTCACTCTTGAAAATGGTCACAGACGATGGCCGAAACGTTGAGTTTTATCAATAAAACACCTTCAAATATACTGTTGTCTTTGATTTTTCTTATCAAATGCTTTAAGAAGAAGCTACTTATAAAAATATTTGACAGGTAAATACAGGGACGCGTAGGTCATCCACTTACATACAGCCTCAATAGATGAAATATTATAATATATACAGTTTGATAGTTAAATAGAATTTTACGGATAAACTAAACAATATTTTGTTAAAGATAACTTATTTAAACCACTTCTGAACGTATTTAAATTCTTTGCATTGACAATATCTTCTTGTAGAGAGTTCTATGATGGTAGAACTCGGTTAAAGTACTGATAACAGGTTAAATGTTTTTATATACCCTCTGCTTGTTAGGGACAAGTCATGATCAAACGGTTGGTCTACCTGGGAATGTTGATCCTTATTCACAGCGTTATGGCATTCTGACAAAAGAGGATTATCCTGCTAGCGAATTAATTAATCCCAAAAAGAGTATGGTACAAGTTGAAGATGAACATATTAAAGGACAGTATCTGTATAAAGTTAGTCATGGAGAATATGATGTAGGTAGGTAATGTAGCATCCTTATTCAAATAAATAATGTCAATCAAGGCAGTTTAAATTGATTGTTTAAAGTGGGAATAAACCCCCAGACTATCTTTACATATGTAGTAGAACCCGACGTGAAAAAAACAATGTCGTAATTTTTTTTTACGATCTGGAACTTATTTCTTGGTGAAAATTTCGTGCGATTTGTCTAACAGACTTAAGAGTGGGCTGATCACGCGACGTTACCTTTGAGGTGACCTAGCTCCGAGAAGTCACACAAAAAAAAATCTGACAAGGCTGAGCCATGAACAAACATATAAACTCGTGAATTACGTAAAAAAGATGCAATTTGTGATTTCAGGAGCAGAATAAAATCTATTGAAACGCTCAGTCGAATTAATTCTCGTAGCGTCATTAAGCGTGATGAATCTGATATAGATTGCGGATTAACACAAATGTCAGGCCATGCGACTGTTCCTTTGTGACTAGTCTAGTGACGCATATTAGTTACGTATTCTGTGTGACCGCAGTACTTCTCAAATCTTAATTAGTAGACACGTGCCCTTCGAAAATAGCCTTATCCTACGCTATATAAGTTATACCTATTTTTAACTTATCTGCAAGTTGTTCTTGAGTAAATATTTCTACAAGATCTTTTCATGATCTAAATGTGAATATAAGCTGACTCAATTCGCACAGGCATCACAGACAACTTTTCCTCGAGATAGTTCCAGGTACTGCAAAGTATTAATTGTACTTATTCGGATTTATTTGAGTATTACTAAATTATTACATAGACATTTTTCAATTAACATTTCACAGTTTAAGTTTGAAATTGATGCTTGTCTAGTAAAACTTAAACCATGTAATCGTATAGTTTAAATACAATGGTAGATATTATACTCAATAGTCCAACAAAGTGTTTATCATTCATTCAGCAAGCATTCAATTATTATAAAACCATTGAAAATTCTTCAGTACATTACACTGTAAAGCTCTATAACATACCGGAAAATATTACAAACCTGATTAAGGGCTCGAACGTTCTTATTCAAGTTTACAGCTGTATACTAGAACTGCAATAATGCAGATTCTATCATTTTTGGTTTTGCGGTATATCTTCATTGCATAAATTATTATTCTCTCTATCAATGTTATTTGATTAACAAAATTATGGTTTTGCAATGTGAAGTCTCTCTCCTGATTATACATACGCCACCAAATTATTTTACCAGTCTAGTATTCATTCTATTGGCTAGAAAGTAGAACATGTTAGCATCATGTCACAATGTGTAGTTTATAAGATGCGGTACTACAGTGCAGAAGCTACTTTGCTCAAAATACCTTTCTACAGAGACGATAAATCAGATGGACAGATTTCGCTTCTGTGAAAAGAGGACTATAAAACCGACGGTTATAGCGTTTCTCACCATACATTATGATTTTTACCCTCAAAAGAATACTCCATTTTCAGTTCAGATATCTGCTTACAACAATAAATTCTACTTAGCTAGCTATTGTGGTCACCAGAGAATCTTTTGATAGGTGTTAAATATGTCAAAATATAATCTGTATAATACGCGCTACGAATGAAATATTTTCTGATTTTTATTCTCTTCAAATTTGTGAACGTTAAAATCATTAAATCATCTGGGATTTTGCTACTCTTGAGTTTATATGTTCTTCCTTACCTCAGTTTTGTGAGAGAGAAAAATAGATTGCTGTACAGAGCTATGCCATCTCAAAAGTAACATTGTGTGATTAATCCGATCTAAAGTCTATTAGAAAAACCGCACGACTTGTGACTTTGTCGTCAAAAAGCTAGATCCAATTCCTTTTTTTCCTCAGCGACATTTGGGTCAAAACACCACTTTGAAGGCACTTTCCACCAAGAAATAATCTCCAGATCAATAAAAATTACGCCATTGGTTTTTCCATGCCGGGTTCAACTACATATGTAAAGATAGTCTAGGGGTTTATTCCCACTTTAAAGGAGTATGATTCTCAAAAGGGGATTCTACTGAAAAAATATTTTCCAGAATCAGTCATTACTTCATAAATTATTTTTGGTAGAATCCCCTATTGACAGATGTAGGATGTGTATGTTATTTCTAATGTATATAAACCAAATTTTTAATATTCAAAGCAAAATTATACAAATAATGTTTTGTAAATGAATTTCCAAGCAGAGCAATTTAAATGAATAAATTACAATTGTGCAATTATAAATCACTACCAACATCAAAACCATGAAAATGCCATGAAGATGTTGTGAAAACACCATGAAAATGTAAAAAAGTGGAAACCACAAATTTTTTAAACCATGAAAACATTTATGCCGGCATTCACAATATTAAAATGTAAAAATGCCATGAAAATGCAATCAAATTTCACAATTTTTTCCATGGTTTTGGTGTCAGTACTGCATTGGAAACTTTGTAAAAGAGCGTTGTACCCTTCCCTTGTGAATGGAATAATGTGATTCCATCCATGTTTATAAAACGGGGAGCCAATCTTTTTTGTTTCTGGATATAAGTGTATTCATACAATGCTTCATAGTACGATGGGTCAAATACAAACATTCAAATCAAATTGGTTTCATTAAATACTTCAGTTGATCATTTCCAATACCAGTTCGTTTTTATTTCATAAAACGTTCATGAACTCACTAATGCAGAGGTAAGCATCAATCATTCTCAGCTGATTAGGAGATCATTTATATGCTTCAGAACTTGTAGCTCTAATTGACATTTTGTTAATCACATTTGGTTCAGCCTTTCTTTTTGGTTATTATCTACCATATTTAGAAGAGGAGGACACTTGAAAAAACAGCATCCTATAGCAGGCAATTTCGAAGAGGATTTTATATGGGTCTTGTGACATGCGTCATTCCTGCAATGAGATTGAAGGAGAGGAAATTGTGAGGGTCATCTTTCCCCTAGGATATCATCATTGATCTATTGGGCACATACCATTAATGCACACATTAACTTGATATTCACGTCAGCTTTACTTCTTATACAGTATATCAATTAAACAATTGTAAACTGGTTTGTTTCTTAGGTGAATCGTATGATCGTTTATATGACTGGTCAAAGTTTTCCAAATCAAGTTGTTTTGGTGTTGAAACCCCACATGATAACAGAGGGACAAATGTGAAGAAATCGCTCAAATGGAAACTAACGAAACAAGGGTATGTTTTGAAATTCATTTCATCTAGGAAAGTAATTTATGTAGCTAAATATAAATGCTTGATGAACCAGCCTCATATCAACTATTCTTAATAGGTGTGCTAGAAAATATTAGTTGCCAAAATATCCAATTTGTTCTTGAACAATTCATGAACTGTTTATGAACTCATAAAACGCTCATCAGCAGTCTTGAAAATTTTATGAACTTTAAATAGATTACTTCAAGTTTTTCATGAACAGTTCATGAGAATTTGGGCCACTGCAATTAAATATTTTGAGTTCATGAACTGTTCATGAACTTTCTGAGCTGTTAATAAACCTCCTGAACTGTTTTCACAGGGGTGAAATTTGAGATCTTGAATGTTGCACCTGGAGATAATTCAATTTCTCTTAAACTGTGTATGTAACAAGTGGTCAATGGAAATGGTGAATTAAAATTAATGTTTACTGGCAGCTCAGTGTGTAGAATGTAGATTAACATATATGTTTCTCAATCCACTTGGATCAGAGTTTTGGATTGATTTGATTTAAACATGGGCAACAAGTTAATGTGTTTGTTAACAGTTACAAGCAGTGTTGTGAAAACTACTTGATAAAGTAATTAATTAGATTACAAATTACTTTTACCAAACATTCAAAAATTACATTACTAATTACTGTTCCGTGAAAAGTAATTAATTACAAATTACTTTGTTACTTTTCGAATATTTATCAAAACATTTCTGTCCGTAAAGATTCAAAATTATATGTATTTTAGGCTAGACAGAAAGGGTTTATTATAATATGTTTACTGTCTGTAGCTAAATCATAGTCAAACAACATTGAAATATTCCAAACTTTGAACGACCAAACAATAAATATACGCAGGTAAAAAGGAAATTATAAAATAAATAAACTATTTCCGAATAGTTTGGTCAGATTAATGTGATTAATCCCACTGTCAATTTTTGTGTTTGAACACGATTTTTTCTACCTAAAAATTGTTGCAAAGATTATGAGTTTTTCATCGATAACATATCAAATTATTCATTTATAAGTCAAAAACATTTGCGTGTTTTTCTCATCAACTCTAAATGTGTTGACATTTTCATCTTTGAGCAATAGAAGTGTCCAATGGCGTGACGAATAAATTCTATGTAAACAATGAAATAGTATATTTCAAAAATCTTACCGCTGTTAATATAATTTCAAAATCAGAACATTTAGAAAACAATAACCAACTCACATAAACAATAATCATTTCAAATCATTTGGGACTTAACAATATTGCACTACATTCATACCTATAAACAAAAATATAAACATTCATACCTATCCATAATAACAAAACAATAAATATTTTGTAAATAAATCGGGAATAAATTATTTCGTGAAGTAATAACAATTACTTTATGGCTGCAAATACTCGTTACTTGAAAAAGTAATTAATTACTTACTTATTACTTTCCTCAAAAAAGTAATTAATTACCCCCGAAATTACATCAAAAGTAATGAGTACCAAGTAACGCGTTACTTTTGTAACGGGTACTCACAACACTGGTTACAGGTCATGAAGTATTCATGAAGTGTTCATCAAAGTTCATAAAATGTTTGTGAATAATTGGGCAATTCTACCAAAAACAACTTAAAATGTTCATTCTTGCTTGTTGGTTGCTTCTAAAGATGTAACCATAATTTGAATTAGGCTTGACAGCATTGTTTCTTCATCTAGCGATCAAACAGCTATTGTTTTGAAGAGAGTAGATGATTTCCGTGAACGCACACAGCCACAAGTTGGACAAGTGCATGACCCAATCAAAGATACATTGAATACACCACATGACCATTGCTATGGTATAATGATTAAGCCAGATGACTATGGTGCTGGAGATTTAATCCATATGAGATTTGAAGATGGCTATTTAAGAGGAAAGGACCGTAAACGTGGTATTCTGGCTGCAGCAAGGGAACATTTGAAAAAAGCAAATTACCATAATTTTACAGATATGAAAAAAGCGTTTGCATACTATGACAAGGTAAGATTTCAGAGTAGATTTTCACTGTTTCAAAAGCTTAATTCTCAAAAAATGCTCATCCATTGGTAGAAACATCTTTGCAAAGTGATCAAGGCACTTCCCCTATGAAAAATTCCATCAAAATTGGGCCATTTAACATTCATAAGTACCTCTTCATGGATAGTTATTGAACAATTCAGGAGGTTCATGAACAGTTCATGAACTCGATAAATTTCTCACATGGGTCGGAACAACAAGTTGAAATGTAAATTTTGAATATTAATTTCTGATACTTTTTGCCTACAACAACGCAACCCTAGTAAAGGAATTGAGCCACTGATGCAAGTCACAAGTGATGGAGTAATGCTTCCTTCATAGTTCTGGAAATTCAGGAACATTACTTTTATCCCTGAATATATGTCCTTCTGCTTGACAGTAGAAAAAGTAATAGAGATGAGTATTGATGAGTATTTATTCTATTTAAAAAATGTTGTATTTATCAAACAAATCCAGTACTACCCTTCCAATTTATGGAGGATTAGCTCAGATGGCAGAGCAACCGAACTTCAAATCAGATCATATCTGATCGACTGTGGTTCAAATCCCCCGAAGGTCAACTCAGCCTTGACTTTATTTGAAACATCAAATGGGTACCATCTTCTGATGGCGGATGGAATGGTCCAGAAGGAATTGCATTGTGAGTAGCTGCGGCACATCGTTGCGCATTGACAATCTAGACCTATCTGCCATGAAATATGTTGAAATTGATCTGCAGTGTCGCAGCTGAGATCAACAAAGAGCATTCAAATTATTGCTCTCAGCGAAAAAAGCCACTTATCTAGAAATAGAGGAGTGGTACGGGTGCCTTCGGTAGGGCGACACCGTCTACAAATTACTTACTTTACATTAATTCCGTTGGACTGAGCTGGGGATTGAACACAGATTTTCTACGCTCCAATGTTAAGCACCATACTATTAGGCTGAGATCCCACTATACTTAATAACGATCTGAGCGTAGTGATTACCATACCGGTTAGGCATTCGAATTACACTATATCAAAGTAATCCGGTATGCCATGGTTTCTTTAGCCAAGCAAAATCCACTCAAACATTTGCAAACGTTTAGGAAAAATGGATTGATGAAGAATTATTGAAGGCGAGGTGATTCCATCGGCATATTCGTCAGCATTGTGCTAGTGTACTCTAACAATCAATGGCACAATACTTACCCTGTCTGGTTTCTATCTAGCATAGTGGAATCTGTTGTGTTATTGATAGGGTTCTGAACTGATGATGATTGCAGAGATATATGTAGATATACAAGACAATTGATAAGATAGTTTGATGATCTATTTGGCCATCTTGGCATAGCTACACTGAGAATGAGGCTAGAAGACCAGCCTCTTTTATAGAGTACATAACAATAATGGTAGCTTGTCAATAACACTACCAATAATACAACATCCCTTTTACTATATTTAATTTTATTTACTTAATTATATTTTGTTTTGTTTTAGATCAATCTCCGTATCTAACAGTAACGTTATTATGTTTTCATTCCTTGTATCTAGCAGGAATGTTGACTTTCCTTCCACTGCATCTCTGTGTGATGGGCTCTAGTTCAACATTGTCATCTTGATATGGACATGCATTTGCCTCATTGTTAGATAGTAAATTTCTGCTTTGCTCTACCATTGTTTCTGCTGTTGACGGGTGAATTGCTCCATTCATGACGGCATCTTCATTCGCTTTCGGGACGGCGTTGATGTCTTTCCGGTTTCGGCGGATTGTTCCGGTCTTGGTTTTGATAAGGTACGAACGTTCATCCAACTGATTTTCAACCGTACCTTGCCTCCATATCTTGTCACCAAGGGTTACAGGTTTGATTTTAACGCTTGATCCTTCTTCTAGAATTTTCTGGGCTCGTGTGTGGCGATCAAAACCCTCTTTAGATTGTAATTTCTTTGCTAATAACCCTATTTGAGCATTTTCCTTTAGTGCCGGTTTAAGGAGAGTCTGTGTTGACGGTAGCATTGTCCTTGTACGTCGTGCCATGAAACGCTGGGCAGGGCTAGAGAAGAGTCCAGGCTGTGTGGTATTACGATGGGCCAACAGAGCTTTCTGTGGATCTGCTCCGGCATCATCTGCCTTCGTCATAAGCGATTTGGCTGTCTTGACTGCTGATTCAGCTTTTCCATTCCCCTGAGGATGATATGGGCTGGATGTGACATGCGTGAAATCCCATTCCTTTGAGAACTGCTGAAATTCATCTGAGACAAACTGAGGGCCATTATCAGATGTTACTTGCTCGGGAAGACCATACCTTGCCATGTGGGATTTCAACTTTCCAATTACTTCATTAGCCTTTGTGCTTTTCAATAGGTCCACCTCAATGAAATTGCTGAAATGATCAACTGTTGCCAAGAAGTCTTTATCCTGCCAATGGAATAAATCAGTAGATATTTGTTGCCAGGGACGGCTAGCAGTTTCAGTAATCGTCATCGGTTCCCGTGGTTGGCTTACTTGATGACGTTGGCAAACTTCGCAATGAGTGATCATATCCTGAATTTCAGCATTCATTCCTGGCCAATAAATACATTCTCTCGCCCTTGCTAAACATGCCTGTATGCCCTGGTGGCCTGAATGTACTTCATGCTTTAACTCCGAACGCATTGAAGGCGGTATAATAGCACGTTCTCCTTTATAGATAATACCATTGTACACAGCTAATTCATAGCGGAAGCTGAAGAATGGATGTAAACATGCAGGTATTGCTTGTTTGTTGTCTGGCCATCCAAGAGTGATAATATTTTTCAACTGCTTCATTGTGTTGTCATTTTCGGTTGCTTGGGCAATCTTTAAGCCCCATGATGAATTCATAACACTTGTGATTGAATTGATGTCAGCAACTATATTGATTAAATTTTGTGAGTTTGCCTTCTCTGGTTCTTCTCGAAATGCAGTTCTACTCAATAAGTCAGCTAGATGTTGTTCTTTTCCAGGTTTGTAAATTACTTTTACATCGTATTGCTGAAGGCGCATGAGCATCCGTTGCAATCGCTTTGGAACATTTTTCAGCTCTTTTTTCATGATGTCTTCTAATGGTTTGTGGTCACTGTGAATGATGGTAGGCCGGCCAAATGTGTATTGATGATACCTTTCCATGGCCCATACGATTGCCAACATTTCTTTTTCAATGACAGCATACCTTCCTTCTGTTGGGGTGAGAGCACGACTGCAATAAGCTAATGGATGTTCATCTTGCAACAGTGATGCACCCAATCCAGTGTCACTGGCGTCGCATTGTAGAATGAGTTCTTTTGCTGGTTGGTAATGTTGAAGAATGACTGGCTCTGATGTGACTGCTTCCTTTGTGGCCTCAAATGCTTCTTCTTCTTTTGGTCCCCAAGACCAATTGTCTTCCTTCAGGGCATCTCGCAATGGCAAAGTGATGTCGGATAAATGTGGTATAAATTTGGCCAAATATTGAACAAAACCCAGAAAACTTCTTAGCTCCTTTTCGTTGATTGGGCTTTTCATCTTTTTCACTGTTGTAACCTTTTCGGGGTCTGGCTCAATCCCATCTTTGGAGACAATATGGCCCAGGAATTTGATGGAGTTCTTTCTCAGTTGCATTTTTTCCTTGTTCAGCTTGATACCTTGCATCTTGCACCTCTCTAGGACAGCCATTAAACGCAGATCATGCTCCTGTTGTGCACTCTCAATGCTCTCCCCACAGCCAATCACAATAACGTCATCAGCAACACAAATAGTGCCTTCAAGACCACTAAGAGCTTGGTGTAGACGGCGTTGGAACATTTCAGCAGATACATTCAGTCCAAATGGTAAACGTAGCCACTTGAACCTGCCAAAAGGAGTGTTGAAAGTTGTCAAGTCAGTTGATGATTGGTCGAGTTTCACATGCCAGTAGCCAGATTTTAGGTCAAGAACTGAGAAAACTTTGGCATTTGTGAGGTTCGGAATGACATCCTCAATTGTTGGCATCATGTATCGTTCTCTTCGGAGTGCAAGATTCAATGCCCTAGGATCAATGCAAATTCTTAGGCTTCCATTTGCCTTTCTCACGATAACCAAATTGCTTTCCCAATCAGTAGGATGTTCCACTGCCTCTATGATACCTTTCTTTTCCATTGAGTTTAATTCTTGTCTTACATCGTTGTGGAGTACAATTGGAATTCGTCGAACAGGGCTTATGTATGGTTTTGAATCTGGAATTGTTTCCAGTTTTTGATTGCCAGGGAGTGTGCCAATTACATCATCAAAAACGTCTTTATATGCAGTGCAAATTGCTTCTTTCGTCATGGATGTGATTGCGCAAAGTGCATGGATATTGTCTCTGTGGATTGATATCATTTTCATTTTTTCACAAGCTTTTAAGCCAAGGATCATTGTTCTTGAGTTATTTTCTGTTATGTGGAAAAGTATGTTATACTTTCGATTGTTTTTAGGGTTTGTCACCATGATCTTTGCTGTACCAAGAGTTTTTTCCACGCCATGATTCCACGATTTTAGAAGAGTTACACTAGGTTGTATAGTTGCGCTACAGGGTACAAGCCGTTGGTTGATTATGTTCACACTGGAACCACTATCACATTGGAATGCTACTGGTTTGCTTGTACCTTCCACCATCAAATTTGCAAACACTTTGGCACCACCATTATCAATTTGATCAACTGATTCATGGCCACTCTCTTCATCATCTTGCTCTTCTATGGCATTTGTTGAGGCTTTGTTTGAGCTTCTGCATACAGCTCCAAAATGATTTTTTCTTCCACATTTGTTGCAGGTTTTCCCGAAGGCTTTGCATTTTCCAGGTTGATGTGTTGCACCACAGTAGCCACATGCTTTTGTCTTTTGTTTCCCTCCTTTATTCAATTGGTTGATGGTTGTAGATGGATTGCTTTCTTGCAAAATTTTCCTTAAAGTGGTTTGAGCACGTTCTTCGCTACGACACAGAGCAATAATATTAGCTAGTGTTTGGTCTTGCACTGCTAGGCATTTCCGTCTAGTTTCAACATCATTGACTCCAAGTACTATTCGGTTTCTCAGCATCCTATCACGCATTGTTCCAAAATTAGAAAGAGCTGCTAGTTCTCTTAATCGAGATAAGTAAACATCGAAATCCTCCCCCTCATTTTGATTGCAAGACCCAAAGACAAAATCATGATACAATTCACTTTTATGCCCAATGCAAAATCTCCTTAAAATGGTTAGAATTTCAGCAACAGTATCCTTTGCATCACTGCTAGCTTCTACAACACGAACAGAAGGCTCCCCTATTGTGTACATGAGGAGTGCTGCTCTGTAGTCATCAGTTTCGTTATCTAACTTTGCAACCAATGAGTATCTGTTCCATTGTCTTTCAAATGCTCTGAATGAGGTTTCCCTGTCTTCATCCAAACTAATTGATTTTGGAGGATCAATTTTTGGGTGTAATGCCATTGTTGATATAAGCACTCTTGAAACTGATGAGTTTCTACACTGATGTTGTATATCTAATAATAATCTTCAATAATCTTTAACAATAATAGCTGGATATCTAAGTTAGTAATCTTTGCAAAAATCAAACATCCACATCTGACACCATGTTGTGTTATTGATAGGGTTCTGAACTGATGATGATTGCAGAGATATATGTAGATATACAAGACAATTGATAAGATAGTTTGATGATCTATTTGGCCATCTTGGCATAGCTACACTGAGAATGAGGCTAGAAGACCAGCCTCTTTTATAGAGTACATAACAATAATGGTAGCTTGTCAATAACACTACCAATAATACAACAGAATCCACACCTTAGACTCCTTGTGCAATGCATCAGTATCTTCCCAATTATTTCTACAGGATTTAAATTTTGAAAGGAAATTATTTCCGTATACTTTAATCATGCCAGAGAACAAAGCATAGTTGGCCATCAGTTCCAGTGATAATTAATCGGATAGTTGATCCAGATGGCTTATATTTTTATTTTTTCATCACTTCAGGATGGGTCTGGAAAAATCTCATTGGATGAACTCAAACAAATCTGTTTACAATTTAAATTACCAATTTCTGAAGATATCTTGCAAGAGTTACTTGGCTTTTGTGATGTTGATAACGATGGACAAATCAATTATGATGAGTTCTCAAATTTTCTTAATTGGAGAGAAAAAATGTCACCAGAAGATGACAGAGCGACCAAGAATGATCTAGCCAATCAAATTGATAATTCAGCGATTGATTATCTTACTTCGTCATCAGAATTGGGATCAAAACTTGGAGACTTACCTTCCTCTTGTAAGTACGAGAAGCAATTTTTATAGAGCACGCTTAAGCCCCCTTTGCTCTATGCTTTGCCAGAGTTGAGAAATACAAAAAAAGTGAAAGGTCATGAAGTTCATGAACATGAATTGTTTCTTCCTTGTTAACCTGAAACTTGAACATTAACTGAACATTGCATGGTGATTTATGAAAACAAATCCATTTTTACGCTAAAACATTTCACATGGGTTTCAGAGAGGTTCACACCTGGATATTCAATTAGGATTTATGAAAGCATCTTAAAAGAATTTAACCTCTATAAGACCAGTCTGATCAATTGAAAATCATTTTAGTCACAAAAATGGATCTCTTCAGTTTATAATTTTATTGTTCTGCATGTGCTTACTGTTCGTTTAAAAAAAAACATTGCCGTCGATTACTCTATTTATTGGTTGTGCAGCTGCTTACTGATTTGTTTGCGTGTTCTCATGTCTACTTCAAACAGAAAGCCATGTCAATCAGTCAACACCCTAGCGCACTAATGGCTATACATACAATACTATATAGAAGTATACCTACATTAAGAGCATACACAATATACAGTATACGTAATTCAAAATATATCAAGACATAGCTTCATGATAATTGTGCTAGACTAATAACTGCAAACTCCAGTGAAACAATTATTCTTATTAATTCTTTTGTCAGGTATTGCAACCAATGGAGTACCAACTATTCGAAGTGATTTACCTGCACCTCGAATTAGACGAATTGGAGATAGCACAGTAAGAGCTATTTGACTCCATTGCATTGATTACCTAACAAAATTTATGAGTCGATGAACTTCTCATTAACCTCATGAACTTCCATGAGCAGTTCATACACAGTTCATGAAAAAGTCATGAATAATTCAGAACCAGTTCATGAATCAGTCCATGAACGTGAAATTACCTGAATTTTCATGAACATTTCATGAAATTTTTTATGAACATTTGAGAAATTCCAGGTTCTTGAACTCAGGAACTATTCACAGGGGATGGCATACTTTTTATGAAATTTTCATGAACAGTCCGTGAACTACTTTTGCATAGGCTGCTGTATAACTGATATTCCCTTTACCTAGCTCTTGAATTTGGAATGGCCCCAATTCTATTATTGCTTGTGCGATATTTATGAAAACAGACCGTTTAGCGTACATAGTAACTATGAAACTAAGTTTAAGAATAGGCTGTGAATATTCCATGCTAACTTGTGTCATTCCATGAATTTTCTATAAATTCGTTATGAAATGGTGAAATGTTCATGAACGTTTTGTTAATTGCATATGAATATTTTATGAAGCTCTGAGAAGCTGCTCAATGTTCATGACATGTGTATGGAATGTTTTTGAGTTTATGAAATATTCAAAAAGTTTATGAATGTGCTGATATGACTAGTTTGATCATTCTTGTGAAATTTTGAGCATAAGATATGACGTAACTTAATGAAAAGCTGTTCATGAAAAATTCGACTGAGGATTCTAGAACAGTTCTAGTGCGGCCTTGGTGTAGTGGTTAGAGAGTTGGACCACGGCCCGCAGGGTCTCGCGTTTAATCCCTGGCCGGAGCACTATAGGTTGGCGTCAGGAAGGGCATCCGGCTATAAACGCACACAAGCTTCAAAATACTAACCAATTTAACCAACCACCCCGGTGAAAAAAAGCTGCAAGCTTACCCGGTTTGTGGATAAATGATAAATCAAAAAAAAAAAAAAAAAAAAAAAAGTTTATCTTATTCTGTTAAGGAAAGGAATCATTCATAAATTGTCCATGCATCGTTTGTAAGGTTCCTGTGAAGTTAGTTATTGGACTCCACTACTGACAGATTATGAAAAAGTTATTTTAAAACAGGCCATTTAACATTTATAAACAGTCCACAAGGTCTTGATTAAATTAAAAGCCTCCATTTACATACAGCTCAGTGAATTGTTTTGCAGTGGTCAGGAAGTGGGTTTCAAAGTTGTAATTTTAATACATATTTATGTAAAGGTCCAGCAATGTTATAATTTTAATATTAGCTTTCAGATCATCCATAAATGGAGGATCTAACCCCTTCCAAAAAGCAGTTTAGGAGTTCATGAATTGTTCATGAACTCACAGGCTGAACTGTTTTTCACAGGGAAACTACTTCCGCTATCCATATAACTGATTCATTGATAGTATCGATATGTTTCTTCTCTACAGAACTATGGTGATGAATCTAATGCATATGGCCTCATCAATCCATCTTTATATTCCAATCATGGCGTACATGAGCGTGATTTTTTCAAACCAAGACAACAGAATGAGATTAGACGAATCGTTGACAGCATAGGTGTGGCGATCACTCCTGAGATGTTTCAACAAATCTGGGATAAAGCAAAATCTATTAGTAAAACTAGTGAGGTAGTATTGAATAGACAGAAATATATTTCTTACACATTCATACATATGGGCATACCAAAACGGTATTTCAAAATTGTTCATTTTTGTTAACAACAAAGAATTTCCACCAATTAAACTAAAGACATGGTTTGTTATTTGCTGAGACCATTTAGTATAAATATTCATAATAAATAAACTAAAATAAAACGATTAACAATTGATTGGTTTTGAATCAATTTTGCATGATCTGTTACAGTAAAGAGTAAAATGATCATCCTTGAACAGGAGTCAAATTTTCAGCATTCAATATCATACCAGGTGTATGTAATCATCTTACTCACTTCAAGGAACTCGTGCAATTTTCGTGTTCCTTTCTTCACAACATTTTACAAGCAATTCATGAAAAATGTTCATGATTTTCTTGTGCATTGCTCGTGAATTGCATAGTAACTGTTGATGAATTGTATACGGAATATTCACTGTAGCCTAGTCAAGTACCATAATATTGATGACCTCTTGTCATGGTTCAATAAAATGGGGGATTTATGGGACTGAGAGTCCCAGAAGGAAGGCCCCTGTGAAAAACAGTTCATGAACGTTAAATAGCCCCAATTTCTCATGAATAGTTTATGAAAACTGTTCATGAACAGCTTATAGACCTTCACGGACAGTTCATGAACAGTTCATGAATAGTTCATGGACAGTTCATGAAAATTTGGGTCCATTCAACGTTTTTGCAGGGGGAAATAGCTGTATTTGAGTTTTGAATCAGAAGAAAAATCAATTGCTTTCTTTTCTTGGACAGAAAAGTAAAATTGTTCAGTTTTTACCATATTTTTATGACAACAACCGTAAAATAAAAGTTTTGGAAACATTTGCATGATGAAATCACACAAAAAAGTTCCCAGAAGAAAACATATTTTATTGGACCCTGCCTGTTGTCTGAAATAGGGATTCTATACTTATTGTTAACTTTGATGAATATTTTTCTAGGTATCCGTTGAGTCATTCCGTCATGTTATGGATGAACTGGTATCATCAGCATATGAACAGGTTTGTAATGAAATATTTCATCAAGTAAAATTATGCAACGCATGAGAGAGTATTGAACATCGTTGAAGCAATCATGAGATCATGGTCAATACAATGATTAGTATCTATTTCCCCTGCTGTTTTCTACTACCTGTAAGGCTATGTACAGCTGTTTTACAGAGAACAATGTAGCTCCAATAAGATTTTTAATAATAATAATAATAATAATAAATTTTTATAGCGCCTATATCATTTGCTCTAAGCGCAATTTTTATACAGGTATACCCAAGTATGACAGTTGCCCCTGTGAAAACAGTCCATGAATGTTACATAATGACGCAACCACGAATTACATCCTTCAGTTTCTGTCAACTCTGTGAAGTCAATGGGAATTTTATAAATTTCATCAAACAGGGTGACAACTTCACCATTTCCTTTATTTAACGTAACCGCTGGGGGGCGTTCATGAGTTCATGGACTTATGAAATTCATGAACATTTGATGAACTCATAAAATATTTCGCAAAGGTGCATTTTTATAGTTTTTTTTTAAATTGCTCAACATATATGCAATTTTTGCACATGAGTTCTATTTACTATAGGGATGCCTTCTTGTTTGGAGAAATTATTTAATCTGTACATAAATTTATTTTTGTTGTTGCATCAATGGTTATCAAGGTAGATAAAAAGGAACTACCATGTCAAGTACCTACCTACAATTTTGGACAAGCGGAAACAATCTTACGATATATCATGTATGTAGCCCCAAGGGCAAGAAGTGTTTCAATAGAAGAGAATTGACATATAATAGAATAAGAATACTTTTCTGGCAAGAGATACATACAATTGTATACAATGATGTTTTCCGAATAGCATGAATAAACATTTAACAAGTCATCTCCTTGGGAGGCATTTCCGCGCTACATCTTGTTAGTTTCTGTTTAAGATTATAGTATTTGGAATTATTTAACAGGAGCGTCTCAAAGAAGAAGACGATCAAAATTTTACTCAAAATATCTTACTTGCTGCACACGAAAAACCCGCACTGTACAAAGAATTACATCGAAAACTCAACTTAAACGTAGACAACGACATGAATAAAGATAAGGTAAATATCATATATAAAACGTATCCTCAAATATATTATATATACAATAGAAGTGATTCCATATCATATTATACTACAATTAAAAAGTACAGTACTTGACTCTGGACGAACTGTCCCTAGAACGCAATTACAACCGTATCGGCCCTGCCGTACCACTCCTCCATTGTAGAAGAGTGGCTCTTTTGGCTGAGAGCAATGATGTTAAATGCTCTTTATTATTCTCACCTGTGACACTTCAAATCAATTTAATTATATATCATGGCAGATAGGCCTGGATTGTCAATGCGGATCAATATACTGCATCTTCAGCTACTCACAATGCAATTCCCTCTGGACCATTCCATCCGCCAACCTCAGATGGTACCCATTTGATGTTTTAGATAAAGTAAAGGCTGGGTTGACCCTCGGGGGTTTGAACCACAGTCGATCAGATATGATCATATCTCAAAGGCATAAAATTAACCATCACACATTGCGTACTTAAAGTTGAAAAATGAATGCCATTTATCAAGCCAAAAATAATGTAGTGAATTAGTGCATCACTCAACATATTGGAAGACGGAGCGCAAAGGCTGCCGGTCAATTTTATGCCTTTAAGTTCTGTTGCTCTGCCATCTGAGCTAATCCTCCGTCATAGTAAATTGCATACTAAAATAGCAAATTAAATCATATAGAAACCAGAAACCAACGTTATGCTAGTTCATACTGAATACTGCAACAGTTACAAGAAATAGAACTATCATGCATTGTTTGGTCAACCGTATAATGAGCAATCGAATCTGAGCAAATTATTGATGAAATATTTTATACTACAAACTGGATTGCTATTTAAGTAACTTGCACTTAAAGATGTTTTAGATGATGATGATGATGATGATGATGAATGTTGATACTGTTGTTTTCTTCTTTCAGGTACTCTTCACACCTTAAAGGCTATTTTGAATATTTCCCTACGTATTGTATTTGTAAAACTACCTGTGCCTAAACTGTCACTCACCTATATGTATAATTCATTTCATATTTTCTTGATGAACAATAAAATCTAAATAATTATAAATACAATTCAGGTAATACATATACAGTGTATCGTTTAATTTATGCATTCTGTTGCAGTTTTATTTTTAAATTAACTTGAATAGTTATTTAGAAGGAATTTTGATTCCTGATTACAGATAAGCGTTACTTTTATCAGGAATTTCATTTAGCCGAATTACACTGTTTCCACGATCCGGACGCTCAGTTCAGCTAAATGTATGATAAGTTGATCACTAAGTATATAGACTCTCTGCTGATTCTCTCCTTCATCTTATCCATTCGACTCCCCGTAGGCCGTAACCTGGTCGTAACCGGATAGTTTTACACGTTGTGTGTATTTCTATGAGACCCCAACCAAAGCAAGCTGGGCAATTGTTCATGGACATGCTCTGATCAACTGAGCTTTCATAAGTTTTTGAATCAAACAAAAATTGTCCATGCTATACGCAAATTCATATATATCTCTTTTCTAATCCATCATGTGATTCATAATCTGGAATCGGATAAATTGGCTCAACCGGCTCGATTGGTGTAATCTGATCAATTGATTGGATTGGTGTTTCCATGCCAATCGGTGCAATGAATTTCTTTTGTCCTGCAATTTCCTTTGCATATTTCTGACTATGATTCCCAAACCTATGGCTTATTTTCTCTCCATTCGCATCTTTTTTTACTATTATTTGTAAGTCTTGAATATTCTTGCACTGTATTTTATATTCGCATAATGACGCCAGCACAAATAATATCCTTACCGCAATACAAAATTCATTAATTTTCATCATTACTCTAATATGAAATAGGTGTTTGAAGTTGAGAGAAAAGTCATTGCCCTGGTTTATTCGAACGCTTCGATGAGCAAGCCAATGAAATTGTCACGAAATAGAATCATTCACCATAACAGTTGTAATATTTTGAATTAAACCTGTATTTATATATGCAATCTTAATCCTCTAAAGCAAAATTTATTACCTTTATCTTTTGGAAAATACCTAAAAGGCTGGAACTGAGACTTCTATAGACGATATCTCAAGAGGGAGCTTTTTATTTAACTGAGTAGGATGCCATGCAGCTTCTAGACGATATCTCAAGAGGGGCTTTTTATTTAACTGCATGAGTAGGATGCCATGCAGCTTCGACAAAGTCATTGGAAAAAAATCCTGTTTTTATCAAATTCACGTGCATATGCGGACTACTAATTTGATTTTTCTTCTAAGAGTAAACATATGTGACGTATAATGAGTTATAGAAGACATTCGTCTCCGCATAGGACATCTAGAAAGACCTCGCTGTGGTCATGTGGTGGTATTTAACACGTATTTTATTCTTGAAACACGCAGCTATTGGAGCAATTAATGACACCGCCGGGAATAAGATATGCGTCTGAGTAGAGGCCTAGTAATTACTAACTCACATAAAACATTGTTGTATGGTACTGCCACTAGCATTCCAAAGATGGAATTTAATAGATAGACAAAATCATTTAGTCTTATGTTGTTTTAATTTCTCTACAAGTAAACATCTAACATTATAAGCTACATGCTTGATTCCAAAACCTTCTACATATGACTGTAGTGGATTGTTTTCTGTCTATTGTCTTATCCATAATGTATTTCCTTTGTCAACTGTAAAGCTTCCGTTTGTAATCACGTAAACCTTGTAATGTAAATCACTGTATGTAATTTATCAACCCTCTTCTCGTCTGCCCTTCGTGGCGACAACATCTACATTAGCAAAGCTGGTCCACCTTCATAGAGGCTCTGTTTATCAATGGTAATATTAACCCTTCATTCATCCTCTCCCTGTTGGTGGCCAGCTACAACTATTACACAAATATATATCTTATCGACGCCTATGTATGTGTGGTGGTATTAATCAATACTTCGTTCATTCCACCCGCTACATGACTAAGGCTCAGCGTATAAGCGGATTAGCTAAAGCGTATAATATATATACTATATATGGACATGATTTACATAGATCTCTACTCACGTGCAAGACGAGATTAACGGGAAATGTGCATATGGTCGTTTATAATATTAAAATGCAGATTAAAATTATTATTGAAATATATATTGAATATGCCCTAAAATAGTTCAGGTATATTAACTTCCATGGCGACTCAATAATTAATTAGTATCATGCTCGTGGATCATATATGAAATTTTAATGTGAAGTTAACAGCATGGCTATAAATGGAACCATTATAGGAAAATATCATTCGATCACAGGCATTTTCAAATGTAAATCGCCATAACTCACTGGGCATGCGCTGTTAGCAAAAAGTAGTTTATATTATTCCTAACAGTATAACTGGCCTATGTGTTACTTTCGAAATACGGCGGGCGTTGAACATATTTATATCTAGACTTAATAGCAGGATGCTTATAATATCGCTGTTATCGCATTTTCGTAATATTTAGAGTGTGCGTTTATAAAAATATTTCTATGGATAAAATACTGTCTCTACTGTGACGCGATGCTATACTGTTTCATCTTTTTCAAATCATTTATTTGGTCTGTATTTAATAATAAACTGTCCAGGTGCTGATATTGGGTGTAGATAGGCCCATGTATAAAATACAACAGCTATCACGATGATAATGACTACGAATGTAAGAATAGCAATAAAAGCTATCATTCCAGTACTAATGCCACCATTTGAGTCTCCATCTTGACCTCTTCCGAGTCCACTAGTTGCAGGAGTTGGTTTCGATGGATAGCGGATGGATAGCGGATTTCGATGGATTGTGAGACCACCTGTTTGTGGACTTGCATTAATAGTAGATGGGGCCACAGATGGACCCGAAGTAGTTAGCAAAGAACATTGATCTACGGCGCTTGTTACACAACCACTTTGAACCCAGGTTTGATGATTCCAATCCAGCTGATCAGAACACAATTTCAATGAGTCACACCATTTGCAATTAAAATCAGTAATATTTTGTGTACATGTATCACATGAAGATACTGTGACACAAGTTGGTATTTCATGTATGACGTAAGCAGTGTTATTAGTAACAGTGTCATATGGAAACATAACGCGATGGTAACGAATAATTTGAATATACGTTCTCCCCCCAAGTGTGATATTATTCAAAAAAGCATTTGACATGCCAACTTGTACAACATGATTTTTAATAGACATATTTTTCACTTGAATTGGTATATCCTTATAAGCAAAAACAATTGTGCCGTTTGGATAAAGTTGTGTTTGGAAAGTAAACTCTCCACTAGCCCTCTGATCATTTAACACCATTTTGTCCCATTGTGCTATAAATACTTGCTCTGTGTTATATAAATAAACTTTAGAATCAACTGAAATGTTTGGATTAAAATTACCCATTAAAGGAGCTATGTAATGTGTTTGGGTAACGAATCGATGCCATCTTGGTCCAACAAATATGAAACCACCAGAAGTAACAACAATACTTGTAACATAATGACCATAAAATGGAAATTTAAATTTCAAACTTTTACTTTGTGCATATAAATGATTTTCTGAAAGACGTTCGTGATGTTTATTTGTTATTTTTTTCAAATCAAGAAATGTTTTCATAGCATTAGGTATATATTTAGAGTGATAGTATAGATGATTGTCAGTTAGATTTTGTTGAGTTGGTTCTCCTCCATTGCTCGTTGATTCGTTATTTTCTCTTTTGTAACGTGTTTGTAATTTTCTAGTTTTCCCAATTAAGTTACCAATATCTTCCAATTCATATATGGCAATGTTTTCAGCAATAGCAAAACCACATAAAAGCAACATCAATAGATATGATCCCATCGTAGAAGTATTATTGCTATTCAAATCTACAATGAAATTAACAGGATCGAATTATGCTTCTTTGAGAACAAATCCGATTATTAAGAGGAGAATAATGAAAATAAAAATGATGATGATGATGATGATAGCTATACGGGAATTGATCTGTAAACCCAACAGCAACCAAATCATAGATAATAAGTGCTCTTTCTAGATTGCCAATATAAAAAGGACTATCTAAGTTATCTTGAATAACTGAGAATTGAGAGTTAAATCTCTTCCTGGACTAATCCAGTTCAGTTTTTAAATAGATTAAATGATGAAGAAGAGTATTAATTAGCTGTATAATTAGTTTCATTTATAGTTAATGGTATATCCCATTATAGACATATACATAGTTTATTACAGTATTACCTCAATCATATATTTCTTTGGTTTCTCCTTCTTATCGATCAGGTGACGATCTATTGACGGACTGATATCAAGCCCTTCTCGATTCCTTTCAAAAATGAAATGGTACAAAAGTTGGATTTGGAAGCCAGTTCTTATATCTCCGTATCTAACAGTGCTGTATAGGCTATTTATATATCATCTGTTTATTATTCATTCTTTAATGCATCCTTTGATGCTTGTAATAAAACAATACTCCTAATCTTATATTGCCTATAATTAATTATCATTATTCATAATGTTATTAGATCAATAAAAATTAATTGCTATGTTCGGTACACCTTTAAATGTTTTACTGTAAAGCCGACAAGTAGATAATATAGATATTAATACAATCTGGTACTAGCTAATAGACGTGCAGCTACTACATGAACATTCATTATTCCATACATCGCTTATCAAAATATGTTCATGCTCAGTCTCAACTCACCGAGCTCACCAGTCCTGTCACGCACCAAGTAGTAGACAGCCAGTAAACATTGCTGACATTTTTAAGCCAGTTACAAGTACAATGATTAATTTGAACTCAGAAAGTAGCTATTAAAGTATCGTGATATGTATATATGAAAACCTTGAATATCAAATATTACCTAAACTACTGTATGTTTTGGTGGGGGAACGCAGGGGAACGCCGTTCCCCACTACTTTCTTCGGGGTCCCTCACTTTTTTCACTTGAAGTGAATTTCTTTTTATGTCCTTTTTCCGAGTAGTATTATTCCAGGTGGAAAAAAGCAAAGTTAGATAAAAGAACGGACGGTGATGCTCCACCTCAACAAATTGTGTGGAATCACAAGTGTCCGCCTGTCATTAATAAGATACTAATGATTTTAATAAATATAATTTCTAGTTAACTTCATTATTTTACCAAGGAAATAATTAAATCACTCAATTGGTCTCTTGAAATGCACTACAGAGCTCATAAAAGATTATAATTTGAAAAATTTTCTGGGGGGAAGTTTTCATTCAGCCCCTATAACAATTGCAATCCGTTCCCCACTATTTTTTCCAGAAAACATCACTGAAACTACATATATAGGCTTAATTTTGATGTACAGAACTGCGTGTCCGTGTACTGTAATCGTACTTCAAGGTTTGCAGATGTTAAATTGCAGCCAGCACCGATGAGGCTCAATGCTGAATATCCAACGCAATATTGTATAGAAGGAACACAATTAATCAATACGGATATAAGAACGAATTCTCATCCTTAACTCTTAAACCTTGTTGCGTATTTGCTGACTTTAATGTGTATATGACATTTATGTACAGTATCTGAACTAAATAAAAATATCTTATTAAAGTCTCCTAATTTGATAAATATAGCGAATGAGACGTAAAACAGTACATTAACTAGAATATTTATCAATGTTCAATTACTTTTTACCTTTCAAATGTCGAAAACTCAAACTTTCATTTCTTCTGGCACCACATTTTAAGTTTGTTTGAGAACAGAATTTTACAGATGGCCGGCCAATGTTATGGTTATTTTTAGTGTACTAGGAATGTCACGCTCGATAGAGTTCGAACAATTATCATTCTATAGGCCCCATGCACAGTTAGAAATGTAAGCCCTTAGAAATGTTACCCACTATACTCATACATCCGATTATCCGATATAGCTGACACAATTTACAATTCTGACCTGATACATCGTTCTGTGCAAAGGTACAAACAGTCCAGTACGGGTATTACGTTCCAACAAAATCAAATCAATTTCAAAGATGTGCGGGAAAGGTAATTTCATCAGTGTTATGAGGAGTCCTTACAGATTGTAAAACCTTAAATGAGATTTTTAATTTGAAAATTCAGCAAATTAGTTTTAAATTTAGTTATTTTCAGATGTACCAAAAGTAATGACTTTTTAAGTGTACTTTGCTTATACTCGTAATGATTATTTTTCTACTTATCTATTTATTTGTTTATCTATTTACTACACAATTTAATTTTAAATAGAAAATAAAGGATTTATGCTTCATAACAAGAAAAGAAAGAAGATGTTGCATATGAAGAAAAGAATAACATCTTAATATCGGAATTGGATCACACAGTTTTCTGGATTTTGAAAAAGGTACCCTTCAATATTTGAAAGTCCCCATATACCAAAAGTATGGAAGTTACCCTCGGGATAAAATTCAGAACAAAACCATATCTTCTTGACAGAAATTATAATAAAGCTCGCACCACCTATATGATTCAGATGTTTATATCCTATTAAGGTATCATGATTATAGATACCACAGACTAAAGTCTTTATAGACTTTAGTTAGAAGTTTAATGATTTCTGAAAAGACGGCGTAAAAAGATTGCGTCATTTGGGGGGTCATTACGTAAGTTGTATAGGGGGATTGGGCAACACATAAGATGGTTCAACTTCAAAAGTGTAAAACTTTTAAATGAAATTTTTGGCCACTTCTATTCTGTTGGTTGGCAAAGACTTGTCCTGAAGTCGTAGTCAAATTTTCCAATTTTTAAGTCGAAATCACTATGAGTCAATCAAGAAATGCTCTAATCGCTGCTGGGATAGGCTCAGCCTTGCTAGCCGGTCTTGGATTTTATCAGTACAATCGTTTGAAGAGAGCAAGTTCACTCAAACGGGCTGTGGACCAATTGGTAAGTAAACTTGAATTATAATTTGTATTGATTCGTTTAATAAATGACCATTAATGATGATTTTAAAATTCATAGCCATCTATTTTCAAAGATTGATCATTTACCATGCGTGTACGTTGTTTTACTGTGCATTAAACATTGATGTAGGCCTACTAGCTAGTGTTCACCGCTAAGCTTCGGCCTTTGGACGCTGCAAATACAGTACAGTATGTAGTAGACCATAGTAGTAATGTAAGTGTAGCGTCAATATGCTAAGGCACTCAATTAATATATTCTAACCAAAAAGTTTCATAAAATATCAAAGAATAAGTAACCATTGAATATATTACAACTACAAGCCGAAGGCTTAGTTGAATATAAAATGAAATACACTGTTTTGCTAACTCAACTCAATTTCCGCTAAGAAGTTTTGTGATGATATTATTTGTTTAATAGTGACAAAACTATTATCATCATCAACAAATCAATGATCGGAAATGCAGTTTTGCAGATGATGTGTGTAGTCTTAGACTTACGAAGGTTGAAATTTGAAAATAGGACTTAATGAGCCAGGGTAGATCATGCGACAAATCAATAATGAATAAAGAGAGAAGGTAGCAAGGGGTCAACATGTAGGACATGACATGCTGTATGGATGTCATCAGCTTCAGCACAGTGAGCTCCAATAGAGACTGGAGTACCATTCTACATCTTAACACATGACACCAAAAATGTTTTAAACTTATTCTGGTATCTGAAGTTAAATGATGAAGAATGGTGACACTGATTTCCTAATTTGGACTCAAATAAACTGAAAAATGTTGAAAAGTCGAATGCTATTTTTAAGCATGCACTTTTCCCAACTTAGAATCACTATCTTGCTTGTTACACTCACATGAAGCTGCACCCTTGAGAAAAATTAATTAGGGATGAGATGATAATGAAATTGACCGATGCTCGATGCCGAGTAGTTAGCCGCCGATTAATCATAACAATCGGTCGATTAATCGGTTTTTGCCGATTGTTTCCAATAAAACAAATCAAATTTCTAAACAAAAGAGCAGGAGAAAACACACGGCCGTAGACATAGATCATGAGTTTATAATACGAAATTACATTATATATGCAAGTCTGCAATTAGCTGAATTAAACAAAATGAAATATGGTTATGTTTTTTAAATTTGATGATAGCAAAAGTTTGCCTGTCCACACTTTAATAGAGTCCACACTGCGAAGCGGGCAACGATGAACGAAGGCACGAAGCGACTTTTTCCCGTAAATAACTCCTATATATCTTTCCAGCTCTAAGAGTGCTTCATCCAAAATAATAAAAATATGAATGCCTGTACAAACATTTTTTAAACATCAATGAAACTACTTTAACTATTTTCAAAACTGTTTCCTACAAAATAAAACCCGACGGCGGCTTTTTCTTTCTCAATAAAATTATTCATTCAACCATGCTCACGTGTCTTATTCATCAACCATAATGTGTTGTTCTTTTACACTTTATAACAAAAGAAGGTGTCAAGTGGCATAACAAATCATTCGAACGTTTTGAATAGGTTTTAAATTACAAAACAATGTAAACAAAACAGAGCGATGAACGTTCTGAGTTACAAAACGATGTAAACAAAATAGAGTGACTGCACTGAGCGATATAAACTTTTAATTAAGACGACATCAAAACATTAAATTAATGAATTTTTGAATAAAGAAATTTCTATTGAATTTCATTGTCTGAAAACAATCAGTTTAACGATTGACAAAATGGTTGATTTGTTGATGCCGATTATTTTCCGATTAGTAAAAATTGGCGCCGATGATCGGCAGATCCGATTGTTTTCAGAACAATCGTCTCATCCCTAAAATTAATTGAGATCAAGAACTGTTCATGAACAACGTGAAAACAATTCATGAACAGTTCATGAACGCTAATTTACCTGCTTTTCGTGAATAAACTGTTCATGAAATTGGGTCATGTAACATACAAGTTTCCACAAGGGAGATAATGCTTTATTCAATATGCATTAACACAGGTAATTCCATAATGACTGACTGACTGACCTATGCAAAGGTTCACGATCACGGTTTTGGTCACATGCATCACCTGAGGTCACAAAACTAAAGCAAATGTCTTCCGCTTTATTTTTGATCTTGTAGAAATAGGCTACCTCTGATATCATACAATCAGCTAGCCCAGGTGTAGCAGTCCTGAGGTTTGTTTCTGAAAACATAGGGTATGTGAACTAATGTGTGACTTTCTCCCCATCGTAAATATTACCTATAAAAATTTGGTAAATTAGTCACACCCTGATTCACATAATATCACAAAACATCACATAATGCGACATCTGATGTTCTGACCGCTTTATTGCATTTAATGATGCTAGAATGGGTTGCTTGAACCCGTAATGCACAGAAAGTATTCAATACATGCTTGAGAGGTTGGTCACTATGTAAAAGTTTAATTTGATAGTGCTTAAGGCAACCAATGATTGATATGATGTATGCACATTGCACATCTGCATCATAGTCTAGTCATGTATTTGGTTCATTTTTATCGATATTGTTATTGTTTGGTTTCAGATGGGTGTTCTCAATCAAGAGCATGTTCATATCAGAGATTCTGCTGTATTAAGAGGGAAGCTTTTATCATTATTGTTCGATACAGATAAAATACAGGTAGAATAATAAGTCCAATAAATATCTTAGATTGAGATAGGCCTAGGCCCTACTGTAAAATTTATGTAAAATAAATGTTAGGCTATCATTATGATCAGGGTCCGACAAACGTTTTATCGGTTCCGGAAACCTGATTTTCTATTCAAACAACTTTTGTGAACTTTTCACCTGAAAGTTTCCTTACAATATTGTCATTTCTCTGTATTTGAGGAGAAAAATGAATCAAATCAATTTTCTTCTGAATTTTGGCCAGCCTTCCGGAAACCCAGTTGCCAGGTTGCTGGATTTTGTCGGACCTGATTATGATGGTATATGTTTTGTCTCAACACTTAGCCCAACAACGAACAAAGTCTAGTTCCCTATCTACTGTACTATTATTTCCAATACTTCATGGTATACTGTAGTAGATATTTTAAGAATTCCACTGAGTCAGCAGTGTGGCCAGTGCATGGGTTGGCGTATTCATACCTCGATTAGAAACATAATTTAGCTGAGTTTATAAAACAGATGCATATATAATACTTTCAAAGTTAATCTGAAATGTTCTGTGGAAGATTTCACATGTGCAG
>OU744446.1:30008952-30238396 GCA_916610825.1 Haliclystus octoradiatus
TGACATATAATAGAATAAGAATACTTTTCTGGCAAGAGATACATACAATTGTATACAATGATGTTTTCCGAATAGCATGAATAAACATTTAACAAGTCATCTCCTTGGGAGGCATTTCCGCGCTACATCTTGTTAGTTTCTGTTTAAGATTATAGTATTTGGAATTATTTAACAGGAGCGTCTCAAAGAAGAAGACGATCAAAATTTTACTCAAAATATCTTACTTGCTGCACACGAAAAACCCGCACTGTACAAAGAATTACATCGAAAACTCAACTTAAACGTAGACAACGACATGAATAAAGATAAGGTAAATATCATATATAAAACGTATCCTCAAATATATTATATATACAATAGAAGTGATTCCATATCATATTATACTACAATTAAAAAGTACAGTACTTGACTCTGGACGAACTGTCCCTAGAACGCAATTACAACCGTATCGGCCCTGCCGTACCACTCCTCCATTGTAGAAGAGTGGCTCTTTTGGCTGAGAGCAATGATGTTAAATGCTCTTTATTATTCTCACCTGTGACACTTCAAATCAATTTAATTATATATCATGGCAGATAGGCCTGGATTGTCAATGCGGATCAATATACTGCATCTTCAGCTACTCACAATGCAATTCCCTCTGGACCATTCCATCCGCCAACCTCAGATGGTACCCATTTGATGTTTTAGATAAAGTAAAGGCTGGGTTGACCCTCGGGGGTTTGAACCACAGTCGATCAGATATGATCATATCTCAAAGGCATAAAATTAACCATCACACATTGCGTACTTAAAGTTGAAAAATGAATGCCATTTATCAAGCCAAAAATAATGTAGTGAATTAGTGCATCACTCAACATATTGGAAGACGGAGCGCAAAGGCTGCCGGTCAATTTTATGCCTTTAAGTTCTGTTGCTCTGCCATCTGAGCTAATCCTCCGTCATAGTAAATTGCATACTAAAATAGCAAATTAAATCATATAGAAACCAGAAACCAACGTTATGCTAGTTCATACTGAATACTGCAACAGTTACAAGAAATAGAACTATCATGCATTGTTTGGTCAACCGTATAATGAGCAATCGAATCTGAGCAAATTATTGATGAAATATTTTATACTACAAACTGGATTGCTATTTAAGTAACTTGCACTTAAAGATGTTTTAGATGATGATGATGATGATGATGATGAATGTTGATACTGTTGTTTTCTTCTTTCAGGTACTCTTCACACCTTAAAGGCTATTTTGAATATTTCCCTACGTATTGTATTTGTAAAACTACCTGTGCCTAAACTGTCACTCACCTATATGTATAATTCATTTCATATTTTCTTGATGAACAATAAAATCTAAATAATTATAAATACAATTCAGGTAATACATATACAGTGTATCGTTTAATTTATGCATTCTGTTGCAGTTTTATTTTTAAATTAACTTGAATAGTTATTTAGAAGGAATTTTGATTCCTGATTACAGATAAGCGTTACTTTTATCAGGAATTTCATTTAGCCGAATTACACTGTTTCCACGATCCGGACGCTCAGTTCAGCTAAATGTATGATAAGTTGATCACTAAGTATATAGACTCTCTGCTGATTCTCTCCTTCATCTTATCCATTCGACTCCCCGTAGGCCGTAACCTGGTCGTAACCGGATAGTTTTACACGTTGTGTGTATTTCTATGAGACCCCAACCAAAGCAAGCTGGGCAATTGTTCATGGACATGCTCTGATCAACTGAGCTTTCATAAGTTTTTGAATCAAACAAAAATTGTCCATGCTATACGCAAATTCATATATATCTCTTTTCTAATCCATCATGTGATTCATAATCTGGAATCGGATAAATTGGCTCAACCGGCTCGATTGGTGTAATCTGATCAATTGATTGGATTGGTGTTTCCATGCCAATCGGTGCAATGAATTTCTTTTGTCCTGCAATTTCCTTTGCATATTTCTGACTATGATTCCCAAACCTATGGCTTATTTTCTCTCCATTCGCATCTTTTTTTACTATTATTTGTAAGTCTTGAATATTCTTGCACTGTATTTTATATTCGCATAATGACGCCAGCACAAATAATATCCTTACCGCAATACAAAATTCATTAATTTTCATCATTACTCTAATATGAAATAGGTGTTTGAAGTTGAGAGAAAAGTCATTGCCCTGGTTTATTCGAACGCTTCGATGAGCAAGCCAATGAAATTGTCACGAAATAGAATCATTCACCATAACAGTTGTAATATTTTGAATTAAACCTGTATTTATATATGCAATCTTAATCCTCTAAAGCAAAATTTATTACCTTTATCTTTTGGAAAATACCTAAAAGGCTGGAACTGAGACTTCTATAGACGATATCTCAAGAGGGAGCTTTTTATTTAACTGAGTAGGATGCCATGCAGCTTCTAGACGATATCTCAAGAGGGGCTTTTTATTTAACTGCATGAGTAGGATGCCATGCAGCTTCGACAAAGTCATTGGAAAAAAATCCTGTTTTTATCAAATTCACGTGCATATGCGGACTACTAATTTGATTTTTCTTCTAAGAGTAAACATATGTGACGTATAATGAGTTATAGAAGACATTCGTCTCCGCATAGGACATCTAGAAAGACCTCGCTGTGGTCATGTGGTGGTATTTAACACGTATTTTATTCTTGAAACACGCAGCTATTGGAGCAATTAATGACACCGCCGGGAATAAGATATGCGTCTGAGTAGAGGCCTAGTAATTACTAACTCACATAAAACATTGTTGTATGGTACTGCCACTAGCATTCCAAAGATGGAATTTAATAGATAGACAAAATCATTTAGTCTTATGTTGTTTTAATTTCTCTACAAGTAAACATCTAACATTATAAGCTACATGCTTGATTCCAAAACCTTCTACATATGACTGTAGTGGATTGTTTTCTGTCTATTGTCTTATCCATAATGTATTTCCTTTGTCAACTGTAAAGCTTCCGTTTGTAATCACGTAAACCTTGTAATGTAAATCACTGTATGTAATTTATCAACCCTCTTCTCGTCTGCCCTTCGTGGCGACAACATCTACATTAGCAAAGCTGGTCCACCTTCATAGAGGCTCTGTTTATCAATGGTAATATTAACCCTTCATTCATCCTCTCCCTGTTGGTGGCCAGCTACAACTATTACACAAATATATATCTTATCGACGCCTATGTATGTGTGGTGGTATTAATCAATACTTCGTTCATTCCACCCGCTACATGACTAAGGCTCAGCGTATAAGCGGATTAGCTAAAGCGTATAATATATATACTATATATGGACATGATTTACATAGATCTCTACTCACGTGCAAGACGAGATTAACGGGAAATGTGCATATGGTCGTTTATAATATTAAAATGCAGATTAAAATTATTATTGAAATATATATTGAATATGCCCTAAAATAGTTCAGGTATATTAACTTCCATGGCGACTCAATAATTAATTAGTATCATGCTCGTGGATCATATATGAAATTTTAATGTGAAGTTAACAGCATGGCTATAAATGGAACCATTATAGGAAAATATCATTCGATCACAGGCATTTTCAAATGTAAATCGCCATAACTCACTGGGCATGCGCTGTTAGCAAAAAGTAGTTTATATTATTCCTAACAGTATAACTGGCCTATGTGTTACTTTCGAAATACGGCGGGCGTTGAACATATTTATATCTAGACTTAATAGCAGGATGCTTATAATATCGCTGTTATCGCATTTTCGTAATATTTAGAGTGTGCGTTTATAAAAATATTTCTATGGATAAAATACTGTCTCTACTGTGACGCGATGCTATACTGTTTCATCTTTTTCAAATCATTTATTTGGTCTGTATTTAATAATAAACTGTCCAGGTGCTGATATTGGGTGTAGATAGGCCCATGTATAAAATACAACAGCTATCACGATGATAATGACTACGAATGTAAGAATAGCAATAAAAGCTATCATTCCAGTACTAATGCCACCATTTGAGTCTCCATCTTGACCTCTTCCGAGTCCACTAGTTGCAGGAGTTGGTTTCGATGGATAGCGGATGGATAGCGGATTTCGATGGATTGTGAGACCACCTGTTTGTGGACTTGCATTAATAGTAGATGGGGCCACAGATGGACCCGAAGTAGTTAGCAAAGAACATTGATCTACGGCGCTTGTTACACAACCACTTTGAACCCAGGTTTGATGATTCCAATCCAGCTGATCAGAACACAATTTCAATGAGTCACACCATTTGCAATTAAAATCAGTAATATTTTGTGTACATGTATCACATGAAGATACTGTGACACAAGTTGGTATTTCATGTATGACGTAAGCAGTGTTATTAGTAACAGTGTCATATGGAAACATAACGCGATGGTAACGAATAATTTGAATATACGTTCTCCCCCCAAGTGTGATATTATTCAAAAAAGCATTTGACATGCCAACTTGTACAACATGATTTTTAATAGACATATTTTTCACTTGAATTGGTATATCCTTATAAGCAAAAACAATTGTGCCGTTTGGATAAAGTTGTGTTTGGAAAGTAAACTCTCCACTAGCCCTCTGATCATTTAACACCATTTTGTCCCATTGTGCTATAAATACTTGCTCTGTGTTATATAAATAAACTTTAGAATCAACTGAAATGTTTGGATTAAAATTACCCATTAAAGGAGCTATGTAATGTGTTTGGGTAACGAATCGATGCCATCTTGGTCCAACAAATATGAAACCACCAGAAGTAACAACAATACTTGTAACATAATGACCATAAAATGGAAATTTAAATTTCAAACTTTTACTTTGTGCATATAAATGATTTTCTGAAAGACGTTCGTGATGTTTATTTGTTATTTTTTTCAAATCAAGAAATGTTTTCATAGCATTAGGTATATATTTAGAGTGATAGTATAGATGATTGTCAGTTAGATTTTGTTGAGTTGGTTCTCCTCCATTGCTCGTTGATTCGTTATTTTCTCTTTTGTAACGTGTTTGTAATTTTCTAGTTTTCCCAATTAAGTTACCAATATCTTCCAATTCATATATGGCAATGTTTTCAGCAATAGCAAAACCACATAAAAGCAACATCAATAGATATGATCCCATCGTAGAAGTATTATTGCTATTCAAATCTACAATGAAATTAACAGGATCGAATTATGCTTCTTTGAGAACAAATCCGATTATTAAGAGGAGAATAATGAAAATAAAAATGATGATGATGATGATGATAGCTATACGGGAATTGATCTGTAAACCCAACAGCAACCAAATCATAGATAATAAGTGCTCTTTCTAGATTGCCAATATAAAAAGGACTATCTAAGTTATCTTGAATAACTGAGAATTGAGAGTTAAATCTCTTCCTGGACTAATCCAGTTCAGTTTTTAAATAGATTAAATGATGAAGAAGAGTATTAATTAGCTGTATAATTAGTTTCATTTATAGTTAATGGTATATCCCATTATAGACATATACATAGTTTATTACAGTATTACCTCAATCATATATTTCTTTGGTTTCTCCTTCTTATCGATCAGGTGACGATCTATTGACGGACTGATATCAAGCCCTTCTCGATTCCTTTCAAAAATGAAATGGTACAAAAGTTGGATTTGGAAGCCAGTTCTTATATCTCCGTATCTAACAGTGCTGTATAGGCTATTTATATATCATCTGTTTATTATTCATTCTTTAATGCATCCTTTGATGCTTGTAATAAAACAATACTCCTAATCTTATATTGCCTATAATTAATTATCATTATTCATAATGTTATTAGATCAATAAAAATTAATTGCTATGTTCGGTACACCTTTAAATGTTTTACTGTAAAGCCGACAAGTAGATAATATAGATATTAATACAATCTGGTACTAGCTAATAGACGTGCAGCTACTACATGAACATTCATTATTCCATACATCGCTTATCAAAATATGTTCATGCTCAGTCTCAACTCACCGAGCTCACCAGTCCTGTCACGCACCAAGTAGTAGACAGCCAGTAAACATTGCTGACATTTTTAAGCCAGTTACAAGTACAATGATTAATTTGAACTCAGAAAGTAGCTATTAAAGTATCGTGATATGTATATATGAAAACCTTGAATATCAAATATTACCTAAACTACTGTATGTTTTGGTGGGGGAACGCAGGGGAACGCCGTTCCCCACTACTTTCTTCGGGGTCCCTCACTTTTTTCACTTGAAGTGAATTTCTTTTTATGTCCTTTTTCCGAGTAGTATTATTCCAGGTGGAAAAAAGCAAAGTTAGATAAAAGAACGGACGGTGATGCTCCACCTCAACAAATTGTGTGGAATCACAAGTGTCCGCCTGTCATTAATAAGATACTAATGATTTTAATAAATATAATTTCTAGTTAACTTCATTATTTTACCAAGGAAATAATTAAATCACTCAATTGGTCTCTTGAAATGCACTACAGAGCTCATAAAAGATTATAATTTGAAAAATTTTCTGGGGGGAAGTTTTCATTCAGCCCCTATAACAATTGCAATCCGTTCCCCACTATTTTTTCCAGAAAACATCACTGAAACTACATATATAGGCTTAATTTTGATGTACAGAACTGCGTGTCCGTGTACTGTAATCGTACTTCAAGGTTTGCAGATGTTAAATTGCAGCCAGCACCGATGAGGCTCAATGCTGAATATCCAACGCAATATTGTATAGAAGGAACACAATTAATCAATACGGATATAAGAACGAATTCTCATCCTTAACTCTTAAACCTTGTTGCGTATTTGCTGACTTTAATGTGTATATGACATTTATGTACAGTATCTGAACTAAATAAAAATATCTTATTAAAGTCTCCTAATTTGATAAATATAGCGAATGAGACGTAAAACAGTACATTAACTAGAATATTTATCAATGTTCAATTACTTTTTACCTTTCAAATGTCGAAAACTCAAACTTTCATTTCTTCTGGCACCACATTTTAAGTTTGTTTGAGAACAGAATTTTACAGATGGCCGGCCAATGTTATGGTTATTTTTAGTGTACTAGGAATGTCACGCTCGATAGAGTTCGAACAATTATCATTCTATAGGCCCCATGCACAGTTAGAAATGTAAGCCCTTAGAAATGTTACCCACTATACTCATACATCCGATTATCCGATATAGCTGACACAATTTACAATTCTGACCTGATACATCGTTCTGTGCAAAGGTACAAACAGTCCAGTACGGGTATTACGTTCCAACAAAATCAAATCAATTTCAAAGATGTGCGGGAAAGGTAATTTCATCAGTGTTATGAGGAGTCCTTACAGATTGTAAAACCTTAAATGAGATTTTTAATTTGAAAATTCAGCAAATTAGTTTTAAATTTAGTTATTTTCAGATGTACCAAAAGTAATGACTTTTTAAGTGTACTTTGCTTATACTCGTAATGATTATTTTTCTACTTATCTATTTATTTGTTTATCTATTTACTACACAATTTAATTTTAAATAGAAAATAAAGGATTTATGCTTCATAACAAGAAAAGAAAGAAGATGTTGCATATGAAGAAAAGAATAACATCTTAATATCGGAATTGGATCACACAGTTTTCTGGATTTTGAAAAAGGTACCCTTCAATATTTGAAAGTCCCCATATACCAAAAGTATGGAAGTTACCCTCGGGATAAAATTCAGAACAAAACCATATCTTCTTGACAGAAATTATAATAAAGCTCGCACCACCTATATGATTCAGATGTTTATATCCTATTAAGGTATCATGATTATAGATACCACAGACTAAAGTCTTTATAGACTTTAGTTAGAAGTTTAATGATTTCTGAAAAGACGGCGTAAAAAGATTGCGTCATTTGGGGGGTCATTACGTAAGTTGTATAGGGGGATTGGGCAACACATAAGATGGTTCAACTTCAAAAGTGTAAAACTTTTAAATGAAATTTTTGGCCACTTCTATTCTGTTGGTTGGCAAAGACTTGTCCTGAAGTCGTAGTCAAATTTTCCAATTTTTAAGTCGAAATCACTATGAGTCAATCAAGAAATGCTCTAATCGCTGCTGGGATAGGCTCAGCCTTGCTAGCCGGTCTTGGATTTTATCAGTACAATCGTTTGAAGAGAGCAAGTTCACTCAAACGGGCTGTGGACCAATTGGTAAGTAAACTTGAATTATAATTTGTATTGATTCGTTTAATAAATGACCATTAATGATGATTTTAAAATTCATAGCCATCTATTTTCAAAGATTGATCATTTACCATGCGTGTACGTTGTTTTACTGTGCATTAAACATTGATGTAGGCCTACTAGCTAGTGTTCACCGCTAAGCTTCGGCCTTTGGACGCTGCAAATACAGTACAGTATGTAGTAGACCATAGTAGTAATGTAAGTGTAGCGTCAATATGCTAAGGCACTCAATTAATATATTCTAACCAAAAAGTTTCATAAAATATCAAAGAATAAGTAACCATTGAATATATTACAACTACAAGCCGAAGGCTTAGTTGAATATAAAATGAAATACACTGTTTTGCTAACTCAACTCAATTTCCGCTAAGAAGTTTTGTGATGATATTATTTGTTTAATAGTGACAAAACTATTATCATCATCAACAAATCAATGATCGGAAATGCAGTTTTGCAGATGATGTGTGTAGTCTTAGACTTACGAAGGTTGAAATTTGAAAATAGGACTTAATGAGCCAGGGTAGATCATGCGACAAATCAATAATGAATAAAGAGAGAAGGTAGCAAGGGGTCAACATGTAGGACATGACATGCTGTATGGATGTCATCAGCTTCAGCACAGTGAGCTCCAATAGAGACTGGAGTACCATTCTACATCTTAACACATGACACCAAAAATGTTTTAAACTTATTCTGGTATCTGAAGTTAAATGATGAAGAATGGTGACACTGATTTCCTAATTTGGACTCAAATAAACTGAAAAATGTTGAAAAGTCGAATGCTATTTTTAAGCATGCACTTTTCCCAACTTAGAATCACTATCTTGCTTGTTACACTCACATGAAGCTGCACCCTTGAGAAAAATTAATTAGGGATGAGATGATAATGAAATTGACCGATGCTCGATGCCGAGTAGTTAGCCGCCGATTAATCATAACAATCGGTCGATTAATCGGTTTTTGCCGATTGTTTCCAATAAAACAAATCAAATTTCTAAACAAAAGAGCAGGAGAAAACACACGGCCGTAGACATAGATCATGAGTTTATAATACGAAATTACATTATATATGCAAGTCTGCAATTAGCTGAATTAAACAAAATGAAATATGGTTATGTTTTTTAAATTTGATGATAGCAAAAGTTTGCCTGTCCACACTTTAATAGAGTCCACACTGCGAAGCGGGCAACGATGAACGAAGGCACGAAGCGACTTTTTCCCGTAAATAACTCCTATATATCTTTCCAGCTCTAAGAGTGCTTCATCCAAAATAATAAAAATATGAATGCCTGTACAAACATTTTTTAAACATCAATGAAACTACTTTAACTATTTTCAAAACTGTTTCCTACAAAATAAAACCCGACGGCGGCTTTTTCTTTCTCAATAAAATTATTCATTCAACCATGCTCACGTGTCTTATTCATCAACCATAATGTGTTGTTCTTTTACACTTTATAACAAAAGAAGGTGTCAAGTGGCATAACAAATCATTCGAACGTTTTGAATAGGTTTTAAATTACAAAACAATGTAAACAAAACAGAGCGATGAACGTTCTGAGTTACAAAACGATGTAAACAAAATAGAGTGACTGCACTGAGCGATATAAACTTTTAATTAAGACGACATCAAAACATTAAATTAATGAATTTTTGAATAAAGAAATTTCTATTGAATTTCATTGTCTGAAAACAATCAGTTTAACGATTGACAAAATGGTTGATTTGTTGATGCCGATTATTTTCCGATTAGTAAAAATTGGCGCCGATGATCGGCAGATCCGATTGTTTTCAGAACAATCGTCTCATCCCTAAAATTAATTGAGATCAAGAACTGTTCATGAACAACGTGAAAACAATTCATGAACAGTTCATGAACGCTAATTTACCTGCTTTTCGTGAATAAACTGTTCATGAAATTGGGTCATGTAACATACAAGTTTCCACAAGGGAGATAATGCTTTATTCAATATGCATTAACACAGGTAATTCCATAATGACTGACTGACTGACCTATGCAAAGGTTCACGATCACGGTTTTGGTCACATGCATCACCTGAGGTCACAAAACTAAAGCAAATGTCTTCCGCTTTATTTTTGATCTTGTAGAAATAGGCTACCTCTGATATCATACAATCAGCTAGCCCAGGTGTAGCAGTCCTGAGGTTTGTTTCTGAAAACATAGGGTATGTGAACTAATGTGTGACTTTCTCCCCATCGTAAATATTACCTATAAAAATTTGGTAAATTAGTCACACCCTGATTCACATAATATCACAAAACATCACATAATGCGACATCTGATGTTCTGACCGCTTTATTGCATTTAATGATGCTAGAATGGGTTGCTTGAACCCGTAATGCACAGAAAGTATTCAATACATGCTTGAGAGGTTGGTCACTATGTAAAAGTTTAATTTGATAGTGCTTAAGGCAACCAATGATTGATATGATGTATGCACATTGCACATCTGCATCATAGTCTAGTCATGTATTTGGTTCATTTTTATCGATATTGTTATTGTTTGGTTTCAGATGGGTGTTCTCAATCAAGAGCATGTTCATATCAGAGATTCTGCTGTATTAAGAGGGAAGCTTTTATCATTATTGTTCGATACAGATAAAATACAGGTAGAATAATAAGTCCAATAAATATCTTAGATTGAGATAGGCCTAGGCCCTACTGTAAAATTTATGTAAAATAAATGTTAGGCTATCATTATGATCAGGGTCCGACAAACGTTTTATCGGTTCCGGAAACCTGATTTTCTATTCAAACAACTTTTGTGAACTTTTCACCTGAAAGTTTCCTTACAATATTGTCATTTCTCTGTATTTGAGGAGAAAAATGAATCAAATCAATTTTCTTCTGAATTTTGGCCAGCCTTCCGGAAACCCAGTTGCCAGGTTGCTGGATTTTGTCGGACCTGATTATGATGGTATATGTTTTGTCTCAACACTTAGCCCAACAACGAACAAAGTCTAGTTCCCTATCTACTGTACTATTATTTCCAATACTTCATGGTATACTGTAGTAGATATTTTAAGAATTCCACTGAGTCAGCAGTGTGGCCAGTGCATGGGTTGGCGTATTCATACCTCGATTAGAAACATAATTTAGCTGAGTTTATAAAACAGATGCATATATAATACTTTCAAAGTTAATCTGAAATGTTCTGTGGAAGATTTCACATGTGCAGTAGGCTACTTGCAGATAATGTCAGACTGTTTAAATGTTTAACACAACTTAATGATGTGGGACCTTTCTTTACAAAAAAATTATACTTGCATAAGGCTAAGAAAATTCAGAAGAAAAAGGCAAAATGCTGAATTTAAAGCAAACTCATTTGAAAAATTTGAAAAATAGATTTTGATATTACGTTTATAATTCATTAAAGTTACTCTAACGGTTATCCAAAAAGTTGAGGTTGGCGGGAGGTAAAACATGACCATTGTCTAAAATACTCTGCAATTTGTTTGTGCATGCAACTTAACTATAAAAGAGTAGGCCTAATGTGGATATAATAAGGATGCTCAAACAGTAATTTGTTTAAGTTTGTTTATTTTATTTCATACAAGGTTTTGATTGATTTTGATTACACTATTTCTAAATCAGTTGTCAATGGTCAAAGAGCAGCAACTTGTCATGGTGAGTATAATTGTTTTTATCATTCATATGACCGTTTTGAGCATAAACATTCACCAATCAGCATATATGTAACGTTTTGCATATTCATGCTAAGCAGCCATCCAGAAAGTATGTACTCAGTTGAGGGGGAGGGGAGGGGGTGTCATTCAAAAGCGTAAAGATGCTTACAGGGGGAGGGGATGTCAACCATCAAAGTATGTACTGTATACATCTTGACTGTCTATGTAGCACTTTTTGAAAGATGATAATGCTGTTAATTACCAGTTTGTTGATGATTGAATCAATATTTATTACAGAATCTGAGTTCAACTACAAATTCATTATTAACCGTGAACATTTGCGTTTTTACAAAAATATTACACTTGTCTACATTCAGAAACTACAAAAGCAAAATCCATAAAAATGTAAGGGTGCCAACTTGCCAGCTACATACGCAGAAAGAGGTAGTTTAAAAGAGTACAGCTGTGTACACGGGGAGGGGCTGTCAAATATTGGGACATTTCCTGAGTACGTACTTTATGGATGCCCGCTGACAATGAAGGTGAAATTGATTGTACATCAGCAAGGCCAGATTTTGTTGCATGTGGACCAAGCAAATGCATCGAGCCGACCAAGCAAATGCATCAAGCCTAAAGAGAAAACAATATTCATATTCAAATTAACCAGTATCTTTCATTTAACAGTGATTACTAGAAACATAAGATTAGATTTTTAGGAGATGTGCTTTAGACCTCAAAAAGTAGACCATAGTAGAATCCCAGCCTTAAATAACTCTTGCTTAAGATTGGATTTTGTCATTTAAGGTGTCATTGAAAGATCTTCTATAATGCCAAAAGACTTTAGAGAACAGGTCAGAGATGTAATTTAATGATAGCGTTCAAACCGCAAATGTTTTATTATTATTATTGCTTGACCACAAAAATAATTTAGAGTTTCAAAATCAGAATGCAATTGAACAGGGATGCGCTGATTTGCATTTAAAAAGTTAAAAGGTTAAAGGTTACACTGTGTCCATTTGTATCCATATCATTGAAAAAATACTCAAGTTTCTCCGAGGTCTGTTCTTCCATTTTTGGACAGATTTGTTGACTTTCATTTTGAATTAATATAGTTTCTCTAAAAGGTGATTTTGATTTCTCTAAAAATTTTTGACTCACAACACTCTTTTCTTATTTAATCAGATTGCTGCTTTAAAGAATCATTATTTACCACTGGAAATGTCACCGTAAGTTATCAAATCTTCTAGGTTGCTGGATGTTTGGTCAAGGCTTGTTTATTTGAAATCTGCAGAACCTCTTTCCTGTGCATGTGGCCGTAGTGTAATGGTTAGGGCACATTGGAGCTATGCTAGCACCCCCTCTCTTGCATAATCACTAGGCTACAATGCTGTCTACATGGAATACTGCTAGATCCTCGCTTTGAACAACTGAAGCGCCATTGATAGCATCATAATTATTAATCAAAATTTCACAAGATATATATTTCAACTCGCAATTATTATACAAATATTAAACACTTTCTGTGCAGTATGGGTTATAAACACAATACTTTAGAGTGCCTCATATCAATCAGAGTGTTTATATAGCCCATATTGTGCAAGAAAGTGTTTAATATTTGATTTATAAAATAGAAATATCTTATACATTTTCAGAAAATCCTTCCTCATGCATGTATAGTCATCCGTATCTTTCAATATTGCATTCAATTTCTAGATTATCACGCGTATTGTTCAATTTTGGTCGTAAGTTATCACACGCTAGATACCCTGATCACCATTATCGTTCAATAATTTGAAAAAGCCCGAATCATCGAACCATGATTCAAAGCGGTTATTTGTTTACCCGGGTTACAGTTCGTCATAAATTGAAGAGCATGTGTGTGTTGTTTCATTGGCTGTGTTTCGAAGGGTTTTAATGAAAGTTTCATAATTCATTCTATTTTATAAAAGCTGATATTGTAAATTAGTAACAACTGAAGTGACAGTGCTTCCATCATGCATTTTTATTTAGAGATGTGTCGTATGAAGAGAAAATACCACTTATGGTTGAATGGTGAGTAACAATTTTATTATGATTTTGCTAGGGCATTTCTTTATTTCTTTTATTAAATCCCTCACATTGTAATTGAGAGGAGTGTCCCAACCCAGAACCTCTTGTGTATTAGTTCCGGATATCATTACTTGGTAATAATAAGAAGAATTGGTATGCTTCTCTGTCGGAAGAGAGCCTACTTGCATGTTGGATCACATCTTCGTGTTTGAGGTACTGTAGAAATGATGTAAAATATTCAAGTATGATGCTCTGACTGATCTCTAATGAACATCTCATTAACAAAATTATTACAACTGAAAAAGTTGACAGACATTTCGGAAATGAATAGGATTAATTATTCAATGGAATCAAATCAACTGTGGCAATGTAATTTTATTTCAGCAAACCTTGTAATCCACTTCTAATTCTCTTTATAAATTGCAAAACTCACGCTATTATTATTATTATTATTATTATTATTATTATTATTATTATTATTATTATTATTATTATTATTATTATTATTATTATTATTATTATTATTATTATTATTATTATTATTATTATTATTATTATTATTATTATTATTATTATTATTATTATTATTATTATTATTATTATTATTATTATTATTATTATTATTATTATTATTATTATTATTATTATTATTATTATTATTATTATTATTATTATTATTATTATTATTATTATTATTATTATTATTATTATTATTATTATTATTATTATTATTATTATTATTATTATTATTATTATTATTATTATTATTATTATTATTATTATTATTATTATTATTATTATTATTATTATTATTATTATTATTATTATTATTATAATTATTACTATTATTATTATTATTATTATTATTATTATTATTATTATTATTATTATTATTATTATTATTATTATTATTATTATTATTATTATTATTATTATTATTATTATTATTATTATTATTATTATTATTATTATTATTATTATTATTATTATTATTATTATTATTATTATTATTATTATTATTATTATTATTATTATTATTATTATTATTATTATTATTATTATTATTATTATTATTATTATTATTATTATTATTATTATTATTATTATTATTATTATTATTATTATTATTATTATTATTATTATTATTATTATTATTATTATTATTATTATTATTATTATTATTATTATTATTATTATTATTATTATTATTATTATTATTATTATTATTATTATTATTATTATTATTATTATTATTATTATTATTATTATTATTATTATTATTATTATTATTATTATTATTATTATTATTATTATTATTATTATTATTATTATTATTATTATTATTATTATTATTATTATTATTATTATTATTATTATTATTATTATTATTATTATTATTATTATTATTATTATTATTATTATTATTATTATTATTATTATTATTATTATGAAGGTATGAAAAAGCTCATGAACTGATGGGAAGTACGCAAATCAAACGTCAATGGTTGCCAGATATGGTATCAGAATCAAACATAGAATTAAGGTATGAAAATATTATTTTTCAAGCTCAGGGTATTTTTCCCAGCATATTTAATCTACTTTGTGAAATGAAATTTACAAAAAGCTTTAATTCTCGAAAGCTGAATAATTTCAAGGCTGGTGACCATTCATTTCCATACCACATTCAAACCTTCGATAATGGTCACCTATATACAGAGGCCACCTGTCTATGGTGGTCACTCTTGGCATGTCTAAAATAGTGTTTTCTATTGAATTTACCCTGTATATAAAGGTCACCTGCATATAGTGGTCAATTTATCTACCTCTCATAGCTGGCTGTTATATACAGGCTTCACTGTATAGATACAGTAATAGATAATATTTTCGCAAGTTGATCAAATTATACATACAGTAATACACCTAGGGTTTCAACGTTGTTATTGCTACACGCAATGCTGTTTGGAAATTTGGTTTGATATCTGACAACCATCATTCACAACATTGAATTATTACGGTGTGTGATGCAAGATAATTATGCTGCATCAACCAAAACATTGATTTGTGTTATCTTGTGTCTAAAAAATGTTAGCAAAATAATATAGATCAAAAAGAATTACAGTAACATATATATTAGGCATACACTCATAGAAATGTAGAACAGCTTATTTCACATTAGGTAACTTTCCCCAGTAAAATCAGTTTTTATTATTTCCTTACTAAGTCTCACATTTTTAAACCAAAAAGCTATTGTAGCTCGCACAAAAGGATTAGTTACTGCTGCAATAGCTCTTGTTGTATAACAAAGCTTCAGCAAGTTGGAATATGATTTAAATATCTCAAGGATATCTATCCCCCTTCCTAAGTATGAACTACTACATGATCTCAAACTGAAACTGCTGCAAAATATGAATACATAGAAGTATTATAAACATTATTATCACACATAGAAAAAAACCGGATTAATTCAGACATTACAAGGCCTTAATGAGTGATGTCGGACACTCAGCTCACAGGGTTCGATAAAATGGGAGAATTTGCACAAGGTAATCACAGACACACACACACATCATAGCAAATGGTACATAGTACTGTTGTAATTGTGAATTAAATTTAAAATTAATTTTAGAGATGGAGCTGATGAGTTCTTTAGAATACTTGAACGCAATGAAGTTCCTGTTGTCATTTTCTCAGCTGGTGTTGGAGGTATGCTGAGCAATATTATAATTAATAAGTTTTTGGATGAAATGACCTTTATGACAGGTGGTCTTTGTGGAGAGGGATGTAATTATAAAATATAATAAAGATCAATGTGAGCCTAGCCTTACAAGTACGTTTTCAAGAGAAATCGTTATAGTATCAAAATCCTCATATGGGCGTGAACTGTGTTAGTCTGATGATCATCACCCACCATTAGCAGCTGGGAGGATCAATGAATTTCCTTTCAACTTCACTCATTTCATTTTAAAGTAATGATAAAAACCAATTAATTTTGTATATGCAACAAAATTTAAGGAATCTACACATATAAACCTATTTACACATATAAATGCAAATGCTTTTGTGTATGTGTGTTTGAGGTGGGTTTTTGCGATTTTTTCGGCTACTCCAAAACCAAATGAATCAAATAACATGTCATCTGATAGATAATTGTTTTTCAATTCAGACAATTATCTGATTGATAATTGATAGACAGGCTTTGGTTTTTCGAATTTTCCTTTTGCTTTGCGAATCGGAAGAAAATGTCATTTCACGCACTGATTTTGTTTTGTTTTTCGAAACTGACATGCTACGACATGCTTCATTGCGTTGCGCTTCTATCAGCCAAGATTGACCTAGAATTAACCGGGTAAGGCATTGCTAGTTTAGTATATCAACCTAGAATTAATAAGTTAACCTAGAATTAATCTAGAATTCTCCTCCTTATTAAAAAAATAATGTAGACGGTGGTGCTGCAGCTACTCACAGTGCAATTTCCTCTTTACCATTCCATCCGCCATCCTCAGATGGTACTCATTTGATGTTTTAGATAAAGTCAGGCTGAGTTGACCTTCAGGGGATTTGAACCACCGTTGATCAGATATGATCCGGCCTGAAGTTTGGCTGCTCTGCCATCTGAGCTAATCCTCCCGTTCTCCATATTAACCTAGAAGTAATCTAGAATTCTCCTCCTTATGAACAAGCCCTACAGAAAGTTACTGCATTAATTATTGTGAACGAGGCAGATGATAGGCATACTAGCAATAGCAATCTCATTTTACTGGTTTGACCAATCATGTGACAACAAGGGGATTACATAATTCATGCAACTTAATAATATTATAATAGAGCAATATCGTTAAGGACCCCTTGCAATACCCATGGAGTGACCGATTTGAAGGATTGACAGAACTTACGTTAGTGTCATATTAGTGTCATGTTGTAGACTATCCTGTTGTTGAATAAATGAGTGCATATCATTGCAAAGAAACTCATTGCGAAGAATAGTCGTTGCCAAGAATAATTCTTCGCAATGAGTTTCTTCACAACGACAATTCTTCACAATGAGTTTCTTCGCAATGGCGAGAGCTCTATTTTCTTTGCAACGATTATTCTTTGCAAAGAGTTTCTTCGCAACGATATGTCCCCATTTAAACAATATTGCATCCAATTGAAAGAATCTAGATAATTTGATCCTATTAAATTTCATATAAGCTAAGGTAAACTCATGTATGTGAGAGTGCTCGATGTTTTGTAAAACAGAGCATCATATAGAATTGAAACAAAGATAAGACAAGAGCCTTTTCCATAACTCGAAGTTACGAAAAAAAATCTTCCCTCATCTTTATTCTATATTCCATTTTTTATGTACTTGAATGCCGTCCTTAATAAAATAAGTACTCATTTGTAGGCTATATGTTTGTTTGTTTGTTTGTTTGTTTGTTTAAATAATTCAAAAATATTGAATTTAGCGGTTATGTTTGGATGACTGATAAAACTGTACATCACTTTAACATTTACTCTATACAGAAGTGACAGTAGCCATTTCAAATTGAACTTAACAACACATATGCGGTTATGTTTGGATGACTGATAAAACTGTACATCACTTTAACATTTACTCTATACAGAAGTGGCAGTAGCCATTTCAAATTGAACTTAACAACACATATGCGGTTATGTTTGGATGACTGATAAAACTGTACATCACTTTAACATTTACTCTATACAGAAGTGGCAGCAGCCATTTCAAATTGAACTTAACAACACATATGCGGTTATGTTTGGATGACTGATAAAACTGTACATCACTTTAACATTTACTCTATACAGAAGTGGCAGTAGCCATTTCAAATTGAACTTAACAACACATATGCGGTTATGTTTGGATGACTGATAAAACTGTACATCACTTCAACATTTACTCTATACAGAAGTGACAGTAGCCATTTCAAATTGAACTTAACAACACATATGCGGTTATGTTTGATGACTGATAAAAGTGTACATCACTTTAACATTTACTCTATACAGAAGTGGCAGTAGCCATTTCAAATTGAACTTAACAACACATATGCGGTTATGTTTGGATGACTGATAAAACTGTACATCACTTTAACATTTACTCTATACAGAAGTGGCAGTAGCCATTTCAAATTGAACTTAACAACACATATGCGGTTATGTTTGGATGACTGATAAAACTGTACATCACTTTAACATTTACCCTATACAGAAGTGACAGTAGCCATTTCAAATTGAACTTAACAACACATATGCGGTTATGTTTGATGACTGATAAAACTGTACATCACTTTAACATTTACTCTATACAGAAGTGGCAGTAGCCATTTCAAATTGAACTTAACAACACATATGCGGTTATGTTTGGATGACTGATAAAACTGTACATCACTTTAACATTTACTCTATACAGAAGTGGCAGTAGCCATTTCAAATTGAACTTAACAACACATATGCGGTTATGTTTGGATGACTGATAAAACTGTACATCACTTTAACATTTACTCTATACAGAAGTGGCAGTAGCCATTTCAAATTGAACTTAACAACACATATGCGGTTATGTTTGGATGACTGGTAAAACTGTACATCACTTTAACATTTACTCTATACAGAAGTGACAGTAGCCATTTCAAATTGAACTTAACAACACATATGCGGTTATGTTTGATGACTGATAAAACTGTACATCACTTTAACATGTACTCTATACAGAAGTGGCAGTAGCCATTTCAAATTGAACTCAACAACACATATGCGGTTATGTTTGGATGACTGATAAAACTGTACATCACTTTAACATTTACTCTATACAGAAGTGACAGTAGCCATTTCAAATTGAACTTAACAACACATATGCGGTTATGTTTGATGACTGATAAAACTGTACATCACTTTAACATTTACTCTATACAGAAGTGACAGTAGCCATTTCAAATTGAACTTAACAACACATATGCGGTTATGTTTGATGACTGATAAAACTGTACATCACTTTAACATTTACTCTATACAGAAGTGGCAGTAGCCATTTCAAATTGAACTTAACAACACATATGCGGTTATGTTTGGATGACTGATAAAACTGTACATCACTTTAACATTTACTCTATACAGAAGTGGCAGTAGCCATTTCAAATTGAACTTAACAACACACATATGCGGTTATGTTTGGATGACTGATAAAACTGTACATCACTTTAACATTTACTCTATACAGAAGTGACAGTAGCCATTTCAAATTGAACTTAACAACACATATGCGGTTATGTTTGGATGACTGATAAAACTGTACATCACTTTAACATTTACTCTATACAGAAGTGACAGTAGCCATTTCAAATTGAACTTAACAACACATATGCGGTTATGTTTGGATGACTGATAAAACTGTACATCACTTTAACATTTACTCTATACAGAAGTGGCAGTAGCCATTTCAAATTGAACTTAACAACACATATGCGGTTATGTTTGGATGACTGATAAAACTGTACATCACTTTAACATTTACTCTATACAGAAGTGACAGTAGCCATTTCAAATTGAACTTAACAACACATATGCGGTTATGTTTGGATGACTGATAAAACTGTACATCACTTTAACATTTACTCTATACAGAAGTGGCAGTAGCCATTTCAAATTGAACTTAACAACACATATGCGGTTATGTTTGGATGACTGATAAAACTGTACATCACTTTAACATTTACTCTATACAGAAGTGGCAGTAGCCATTTCAAATTGAACTTAACAACACATATGCGGTTATGTTTGGATGACTGATAAAACTGTACATCACTTTAACATTTACTCTATACAGAAGTGGCAGTAGCCATTTCAAATTGAACTTAACAACACATATGCGGTTATGTTTGGATGACTGATAAAACTGTACATCACTTTAACATTTACTCTATACAGAAGTGGCAGTAGCCATTTCAAATTGAACTTAACAACACATATGCGGTTATGTTTGGATGACTGATAAAACTGTACATCACTTTAACATTTACTCTATACAGAAGTGGCAGTAGCCATTTCAAATTGAACTTAACAACACATATGCGGTTATGTTTGGATGACTGATAAAACTGTACATCACTTTAACATTTACCCTATACAGAAGTGACAGTAGCCATTTCAAATTGAACTTAACAACACATATGCGGTTATGTTTGATGACTGATAAAACTGTACATCACTTTAACATTTACTCTATACAGAAGTGGCAGTAGCCATTTCAAATTGAACTTAACAACACATATGCGGTTATGTTTGGATGACTGATAAAACTGTACATCACTTTAACATTTACCCTATACAGAAGTGACAGTAGCCATTTCAAATTGAACTTAACAACACATATGCGGTTATGTTTGATGACTGATAAAACTGTACATCACTTTAACATTTACTCTATACAGAAGTGGCAGTAGCCATTTCAAATTGAACTTAACAACACATATGCGGTTATGTTTGATGACTGATAAAACTGTACATCACTTTAACATTTACTCTATACAGAAGTGACAGTAGCCATTTCAAATTGAACTTAACAACACATATGCGGTTATGTTTGATGACTGATAAAACTGTACATCACTTTAACATTTACCCTATACAGAAGTGACAGTAGCCATTTCAAATTGAACTTAACAACACATATGCGGTTATGTTTGATGACTGATAAAACTGTACATCACTTTAACATTTACTCTATACAGAAGTGGCAGTAGCCATTTCAAATTGAACTTAACAACACATATGCGGTTATGTTTGATGACTGATAAAACTGTACATCACTTTAACATTTACTCTATACAGAAGTGGCAGTAGCCATTTCAAATTGAACTTAACAACACATATGTGGTTATGTTTGGATGACTGATAAAACTGTACATCACTTTAACATTTACCCTATACAGAAGTGACAGTAGCCATTTCAAATTGAACTTAACAACACATATGCGGTTATGTTTGATGACTGATAAAACTGTACATCACTTTAACATTTACTCTATACAGAAGTGACAGTAGCCATTTCAAATTGAACTTAACAACACATATGCGGTTATGTTTGATGACTGATAAAACTGTACATCACTTTAACATTTACCCTATACAGAAGTGACAGTAGCCATTTCAAATTGAACTTAACAACACATATGCGGTTATGTTTGATGACTGATAAAACTGTACATCACTTTAACATTTACTCTATACAGAAGTGACAGTAGCCATTTCAAATTGAACTTAACAACACATATGCGGTTATGTTTGATGACTGATAAAACTGTACATCACTTTAACATTTACTCTATACAGAAGTGACAGTAGCCATTTCAAATTGAACTTAACAACACATATGCGGTTATGTTTGATGACTGATAAAACTGTACATCACTTTAACATTTACTCTATACAGAAGTGGCAGTAGCCATTTCAAATTGAACTTAACAACACATATGCGGTTATGTTTGGATGACTGATAAAACTGTACATCACTTTAACATTTACTCTATACAGAAGTGGCAGTAGCCATTTCAAATTGAACTTAACAACACATATGCGGTTATGTTTGGATGACTGATAAAACTGTACATCACTTTAACATTTACTCTATACAGAAGTGGCAGTAGCCATTTCAAATTGAACTTAACAACACATATGTGGTTATGTTTGGATGACTGATAAAACTGTACATCACTTTAACATTTACCCTATACAGAAGTGACAGTAGCCATTTCAAATTGAACTTAACAACACATATGCGGTTATGTTTGATGACTGATAAAACTGTACATCACTTTAACATTTACTCTATACAGAAGTGGCAGCAGCCATTTCAAATTGAACTTAACAACACGTATGCGGTTATGTTTGGATGACTGATAAAACTGTACATCACTTTAACATTTACTCTATACAGAAGTGGCAGTAGCCATTTCAAATTGAACTTAACAACACATATGCGGTTATGTTTGGATGACTGATAAAACTGTACATCACTTCAACATTTACTCTATACAGAAGTGACAGTAGCCATTTCAAATTGAACTTAACAACACATATGCGGTTATGTTTGATGACTGATAAAAGTGTACATCACTTTAACATTTACTCTATACAGAAGTGGCAGTAGCCATTTCAAATTGAACTTAACAACACATATGCGGTTATGTTTGATGACTGATAAACTGTACATCACTTTAACATTTACTCTATACAGAAGTGACAGTAGCCATTTCAAATTGAACTTAACAACACATATGCGGTTATGTTTGATGACTGATAAAACTGTACATCACTTTAACATTTACTCTATACAGAAGTGACAGTAGCCATTTCAAATTGAACTTAACAACACATATGCGGTTATGTTTGATGACTGATAAAACTGTACATCACTTTAACATTTACTCTATACAGAAGTGGCAGTAGCCAAATCAAATTGAACTTAACAACACATATGCGGTTATGTTTGGATGACTGATAAAACTGTACATCACTTTAACATTTACTCTATACAGAAGTGACAGTAGCCATTTCAAATTGAACTTAACAACACATATGCGGTTATGTTTGATGACTGATAAAACTGTACATCACTTTAACATTTACTCTATACAGAAGTGGCAGTAGCCATTTCAAATTGAACTTAACAACACATAATGTACAACAACTGTTGTGAATGGTAAAACATTACACATTTTGAATCATTTATGATTTTATTTGTATAGATATCTTACTTGAGACTATCAAGCAAAAGAGTTCGTTGCCAAGTAATGCTCATGTCATTTCAAATTTTATGAGCTTTGATGATATGGTTAGTATGTTATATTGACCAATGACCATGTATAGTTTTATTTCACTTTCAATTGTACAACCTAGTGTTTGTTCACCTACAGTTCCCCATCCCTGTCACATCTTGTACCTCTATTGTGTATTTTTAGTATCGCTTTCCTGCTTTTTCATTTTGTACTGTTGACCTGTTGTTGTAACCCGATCAGGGTTCGATAAAATTTAGCAATATTTGGATCGGTAAAGGTAAAATACCAAACTGCAAACTGTTGCAAACTTACCAACTAAGCACAAAATACGGAAATGTTTTTTTTGTCTAGACCATGGGCTTATCAATCTGAAAGAGTTCTGACCCCCGTCTCAATGACGCTGCTTGCTCACAATTTAATTATTTTGATAAATCTCACAGTGTTTGAATCCTCGTAGCATGAAGTTTTCATTTCTTTTTTAGCTGTGCTGAAATGATGATTCCAACGTTTTCTTTAAATAACGTTAAATTATATTTTATGGTATACTGTCAAATCGTGCCAAGAGAATGTAATATTTGATATGACATCGATATGATATATATATCTCGTCATTTTGACACTAGCGGCCGTAAATCCTGGGGGAAGTGTGATACCCCTCCCCCAAGAATAATTTTCAGTCAAATTTCGGGCAATTTTGAGACAAAAAATTGCAAACATCGTGCAATCTTCAAGGTATTACATTACTGAAGCTCCGAAAAATGCAAATGCCACACCTTTTTCCGGCAAAATGCCCATTTCGTCGGACAAAATTGACAAATAAACCTCCTGGTCATAAGCATGTAGTTACGGCTGTATTGACACTTAATTTACATTTTACACTATAACAACATTATGTATTAATTAAATCGATATCATATCAAATACTACATTCTCTTGGCACGATTTGATGGTATACCATAAAATGTAATTTAACGGCATTTAAAGCAAAACGTTGGATTCATCATTTCGCCACAGCTAAATGATGAGAAAGTATATCTCTGAAATTTGAATCCAGGAAGCTAAACAAATTTATTGAACCCGATTTCTCTCTGTTGTATTCCTCTTCATTATGTCATAGTATAACCCTTTTTAAACGGTCTCCACCTTGACTGTAGTACACCCTGGTCTCGGTCCTCTCCTTTCTGACACTGACATCCCATAATTGATCGATTGTATCTTCCCCTTACAGTGCGCAAATGCCTCTATGTAACTTGACTGTAATCCCCTATAAAAGGTCAACTAAACCCTATTCCTTTTACATTAATATCCCCAAAAGGCTCAAATCATTATTCCCCTCTTGACTAAAATCCCCCCACTGTTAATGCCCCCCTTAACTCTAATATACAACTTTATTAAATTTACTCCCTCGTGGTGTTCAAGTTTATATTGACTCTGATATATGCTCTATAATGACTCCCTTTCGCTGTTGCTACTACTATAGTAAATTGATGATTTATCTATGTTTCCTTATCCAGGGTGATTTTAAAGGTTTTCAAGGGGAATTAATCCATTCCTTCAATAAGCACGATGTTTCAATTCACAATCGAAAGTATTTTGACAAACTCAGGGTAAGACACCAAACCCTCTGATATGACATTTTAATCTGCTTTAAGCCAGTGGTCACTTTCCAAAACGAAATTTCGTTAGATAATTTCCTTTTTTCCAATCGATATTTCCTCCACAACTTGATTTTGGTTTTTTATCAACCTGCTCGACCGTTTATTCAAAAGTTAAATAGTTAACAGTTTAATCTTGATAAACGAATTTGAATATCTTAAAACAGTAGATCATTGAGATCTGAGTTCGAGTCATACCAATCTGATCCAAAAATTGATAACCAGATATCGGATTGTAATTAATTTCGTTCCGAAACGGAATCAAATGCAGACTTCAGAAGACCCATCAAGACCTCATATTTTCAAATTTTGAGAATTGCTGAAAATGAGAAAAATGAGGCTTTTGTTAGTTAGGGCTGTCTTAATGCTGTCTACATTACTTTCTATATAGCATTTTCCGCTTGATTTTTACATCCGGGAGGGGGACACGTCCATACATCGGCTATACGGAGGATGCATTTTCCAGATTCTTGTGAAATTTTACGGTATTGATTTAAAATGTTTATTGAACTTTTCCTTTGTTTTGATCGTAAAAACATGAAATTTCAGGGTCTTAAATCTCGCTTTCAGTGAAATTTTGCCGTCCTTCATGATTTCTGAAAATGGCACGCCTCCGTCTAAAATATATCAATGCCCTCCCCCTCTCTGGTTTTTAAATCAATCCACATTGGTGCTGCATTAATTTGTTACGTCATTTTCAAAAATGAATGGTAATAATCTTAATCTATGCATTGTGTTAAATGAATGAAATATTTGTGAAATGAAAATGAAATCATTTCATGTGAAAGCCTTGGCAGTTGGCAGGATCATGATTAATCATTGTTTGAAAGTTTTTGAAAATACCAATAACTTCAGTGTCTACCAAAAGAAGTATGCAATATAAATAATAGCATTCGTTACGAAGTAAAATATATTTCTTTGTATTTGTGACTATGAGACCAATGCGTTATTTACCGACGGTGTAGTATACCGCATACAAGCTGATATGCAGTATCCATGGGCTTGGATTCTATCTGTTCGAAAGACTATAATATGGCCATATTAGGCATCAGAATTTATACGTATATAACAAGTTTACGTCATCCAAATAATGACGTTGAATGAAAGGGTTTTTTCTTATATTTTCAGTAGTACAAGACACCGGTGGCGGTGCAAGCTCAAACGCTATATATCATTGCCCTATAGAGACTATATAGGGATATACAAAACATATTTCTGTCTGCGACCATTGTTTTCATTTAGAGTGCATGTAAACTGTTATAGTCAGAGCCATCTAGTTGGTACACGCTCTCATGTGCTCTGAATTGGCTCCCATTGCAATTGGACATATGCCAGTCAATTTGGTTCAGTATGGATATTTGTTCCGTCAAACCCAGGCTTTGCGAAATTTGAACAAAGCGCGCAACATTAATATCATGAATGTGAATAACTTTTAGTTCAAAAGCGAACCTCGTTTTCGATGAAACGAAAATGGCAATTTTTGGGCCTCAAAACTTGCATGTCCCAACTAATATGAATAGGCTCTGGTTATAGCTACTGACTTGAGTTGGCGCGCTGTTTTATTGTGATCAGCATTAATGAAGAAAATCTAAAATAATCAATCAAAATTCGAATTTGTTCAATTTTGAAAGTTGTTCCTGTGACCGATGGTCCCAGTGGTCCCCATTTATGTATGGGTCCGGTTTATCTCGGTCTCCTCTTGTCCAATAATTTGTTCCAATATTTAAACAATCCTTCCTAACTCTTGCTGAAACAAAAATTACTAAATTACCATTTTAAAATAGGTTAAAAACTTTTCAATTTCAACTAACATATAACAATACCCTCCAGTGTTTTAATAGTTCATGTCTTATCTGTGAAGATGTTCACGTGATTTTGTTATCGAATGAAATGATGCAAAACGAAACGACCGTTGATAAAGTAGAGTACAGGGGCATGTGGCACATGTCTAATTGATATGACTGTATTATATGTTGATAGTCTCGCAATGAATTAATCATAATTGGTGATACATTGGGCGACCAAGCAATGGCCGATGGGATTGATTATGCAGAATCAGTTTTAAAAATCGGATTTCTCAACCAAGACGTAAGTAAACCATTGGCAAACAAATCTAATTGATATATAAGTGTACTTACAATGAGGATTTCTTGGATGTGCTGTTGTGCCGTTTTCTCCACAACCACAACAATTGTATGTGTTTATTTCCCGGAGGTAACTTCCATTGCGCTTCGACGGAGTTGCTCAAATCGGAACTTCGGCAGAATGACCAACCCGAAATATATTTAAAGACATATTACCCTGAAAAGATAAGAAAATATTTCAAGCATAAAAAATTATAATATTAGCCAGAAGTCAAAAAGTATACCTCGAAAGTTTTCATGCTCGATACCCTGAATTTTTTTTCGGACTTTTAAAAACGGTACCCTTTAATTTTGAAGGTCTTCTAACTTTAACTGATCTGTTACGTTATGGACTTCATGGGAGCAAACACAGGACACAGGATATATGCTCCTTCCTATGTTACGATGACCCGATGTGGTGTATGTTATCATAATTGAGGGAATCGAAATATTATAAACTGAATATTCGACTTTGAGCAGTCTCAGCAGTGTAATTGATATTTCCTGATTCAAAATTGAAATTTTGTCTTGCGGCATTGCTATGTATTACCCAGATGCGTAAATTTTGTAACCCGCTTAAAAATATGTTACTGTTATTTTTGTTAACATAAACAGTGTTTACCTAATTCTAAATTGTTTGTGAATTTTGAAATCTATTTTTTATGGATTCAACCAAGTTCTTCGAATGTCAGTTCTGATTTGTATTCTAAAGATTTCATCGGTTGTGCTGGCTTCTGTGTATGCCGTATGCCATCATTCCAAGGTGTCCGTCATTCCAACTACATTCCAATGCTGTATGTTGTAAATTCGCTCAAAATAATTACGTAAAACATAGCCTCGTTTTGCTTCGAATCCGAAGACACCGTTGATATGGAATGGCATCGTTAAGAATATTAGGCGTTCCAACGTCTCTGATATCCGTTAGGAACTGAAATGGAACAATATATATCAGATTGTAAAGCGGTTGATTCAGAGAACAGAGCAAAGGTTATCGTTTGCCTTCAAGCTATCGGGGTACCTAAACACATGCTTATTTTATTATTTGTAAATCCATGGAAATTCCCTGCTTTTTCCTTCCAAACAATTTTATAATCTTTTGTCAACTTTCGCCTTTCTCTTCTAAATAATATTTACAGTTTGATTTAGTTCAAAAGACACCGATAAAAACAACAACTTGGATATAATTTATTTGAGCGGCTTAAATCATATGATCTTTTGACATTATCCTTATTTCTGCGATAACTTGTTATCACAAAGCCCGTCACACAGAATGATACAAGCCGGTTCAAAAGGAGAGACGCTTTCATCATATAATTTACTACTCGCATTCAATCAATTTAATTGTGTTATATAGGGCAATCTTCCGACACAAAGTACTTTAGTAGGCAACCCGAGAAATGCTATGGCTACTTTAAAATGCTATTTTCAAAATATGTGTTCACTTAAGCATGGCGTTTGAACTTTGCAGTGGCCATCGGGGGCGGCATACGGTGATGTATGTTAAAAACGGTTCGGGCGAAAATATCTCCAACGGAATCACTTTAAACTTGTCCTATATACCGCGGGATATCGTAGTAAATATGCCTTGGATTGGAACTAACTATAGCGATGTTCTGATGTCACATAATGCGATCCCGAATTTCAATTCCTTAGCAACAGTGCGTGATTTGAACGTGAATCGAGTTGCGTAACGGCTCGTAAATTACGTTGTAAATACGTAAATTAGACTCACAATCTAAATAATTATGAACGGTATTGTATGGTGTAACAAACATGTGTTACAACGGAAACGTGATATATTAATTCTGTATTATATGATCAAAGGAAGGCTTTTGCAATATGGATATTAATATTAGCACTACCGTATGACGTCATATCTATACGTAATCCATTTGCCTACAATGTTAGTTAAACTGGATAACGTAGTCAATAGAACCCGTTGTAATTTCTATTAAATGTCCTGGGATGTTGCCCTCACATACTTTTCAAATACAGTAAAATCCTGCAATGGCGGTTCCGACTTTAACGGAATTCTGTCAATAAACAGTAAACGAGTAATTTACCGAGTAATTTACGGTAAAACTTTGCTAAATATTTACCTCTCACAACGGATTCTGCCAAAACCGGTAAAATAGTTTGTCTCCCTAGCATACTGTTATTGCCAGATTCAACTGTAGTTTGATAAGACATTGTCACCGTACGACTTAAACGAATCAAGTTTTTGCGAACTCCGAGTAACGGACTAACCTCGTAATTGTAGGAGATCTTATAACTGGAATATGTGATCAGACTCCGTGTATTCATATTTATTTAAATGTATAGAAATTAATATTCTATCCATTACATAATCTTTGAATCATTCTTTTTCTATTGCTCTGCATTTAACACTGAGTACATTAATTGATTGCCTTAAACATTTATAATTATCCAAATAGTTGTACTTCTATTTATTGTTTATAATTTTGTTCACAGGTTGAAAATTCGTTACCATCTTACCAAAAGTCTTTCGACATTGTCATAGTGGAAGATCAAAGTTTGGATGTAATAAACGTATTATTTAATGAACTATTAAAATTCAATGTATAAATATGTAGAATATGTAATATAAAAAATAACATTGCTATGTTTTTAAATCAATTCATATTAGGTTTTTATTTAAATTCAAGCTCTCTTGAAATTAAGATGCAGTGGAATATTTCTATTTCTATAGCTGATGCCGCATCAAAGTCAACAGTTTGGTCGTTAAAGACAGGGATGACTCTTCTTTTCATTTAATACAGGGGCGAAGTCTGTTTTATAGAAATGTTCCATTCTTTATTTTAACTTTATATATAAAAATACAGTTGCTGCCACAATATGTTCAAATGAAATGTAAATGTTTCAACAAGAATATTTTCCGTTTCTTTGATTTATTTTTTGAGTAGGAAATTGGATTACGTCCTATTCATCATAAAAAAGTAAAATTATTCATCATATTCCCGGCATAATCCCAACGTATTTGCCATAACATTAGATAGCCAAACAGAAACGATGTTCTACGTGGCAACTTTATCGCACACATGAATGTGTATACTGTAGTTCTTCCTGCATACATTCACTGGATGACATATCTTGGGACAGACTATTGCAGAATTTGTTGTGTAGTAGCTTCTTAGAGTTGGGGACACTGGTTGAAGAAAGCTGATCAGGGATGAGGGAACCGTATATTCTTCTCTGTCAATAAGCTCATTCCCCGAAAACTCTTAGTATAACAAGAATAACAGGAGTCAAGTACAACATAGCAATGAAACATGGCAGTACGGTGAACTGCACCCCCTATTCTGTACTATAGGGCAAGGTCTTGCCAGGACATTACTGCATACTTAGACTATGTGGAACACGCATGGTTGTGATCTTACCTCTAATATACATCCCTACCCTTCCTGTTGTAAATGAGTTTACGAAATGCGTGACTCAAATAACTATCGTTGTGCGTATTTGATGGTGTTTCAATACATAAACTACTATAAACACTACTGCAAATATATGATCTATTGTTTTCGTAAAGCAATTAGCGTAAAGTTAATTCGAACTGATATTGTAATTCAGGGTACAAAGTTTTTCTTCGCTACAAGCGGATGCTCTTCATTTTCCGTCAGGCAACAATACTCCGTTGTCGAATAATAATAATGCTTGTTTATGAATTGACGTTCGAAAAGGTTATTGTTTATCATTAAACTTTTTACATTGCTTTGTGGAATATGTGTTGTCTATCTAAACAGCAGGATTTATTCGTACACAACAGAAAAGCCCGCAGACAGAGTTCTCATTAGCGCTTTTTGTCAGTGTGAAAAGTCGATCGCCCGCAGCTCAATCACTTTTTAATTGCCTCTCTCCAAATACATTTAAAGTATTCCAACAACTGAAAGGGAGTTACTCAAAGGATTTTAAGCTAGTAATTATTATTTGGAACCTGCTATTGCATTTCAAGGTCAACGATTTGGAGAAATAAGGTAAATATATTTTATTATTTATGCTCGATACTGTGTTCTACTTAATTATTTCTTTCGTTCTATTTACAAATATTTCTGCTTCTAATACACAACAAATCTCAGGATAGATTGTAAGTTATATAATAAAGTGCTGTTCTGTAATCTATATAATTTTAAATTAATTTTAGAGCTAGTGCAATTATTGAATTTCCGCATTATGATAGGCTAAATCTGGCTAAGGATTTGGCTAAGGCCTGGATTATACAGCGCGCTTTCGAGCGTGCCGTGCTTTCGTTTACAGTAAATTGAAAGTTGGCTCGCTGTCGGCGCGCCCGTCTAACTTGACACGGCTCGCTGTCATTAGCACGGCGCGCTCCAAATCGAAAGCTCGCATAGGAAGAGCGTGCTTTCACTTGAAGGCGAACTTTCATTTCGACATTCCAGGGATTCCTCTTACCATATTTGGTAAAAACCGGGGGTTGATGTCGAGAAAGAAATGTCTAGCCTCTTTTTCTCGGCCGTTGCCTAGATACAGTTCCGTTTTGCAAATAAACAGATGAATAAACATTGATTTTCTTTCGAATTATAATCGAAATCCACAAAATAATAATAGGGAAACTACTCAGAGCATCTGTACTTCTCAATTGAAGAGGAGAAAACTTTCAAATAGTATTAATTAGACAAGGTTATATATATGCTCTGCAGATTAGATATAAGCCACTGTCTTGTATTTGTAGGACCATGGTAGGTTAAAAAAACTATCATTGTACGATAATCACAACTATTTGATGGCGAATTGTGATAAAAATCACTTTTTGAAGCAATAAATTTATTTCACGAAAAGCGTATACTTGTCAATCAAAAGTCTTGTGAGATATTTTCTTACACGTCATCATGTAATTCAAAGGAAGTTTTTACACAACTTTTGAGGACGGCTCGCTGTATAACTAGACATTTTCAAAAGCGCGCGCCTTCAAATGAAAGCGCGCTCGAAAGCACGGCACGCTCGAAAGCGCGCTGTATAATCCAGGCCTAAGAGAGCCAAAATCAGAACGTAATTTTTTTACAAATTTTAATACGGAACCAACTACTATTTTGTTTCGCTAATTAGAGCAGGAACAATATGCTCGTTTTCAGTTTCAACGACGATATAATCTTGAAGAGGTCAAGCATACACAGAACGGTTTGTTTTTTATTCAATACTCTGATTTTCATACCGTCAGACGGTGACGATCAGTTTGCTTTCGCCTACGCGTTGATCCCATTGTTTATGAACGTTTTGTTGACATTTTTGAACGCACGTGAAACGTAAGAAGATATGAAAAGCGGCGTATGCTTCAATTAGCCTGCTCGTAGACACTCTACACAGTAGTCTATCGAAGTTGGGATTCACATAATAATGAGTGTTGTTCATCTAGTTAAAGAATTAATATCATGCTGTAATCAAGAAATATAGACAGAGTGCATATAGGACTATGCTAAATGGATTTGGATTTGAAAAACTGAAATTCTCATGCTCGCGATGTTCCTGATATCAAACCGTATGGAATTAAATTGGATTCCAATCAGTTAAGAAACCAACATTTAAATGGATTACAAAACAATCCAAGTTACATTGTTGGACAGCTGGGAAACTTTAAAGTGCTATTTGTCCTTATAACTTTACAAGGCCTAATCCATTCACCATATATGCATATCTGTTACAATGCAACATTTCCATTTTCATTTATAGCCTTTAATATGAAATTTATAACTTTTGGATTCTGAACTGAAACCTTTTTTCATTATCTGCTATGTTCCGTTTACTTATGCAATATAGATTGTTCCCCAGGCCCCAAGTAAAGCCCCCAACTCTGGGTCTGTTGGGAGCCTATAGGGTTGGGCATCATTCAGCAACTTTCACCTGCGTTGCAGGCCATCTGTTGGTTTAAGTAAAACCGCCCCGATTCTTTAAACAAAAACAATCTTTTGGATAGATGTGTATCTTCAGATTTTATATGTTATCTTTATTAAGACCAATCTTAAAATTTGATGCCTCGATTCGTGCTCTGATATATATCAAGAATTGCTATAATAATCCAGTAAATGGTTTGTGTACTATATTTGATTAATTGCTATAAAAACAATTATTGACGTAATGCTGTATGATCTACTGTGCTAGATCGCGTGGTAGCTGCCAAGCTACAGAAAACGTCAAATGTCATGTAGTATTATTTATACGTGACTCGCGTCATTTTTTTACTCAGTTCAAAACGTTATCTATACGCACATTTTCCCTATCTCAATCAATTATATATATATATAAATATATATATATATGTAATATGGTGAGCTGGGATGATATAGCCTAAAGTAAATGCGGTCTTTCGTGTTCTTGTTTAGTATTTTATGCAACCCTTTTCTATCGAATTATTATACGTCGTTGCAAAATTTATTCATACCATGACGTCATGTTAAACCTGTCTCAGACTTCTAAATTCCCTGCCACCCGCTTGTTAATTTATCTTTACATAACAATTAGCGGGCTTATAAAAAGCATAGCGAACCTGGTCAGAGCGGCTATTGTCGTCATGACACGCTATAACGAAATATTTGAAGAAATTCTTTCAAATGATTGACTAAATGTAATTTTTACTGACATATTTTCAGTCAAATTGAACATGATGGACGAGCGGACAACAGCTGAGGAGAAAAATGGACAGCAAAGAGTACGACGTTTAACGCCAGCGTCACAATTTAATGCAGGAAAAGTCAAATCAATGTTATCACATCGTAAGTTGAACATTTCTACTCGATTACAGTACGGGCCATTAAGGGATACTTGGAGAGTAAAGATTTGTTTATTAGTTTATTCGTGATGGTTGTGACTGCTTTCTGGTATCAAATATAATCCTGAAATTTTTTATCAATTACAGCAGGCCTGAATTACAGCTCTGCCATTTATGACATTGAGCACATATTCTTTGCTATTAGATAACATCTAATAATATATTTCTATATATCTATATATTAAAGACCAGACGTTGTCTCCGTTACTCAGAGTTTGACTTTATTTCTATACTGCTCTGCATATCTGCATAGAGGATTCTATTGATGTTTTGCCACCAATAAAGTTATATTGTATATATTATGTAGGCCTCCCCACTTTCAAATCCGATTCACACAATGCCGAAAATCCACCCAGATTATACTTTAAATGACTACAGATGATTGAGGCCTATTTTAAGACCTATTAATAATTATAATACGGTGATTATTCGTTTGAAATTTATTTGATTGGTAAATTATGGTAGTCCCTACAAGATGTTTTTTCTAAAATGCAGTGCGCTGTTTCTTGATGTCGGATCTTCATTGTCATACGATAAATAAGTCAACATTTAAATGTATTTTTGATTCTTTGTTTGTGTTTATATTTTTTCAAAGAATTGATATCTTTGAATAAATTTGCACCTAAATTATTGTTTTCTCCTGTCACTACGTACATACCACTTTACTCACGTAGAATATTGTATATTCTGTTAGTTGGTTTTAGCCTATATATTTACGCCCGATTCTGCGCAAACATTCAAATGCATTTGTAGATACAATATTATATGTATAGTATAGTATAATTGTATGTTATTTGTATATTTATAATGTATTTCATTTGTATATTTAAAATTTATTTGTATTTATTTATTTGAATGATCGAATTTTTTTTGTTTTTGCAAAGTAATCAAAACTCAACATTTGTTAGCAAATTCGATATAAGACTCAATACATGGGCGATTTAGAATATGGTAGAAATATTCTGTTAGTTGGTTTTATAGTGGTATCTGCCAAAGATTTCCATGGCACCATAGAGTTGATCAACTCATTGATTATATAATGCATAGAAAATACTAAATTTTTCAGATCTCAGCAAAAAAAAAATGGTTATCAACAATGTATTGATAATTTGTTTAAACTTTTAATTTTAATTGATCTATACATTTTTGTTCTATATTTAGTTACGAAGTAATGTTTTATAGCTATACGCCGAGCTTGCTTTGTTTTTACGCCCCTCATGTTGTAACCAAGATACAGATGATACAAATGTTTACTTCTAATCATCATAGTCTGCCTTGTACCATCCAGTTCCATTTTGTAGATGTAATCTTCTAGCTGCCTGTATCTGCTGCTATATAACATTCTACGGTCCATTTGATTGGGGTTATTTCAGAACATATATTGTTATCATCTAGTCAGCATAGCTTAATTTAGAGCAGTGATATTTAAGCTAGTCAAGTTTTAATTAAATTTAACAAACACTAGCAGATGGAAACATTCACGGTCAATTAAAATTATTCAAAGATCTTTCATTCAAAGCTTGCAAAACTATGTGAAATTGATTCTTTGTGTATGTTCTGTTATGTTACAGAACTTTCAAATCTCAATCTACTTTATTCAACAAACGAAGAAGAAGATAATGAGACCATTTCAACAACTAAACAAGAACACCATTATCAGTTGCCTAGCGACGTAATGTCTTACAAAGATAATGAAGATGAAGGCTTTAGTAAGAGTGTAGATTGTTCGCCGTTTCATCGGCAGGCATTAATTACAAATCATCAGAATGGACATCGTCGTAGATCAACAAAAGATTCTGGTTATGATGGTGAAATCCTAAATTCTGCTGATGAAGACGATTTCGATGATCATACTACTATTAAAATGCAACCGATTACCGAACGACAATATTCGCACGATGGTAGTGTCAGTTCCGATTGTAACGATGAAGCAATGGAGAGCCTTAGCTCTGATTGTGGTTCAATTGAAAATGTAAGAATGTACAGTCTATGTAGGGGCTATATATGCGTTATTTTAATCGTACATTTTAAATTCTTCGATTGATTCATTATATATTGTATAAGCTTAGCGGCATTTTGAATTTTTTTGATGCTTTATCGCAATGTTCGCAATTTGCTTGAGTATGTCGCACTTTGAAAATATGGTGTTAAAATACTAAAATACTATATTTCGATTAAATGTTTTCGAATCTAAAATATTTAATATTCCTTGATACAAAAATAATCTAACGTTTCACCATTCTAAGAAAAACCATGGAAAAAGGTACCTATATATATGAGATATATTTTATGGAATCCAAAATACAGCTGCATCTTGTTAGATGTGTATACACAAACGATTAGATTGTTTTTTTCATTCCGGGCTGATATCATTCATGTAACTGGTTCTATTATTTTTGCCTCTATTTGCTGTAGTCTCTCATCAATACAAGGTCAATTTGAATATGGTCTGAAATTACGCTAACATGTCATTTTTAACAACAGTAATAGCTTTATTCTGGTTTTATCTCCATACAAATGTATTATTATTATCACATGATTATTCTATATTGGACTGGACATATGATGCCTGGCCGATAAAGGAATATCATTTACTTCCGCCATTTTTTATAGACAGACATTTGAAATGTTTAGTACATGTACGAATATAATTTTTTTATCATTGTAAAAGAAACAATTTCCAAATATCCGGGATATATATAACTTTTATTTGTTAAGTTTTCAGTTCCGATCAACTCCTATAATTCTACGTGACATGCCTCTTCGCCAATCGTGTCAAATCAATGTAAACGAGAGGAATTTCCAATGACATTGTGAATGATGTAAAATAAAATTGCACACACACGCATTATTCGATTTTATTAATAGTTTCTATAGTAGTTACTTTAGCTATTTTAACAAGCTGTATGTTGTTGTTGTTGTTGTTGTTGTTGTTTTTCTCGTTCATCCTCATTTTCCATACTGTTTTCCAGAGCCCTTATACAACCAGACGCCGCCGAGTTACTCCCGTACCATTATCAGCAAGCAAAATGAAAGAAGGTGAATTGCGTCAAAGTTTATAACAAACCGCTAATCACATTATCTGTTTTTACTTATATATAACTATTAAATCAATAATTGATGTAAATTGTTTTTATTGCTTATATCAGCTTTGCAGATGCAGTTTCGAGACTCGTCAGAGTGTATGTTTGTCGAAGAAGAAGACATTGAAGATGTAGTACAGTTCAACTCTGATAACGATTATGTTGGCAGTACCATCAATATGAAGGTAACCTTTCATGTTTCCATGGGAACATTTATCACCATAGCGACACTATGTTTCTATAGTTAAAATTTTCTCTTATATAGTCGCCACGAAGAAAGAAGCAGCGAGGAGGCTATGTCAAAAGTTCTTCATTTGATTGTTTGCGTTTAGGTGAGAATATGGTAATTTTTTATCAATTCCTAGTAGTTTCACAATAATGTTGATCCAGGAGGTATGTAGTCTGCGTTACAGACCGCGATTCATTCACAAAAGAATAGGCGCGTGAATGAATCGCGTTCTGTGACACATGCTAGGAGGTATGGTAATGACAATATTTAATTTCCGTTTTTAATGCTTTCAGCTGTTGCAAAGTCTTCTACTCGAAATCACCGGTTTTTGTCGCATAGCCTTGGTGATGGCCGTGGTTGTTCGACGGATGACGAACATTCGGATGATGTTGGTTTCCGTCCGTTGGAAACACGCTCGTTAAACTGCAGTCCTGTTTTACGCAGAAACCCACCTTTATCGGGACGACCGTTTTATTATCGCAATAGTGGTTTTGGCCGTCTCGACAACCCCGCAAGTAATCCACAAGGTGAGAAAATATCTACGATAGATGTGTTCCGATATCCGTGATTACAATTGACCTCAAATGATTAGTGACTAGAAAATAACAAGATAGAACCATAGTCACATGGAACAGCAATATGCCGTTTCAATTATCCTGGATTTCAATTTCTAATCTATCGAGCAGTGATCTTGAGTAGCCAGACTTAACATGCAGATAATCTTCTTAGGTTTATTGGTCTAACTCAACCTACTAGCATTACTAAAATATTAATGAATTGCTTAATCTTCTTTGAAGGACCAAGAAGTTCAACGATATCAAGTAGTGATGATGACGAATGCCCCCCTTTTACAAACCCCAGATTGATTTCACCCCGTGATGATAATAACGATACAGCTAATCTGCCATTATGGATGATAGAGGCACAAGCAAGCATAGATGATGATGCTAGCCAATCAGAATGTGATGGAACTCATGTAAATGTCAATCAACCGTCAAATGATCGCCCTATCTCACCATCAAGTCCACTCTTTGTACATCGAAAAGTAGACAAGGTGTGTTATCAGTACGAAAAATGTTACGAACTATGTGTGTATGCTGTTTGGGGACTAATTGGTTAATCGCTCTGAATTTGTTGGCGCCCGGGGGGCTATTTCCGTACTTTAAGTATACGGCGTATTACAGAGTACTTTTTCAAAAATTTAGAAAACAAATTTTGGTATTCTTTGCCCATGGCAACTTTTGAGGTTTCTTTGATTATGGTCTGAATTTTTATTTGCTCATTCTGCCAATTTCCCTTTTGGACAACCCCGTCGATGCACAATAAAAGTTGCCCCCTCCAATGTTGGCGCACCATCAATGTAATATGCCGCTCTGATTTGCTCATACTTCCTTCTTGAATCTGTGCTAGTTTCATGTGTTTGAAAATTGCCATTTACGATATCCAGCACTTATCAGTGTCCATAACTTCATTCTTCTGACTGCAGTAGTTCTGTGTCTCATCAATGAGACAATATTGTATGCAAATATCATGAATTCAAATGTCTGATTATTTAATTATTTACTTTCAGACTTCAATTGATCCTCCACGGCTCATGTCTCCAACCAGTCGAGGTGAGTAGGCCTATCGCTTGCAAGTGTACTCATGCGTTACTGATTATCTCATGTAATTTATTTAATTTGTGCATTTATCGGAAAATGCCATCTAGAATAACGCGCTTTGACGAAATCTGCAGAATCTCCTTTTTCTGTGTTCAAAGATAGCATACGTCGTGTTCTAAGTATATACAAACTAGTACTATAGGAACTCTATAGGACCTCTGCCGAACGTTCATTAAAAGCTCATCCTATTGGCTTTTGGTGCCTGGATGGAATGATATGATATGATAAATTTGTCAATTAATCTGACAGGCAAATAAAGGGAGACTTAGGTAATAGACAGCCTACAAAAGTTGAAAATAATCGGAAGTGGAAGCGAATAATCAATATCTGCATTAGACCAGCTAAATAATGCTACCTATAAAGTATCAAAAACCTAAAAAAAGTTCTTCAAATTGTTTTAATATTTTTCAAAGTTCTTCGAAGTCTCTTCAAATTCAATTTTTTTCTTCTAAATTTTCTAGAAGTCGAAAAGGAGACCCAAAAGGTTCCAAAACCGAATTTTTCCTTTTTCTCTCACACCAAATAGTGGCACATTCCCGTATACAGCCGTCACATGGAAGTTTCCCATCCCCTGGGATTACATGATGTAGATTATAATGGCCAAATATTTGATTGGAAATGTCCTCCTTTCCCAAACTCTTCATTCTATTTTTTCCCTTCAATGACTTCAATAACCATACCATTTATTTTTGTGTAGATGACAGTGACGATAATTGCGGGAGCTTTATTCTACGGTTAAAGAAAACAGCAAACCGAAAGGTAAAACACGAGATTATTTTTCTTAATAATATTTACTCGCATCATCTGTGTTTTATGTTATCATAAAACAGCGTAGCGTATCTACGTACCGTGTCTCTGCTGTCCGATTATGTTTACGTCTTTTTCCGACTCTTTACATGTTTTCATTCTAATTTCATTTATATTTTGATGTAGAAGCCAAGTAGTGCACGAAGGAAGCTCACGCCGTCGTCGACAAAACCAGTCAATTTAGGTAACATTCGCTTTATCATTATTATCATTATTATTATTATTATTATTATTATTATTATTTTAATACATCTGAAGGGTGTGACCGATATCGCAGTATTCAACTTTTACAAATACGGAAAAATATAATTATTATCACTTTAATCGCTTCAGCAAGAATAGCTCAGACTACGATGCGAATGCAATTATTAACGAAATATTTGAATAGCATATTTGTATTTTTGTAAATTATTGCGCAGACGACACTCGAATCTGACTACAGCAATTCCTTCTGAAAATACTGTTATGGTTGATTTTGGTCAGATTTTATGTTCTGATTATTACATTTTACTTATCCTTCTTTTGCTCTTACAAGAGTTTTTCTCCTCTGCTTTTATCATTCCTTGATCCTTCCATTTGATTCCCTGCCTAACTGGTCTGGTTTTATGACTGACGTCACTGCGAATTGTGCAGTTCAAATTCGAAATGGATCTGCACTCTACTTGTACAGACTACGAATTTCAGGGGTGGCACCAGGATTTCCCCGACGAGGGGGCTGGCATCCCCGACATGGGGGCTATGCCAAATTTCCACGTTACATAGAAATAATTTGGCAATAGTCTCTAATACTGGAATGGAGCTAATTCCAATTTTTTTTTACGAAATAGGTTGAAAAAATTCCCCGACAGAAAATTTAGTCTTCCCCGATGGGGGGCTGAGCATCCCCAACCAGAGGGCTGTAGCCCCCTGCCCCCCTCTGGTGCCACCCCTGACGAATTTACATAAATATCAATAATATGTGCTACACGTGAGACGACACGAGGAATCGAACATCTGCCTCCTGCACATGCGCACATTGTGAGGACACTCCGATTTATTTGAAATTATTTTTTCAAAAAACCCGAACAAGTAAACAATCTAGTCCTATATATATATATACCGTAGTAGCTTTGCATTCTTGATTTTATCCAGATTTTTATTTTTTTCTGTAGACAAATTACATTCACTTCGAGATCATTTATCCAAGTGCACACTGACAGAAGAATAGAAAACAATTGAAACACCCAATTTTTTGTTGCCAAGCAACAGTTAGTTTATTAACTTTTTTCCCTTTATTGGAATTGTATTATCGTTCAAAACGAATTTATAAGAATAATCTGTAACTATTGTTAAATAATTTCATTTTGGAATATTTGAATTCATATATTCATGTTAAGGCTATGTATATCACTACACGTTTTCAATTTAATATGATAATTAACATGCAGTTGTTTTAACAAGTATGTATAATTATTATTTATTCTTTCATTATATTTTGATTCATCGTCAAAGGTTGGACAAAAGGGTTGTAATTTTCAAGGAGACCAAAAAAGTTTCAGAATCTGAAATTTCCTATCCAAAAAGTATTTATCTCAGCTGGAATATGGACCGAACAAAATGACAACTTTGACCGTGGCTTTTAGAATAAAATTATATTGTCTCTAAAAGATTTCTACATAAAATCATGAATGATCCATGAGAACAATTTATGAAAACGTAATGAATGGAAAATAAGTCGTTTGATGTTCATGAACTGTTCACGAGTGGTTTACGAATTGTTAATATAATGTTCATGAACAGTACATGAGGTTCAAGAATAGGGACATTTTTCGAATGAATGGTAAACAAATATCTGAATCTTCTACTTACCTGAAAAACAGAACATAATTTTAATCTAAAAGTTTCTACGTAACATCGATCCAAATGCATTCTCAACCGGACTATAACCGTGCAGTACATGCTGTAGCACCTCCATCACTTGATACAGACCTGACTTCACAGTATCAGTTATTATAGCTTCTAATATTATGACGGTGGACAGATGTTGAACATTTTAACATCGTATCAGTCCTGTGAAAGTTCTATGTGAGCTTATCAGGTCCTGAATAAATGATGATGATGATGATGATGAGTTTGTTGAAGCTAAGCTGAAAGTGACAGTTCGAAGTTATAATGCCCTACTATACACCGACTATCTGTACTTAAATATAAAGATGAATGAATGAATCACCCTCAGTAAGAGATTGCAATCATTTCATAAGGACATAATACTAAATGCTTTAAAACTGAATGCTTCATTGATAACTAATTAGCAACACCAGACGTATTAAATCGGTAGAAAAAAAATCCGGAATCAGAGATGATTTTGTCTAAACTATTGCAAAATAAAGTCATTATCAAGATAATGAGAGGCGGGACTATGATTCGCAATTTCTAGTAAAATTAGGAAAGTAATGCCTTTATTTCATCAATTAGTCTGTAAACTCATAAAAGCTATCTCTATCTATGCTAATTTCTAGTAGGAAGTAATGACTTTATTTCATCAACTAGTCTGTAAACTCATAAAAGAAATCAGCTCAGGTAAATCTAGGCATTCTTCAAGCTTCATATTTTTAATGTACGACTCCCAATTTCTTGCTTGATACGATATAAACACGACGTTTCAATTGATATGCAAGCATAATGTGTCTAGCCTGGCAAAAGTGCGATTCTGCTTCATCATTCGAACTATATGTGTCATGCCAATTATCCGTCAGTTTCAGACGAATGTCTGGCTTACTAGACCCTTTGTGTCTGTCTCTGACCGTGATTTGTGACGTTCTTTGTGTAGCAAATATGTTGGGCGTAAGAGAGACTATAATGTGAATGTCTATACTACTGCTGTGTCTTGTCACAGAATTATAGTCTGGATTCTGGAATGTAAAGATCCATACAATAGTTCGTACAATTCCATACATTTCCAAAGATGTAAATACGTACATTGTACAGAACATATTTTACACGCCTGCCCCTCTTGACCGATCCTCATCGTAAGTTCGTAACACACAGCTAATTGTATCCCGGTTTGGAAGTCACATGTGTTTAGCACTACGAAAATGTGAACCAAATTCTGCTTAGGAATGATCCTCATCAATTATAATTTGTTACATTCTTCATTACTCAGCATATCAAGCAGTAAGGCCCGAGAGCTCTCAGAGCTAACATGACATGTTAAACAGCCCTATTTCGCTATATTGCTTCAGCATAAAAATCTATGCAGTATGCGGGCTTTCTCGAGGTTTTTCATACAATGGACAAATAAATCTGTGAGTCTATAGCCTCATGTCTTGTACAATACTGTTAATGACAGTTGAGGCCAGGATGTATTACTCGTCGGCTTGCTAAAGGGCAATTTCAAAAACAAATCCAGAACATATCTAACAGTCAACTTTCTTGCATATAGCTCATTATTAATAAAATATTTGAATTACAAATTTATTTACAGTATACTTTTACAATTCGTAAAAAGTCTATCAAAATATATTTCTCTCTTTTAAATATGATGAATAAATAAAATATAGCGATGAATTCATTACAAATCTATAATATTTCAGTATGTACATTTCTTCGCTGTCGTTGAATGTTAGTTTCACCTGTGATGTTAGACACTCCATAAAACTAGAGTGACGTATTACATTGAGAATGAGTGGCAGCCCATTCAGGATTTCGATATGATCGGATATTTGGATACATCATTATAAGTGATCAGATTTCATGGAAGGGTGATATTTTTTAAAATGATGATTAATCAGATGATAATATAAGTTCAATGTTGCATTGAACAGCAAACGTTGCTAGATTTGATTAAGTAAAGTCACATCGAATAGATTGTATATGTTTCATCCGATGCGATTTCAATCACGTTTCACCGCCAACACTATGTAGTACGAAGCAACTTTTATTGCAATCGGATTATCTTAATCGATTATGTTGTTAAAGATCTTCCCCATTCAGTTATAATATCTATCCATTAGAATTTAATCCGATATGCAATATGATTTATGATATTCTCATCTCTATACAGAGAGATCATGAGGATATCTAATAACAAGTTCTTTGATCACATTGGCAAGAATGGATGATCTCAATCTTTCGATGTCGGATTTTCTTGATCCGATCGTAAGGACATACAAAACGTATCGTAGCAATCGACTTATTCTTTGGATAACATACTGAACATCCTTCTAATGGGTATCTTTGATCGGGTATGTAAATTGAGTTACATTGTCCATAACAGTAATTATTTTGTATTACAACTGGTAAACAATTATGATGTCTTACTGTTAGATTAAATGATTTTGCTTTACAAAATTCAGGTTGCCAGTCATCTGCATGCATTATCATTGTACCTTTACTACCACCAGCTTTTTTAATAGCATCTTTTGCATCTTTATCGTCGTTAAGATTGTTTTGAGACGAAGACGATGATGTTGATGATCCTGACGATGACGGAGACGATGGCAAAGATGATACAAATGATTGATCGAATACCGGTATTGCATCAATTTTTGATAATATCAATGTCATAGTAATGATATAATATGAAAATACTTTCAAATTCAATATTGACATCTTCTTGTTCAAGTCTTGTATAATTTAAGTTTATCCGGGATAAGGTGAAATTGAATCTACAAAAAGAATCATTATCATCATCATCATCATCATCATCATATTATCCAGGACCTACACGTTCACATAAAACTTTTTTTTTCAGAAAATTTATTAAAAACATTTTAGGGCTATAGGATTTTGATAAATTAGAGAACTTTAATTTAGCAATATTATGTAAAGAAGTATATATATATAGTAGGGAATATTCCAACGCTCGCTCATCTCCAAGCAATTTTTCAAAAATAGATAGGCGACACGTCATTGAATGTCCACGATTTCTACTGCGCGATGATTTTTATGCCTAAAGAATTTGTGCTTGTACATTTAATAGTATTTTTTGAAAGAGAAGAAAGATTCAGAGTAGTAATACCATGCATATTCCTTAAAATTAATAAAAAGGAATCTGGATGATATCTGGATGATATCTGGAACAGCAGTATATATAGTGTATACGGAGTTTGATAGCTTTCATCAGTTTTGCTCCAGACAGGGGCCACAAAGTGCAATCCAAGGCATATATCTAGAATATTAAGGAGGATAATATAGGCCACTATTGTATTCAAACGCCTGTTCTGATCATATGACAATGAACTAGTACATTATGCGAGCCCGGGGGCTAACTTCCATACTTGGATGATGAGAGACGTCCAAATATTAGAGCGGGTGCGTTACAAAAATTCTAGGATATGCGTTACCAGAATAAATATATGAGGTATATATTTTACTTTAACTTGGCCTAAATTTTTTTAAGCACAATAATGTTTCATTTTTGCAAAAATAGATGTTCTCCTTTTTCCATGGCTATATGTCCTTTTTAAAAGAACTACAATGTTTGGGATATCTTTTTCATGAGTTGCGGCATACTTGATATTGTCCTCCTTCCAAATTTCTATTTGAACTACTCCGTCGAAGCGCAATGGAAGTTATCCCCCCGGGGCATGCGATATGATCAGTACTGTTATGACGCAAATGTCGATGGTTCATTTGGAATCAATTCAACGGCCCATCCCGCGATTCCCGGCCAATTTTGACAACAAGAGAACGTGACTGCTGGATACCGTTATATAGAAGAGCATGCACCCATTCGAAACTGTGTTGAACGTATAATGATTATAATGCCTGCCGCAGTATAACGTATAAAAAAGAGTCCGGATGCATAAGTAAGTCTCTAAATCTTTGTTGTAGCTCATTTTCATTTTTTAAGTGCGCCCACCCTTTAATCATCACATGATGCTGTCCATAGATATAATTAACATTTATTTGTCTTTCTTGTTGTTCGTATAAAACAGAATTGAATTCGTATTGTTGTCTGAGAATGTGCAAAATACTGTTGTATTGAAATATGCAAAACAAACCAAGTTACCGGTGAAATACACGTTTCAACAAAAATATATAACCTGTTTTGATTTTGAAAAAATTGATGAAGTCAATGAAATGTTCTCTATCCATTAAAAAATCATGGCCCATGTTGTTGATCCGGGGGGCGGGGGTTGATAATTACTATAAATACCGTGTATGCATAACCGTCACATGCAGGCTACTTCTATTACCAGAGAAACATCATCACAGATAAGTTTGTAAACATTCAAGCTTTAGCGAATCATTTATAATCCTAGTAAAAGCTGCTTTGAATTAATTTATTGTTGATTTGGATTTGAAAATTGCTTGAAGATTTTCATGGTCCGAGCCTTATGAACAGAAATCTCCAAACGAAACTTGGACCACTGGATGTGAAATTGCGGATCTTGCTTATGGGAAGGCCTTTAAGGTAATGAGTCATTAGAAGACTGCAAGGTAACAAGACTAATGCAGGTCTCCAACGTCAAAGTTTCTCATTAAAATACTTAGCATTTTGCATGTAAACAAAAAATTTAGCGGCAAACGACAAAATAATTGTCATCTTCGATAATCACTTTTGACATAGAATTATTGACTTCATAATCTTAATCATTAGGTATACGTATCTTTGACAATAGTGTCTGTCTGTCTGTCTACGTATCGTACGGCTATATATTATCTAACCGGGAGATCTTAGATGTTTATGATGACGTTATACACATCGGTTATCTATAACAGCGATATCAAATAATCATTATTAAGATATCTGGTAATGCAAATACAGTAGATTAATTTGAAATAATCTCATATATTTTCTTATATTTGAATATCTCGTGCATGCCTTGAGATAAATTATAATTATTGGTATGCATTACTTCTACTAATAGCTAGTTATTTACCGATTAACTTACAAAACATTGATGAGGGTCTTATAGAGGAGAAAGGCGTTGTCAAACAAAGAAAATACGAACGGTCTAGAAAATTAGACGGTTTTTCACAATTATTTGAAATTTGTGAAAAAAAATGTATTAAGAGCCGCCGACAGAACACAACGTTGATTGTACTTCAAGTCAAAAATAAATAACTCTATTATTGCTGTTTGATGTTTGATAAGGTAAACAAACTATAAATATGTGATTTGTCATTACTTATTCCATCTAAATATATATTGCGTGTACCGACTGTAGCATTATGTATTACTCGGTAATTTATAATTATTCATAATTATTGAAAACAATCGTGCGTATTACATATATTAGCATATCATAGCGTTGTGAATATGTACCCTATTCAAATCTAAATTGTATGAATATTGAACATTTATTTAACATGTTATGTATGGTGGCATTCTAAATTTAGCACAAGTCTGGGCAATTCTAAATAAAAGAAGCAGCCGGCACGTTCCTATTTTATAAGACATCATTTTCGCTCATCATCTCTCCGCAGAAGCCAATCATCGCTGAATAATTATTGCACCCATACCGACACATGATAATACTATGGTATACATGAATACGCACGCCCGGTTATAAGAGTGGACTTACATTTATTATTTTACTCCTTTTATTAAGAGCTTAACAATTGCTGTTTGAATCTAAAGCACAATGTATCCTCACTATGCATCACTATACATCATCATTTAAATGCGATATCAATTATATTACATCTCTACTGATGAGAAATTCGGAAAATCGCTTTTAAAAAGTCTACTATAGTGATATAACTAGCTCAAGTTTGTATATAAAGCGATAATTATAACTTTTTTACTCACTTCAGTTATCTTATAAAAAATTTGTGAACTGGACCAATGCCTGTTAAACTATACAAAGTTCGGTGGAGTGAGGTGAGCGTATAAGGCCTCGAGACTATACGCATGGTTAATAGCTTAAGAATCGTTAGAGTTGGTTTCCACATTAAGCTCATAGCAGTAACGTAATGTAAGCCTCCGTTGAAGAATTCAGAGCAATTAAAAGTTAAAAGATTTCATGTTATCAAATATATCAATGTTTCAAACTTACCGTATATATTTAGATCTTTAATTCCAAAAAGTCCGTTTTATTCAAATGCACACTTATAAAGGTCCTACGTCTAGCATAGGCACGTCCAGACTAACCCAACCATTACTCTATGAACAATCTTCAATAAATATGACGTAAGGTCTGGATTGAGTTAATTTCATAAACGAGGCTGAAGTTGAAAGTATATGGTTTGGATTGCAGCCTCCATTTCTAAATTTCATTCATTCAAAAAGTATCCATACGATTCAATGCTACAGTACTATTTGCATAAAGAAATTGCTGAGCAAATAGTCAAAGTTCTAATAGACAATTATTTCATCCTTTACTTTCAATTATTGGGAGAAAGTCTCAAACTAGGCCGAATACTATTTGAAATATTTTTGGAGATTTTTCAAAAAGGGATCTGCTATATAGTCGATAATATTTACCATAACGCCACAGATTGACCCTATACACATACAGTTATTTTTCCTATTGAATTAAAGATTCCCCCTGATGTCAGACAATATTGTGTGTACAAGTATCCTTTTGTTTCAAATAAAATCTACGGAATTCCGGGGGACAAGAAAAATATGTTTCAACATTGTTAAAATTTCATCAAAGCAAAAACATGCTTACACCGTTACACGAAAAAATTCTGCCGAACAACAACTAATTATTAAGCAATTCAATATATTCATTAAGACTCGTAGCAGATTTACTATAGGCGATATGCAAAATATTGTGTATAACACATATTTACTTTCTTATGACACATATACACTTTCTCATAACACACATTCTCATGATTAGAAATATACTGTAGATTTCTAATTTAGTTGAGTGATCTATAGTGTTAAGCAGTGTCTGAGCTGTTCTGTAAACATTGATACAAAGTATTTCCTAAAGTGGTTGTGTAATAAATGGCATGATTTCAAGATAAGACTATATAGTTTAAACATATAGCTCAAAGGTAGCTTAGCAACTTTGGAAAGGCATTTTATGAAGAATTCCACACGCCGGTAATTACTTTCTTTGTCGGCTAAAAAACACGTTTTCCGTTTTAAATTTGTTTTATAAATTGTATCTGATTATAGATTAAGCATTTATGGTCGATTAGGCTCCTAACTAATCCAATCTTGGCAACTTTCAAGCTCTCGATCTATTAGTTATTGAAAATGTGAACCGAGAAATGTACGTTATATTTTATTCCTGAGGCCATCTAAGGGGTCCTGTACAATGATATCGAATCAAGTAGCAAGATAGCATTAATTAAACTACTAATACCGAAGCAAGTGGTGCGTATACGATGATATCGATAGTTGTAAAAATAATGATGAATTTTATTTTGTCAACATATAGCTGAAATCGTATGATTACTAAGTTATATCGGCCTATTATATCAACTTTATACCCACTAACATACTTCTAATCTATATTTTGTTAATGGGTCGAAATAAATATGGTAAAACGTTTTTATAAGAAGTCAACTGTTTTGAAATATGATTAGTAATATTGTGCCGTTGAAGAAAAAAGTTATTGCTATGAAGAATGAAAACAAAATTCTATAATTAACCGTCACTCATCTCAATTGGGAGTTTAAAATCAATGATATGAAGAATTGCAATAGCATGTATTTAATATTAGCTACTAGTATGGCCACGTGTCAATGTCAGAATATGTCTATCGCAACACCGTGCAAGAAAAACCATGACCTAGCTTGCATTTATCAATTTTTTCGATTCTGCGCACTAACTGTCTCAAAACAAGAAATGGTTCATTCATAATGATTGAAACATTTTAATTTTTTCTTGAAATCCATTTGTTTAAAATGAAAAATTCTTTGCGAGATTGGAATAATCTTTTTATTGTCCTGAAGCATTACAAAAATATTTAGACTTCCCTAACGGATACAAGGGCTATATATCTATATAGTGAAACATGAAAGCAGCCTATATTATAGTTTCGGATAAATAATAAAATATAGTCACTGCGTGATTATCGTCTGGAGTCTCGTACTCAGTGTTTTCCAGACCAGAATACTGTATTAGTATATAAACAATTTAAACAAACACAGTATAGACAGTGTATTCGGTTACTTAAACCCATGGAAAGCCTAGTTGAAAGTGCACTGTATATAAGACCCCTATTATACATATCTTTTAATTATTTGATTGAGAGAATTGAGACAAAAGAGAGGCCAAGAATATACTTTGTTGGCATGATGCCTTTACTTGGCTAACTATCTCAAGCTGTTAAACTTTGAAATATGAAGCTTATTGCTGGGGAATAGGTATAGAGATGTCATTTATGTATGTATATAGAAGTTAACTGAGCTGATTTGATGTTTTTGTTGGATGCCTTACTAGGTCGTCAACTTATTATATTCTACTCTGCTGTAGTATTAAATAGATATATATATATATATATATAGCATACTAAACTATAAAGGAACCGTCTGATGAACGCAATGCAAACGCGTGAAACTCCGAGTAACGGAAAAGGCCTTTGCCTCATCTTTGTGTCTATTCTAGCATACTGAACTATAAAGGATTGCCGAAGCCTGCAAGAATAAGAAGGAGGAAAGCTTATAATTATATATTTAGGGATTCGATTGATTGATGGAATGATTTATTTATATACAGTCGGATATGTTTGGTATGTAATCTGGATCAGACATTCGGGCGTTAATACAAGATCAATCATATAGTATCGATCGAGAAATTAGTTATTTCTATAACACGAATCAATCATACTGACTTTGAAAGTATAAATAATGATTGATTGAATAGTAATCTTTATTTTGTGAGGGTTAAACCTGTTAAGCCATTTTCCCTCTTATACTGCAGGGCCATCGTTGAATGAGACCACCTAACATGCTAAAATCCTCCTAGTTTGTGAAAACTACAGGAAACCGTATCGGTGTGTAATACTCATGTTTATGAAATCATGGAATGTTTTCCGAGATATGATTGGCTGAGAACCATTTTGAAAAAATCTTTATACAGATTAGAATTGGGATATACAGTTTAATGTTGGGATAACGATGATGGCAACGTGACTCGAAAGAATCGGAATTTCTCAGGGTTTTGTAAACATAAAAGATTCAATATCAAGGGTATTTTCTATTCAAAATTAAAAATGTATTTCATAAATGCAATATGGAACTTGGTAATACGGGTGCTATGAGACACGCGAAAAGCTAAAAATCACTCGCTTACCGGCTCATGATTTTGTAACGCTCTTCTTGTGTTTCACTACGCACCGCTCGCGTTAAAAAACACGATAAAGCCCTCTTACCCGTTCCATATCGCATAAATATGGAACTTATGCCAGGAAGAGAAATGATTAAGAAGATAATCAGAGAGCCATGCACCTTCAAATATGGGATCATGGATGATTGTCATTCAAGACTGTAAATCCAAATCTTAGATTTGAAATCTATTTGTAGATACTTCAGATAAGAACCTGTAATTTGTAACAGGTAATCAATATAGAGTTTTACTTCAACAATTTAAGCATTACATAATGCAATTACTAAACATTGTTGACGTCAAGCAGTATTGCTTGTCTGTTTGAGGGACGCAAGGCTAGTTTACTTGATTGATGTGAAACATTTATAGTCAAATTGATGATAATAATAATTGTTGGGAATTAGATATAATTTTGAAATATAAAGAAAGACTAGAAATCAGACTTGGGTTGAAGAACAAAAGGTGCAAACATTGCAGTTTTTGATGGTACATTGGCTATAATATTGATCAGTTAGATAGGACCTCAAGTCTGCTGAGAAATGCTCCGCAGTGACAAGTATATCGACAGAGGGATCTGCTATTCCATGATAATGGCATTGACTGTAAATGTGAACTTTTTGCGAAAATGAACAGGTTTGAAATGAAAAATTGACTTCATGAGAGGAGGGAAATTTGTCTAGGGCACATTTTTGGAGAAGTGAGGCAGACTTTTGCTAACACAAATCATCAATACGAAGAATGTTAAGTTTTTTCATTAACGGTTCACTATGAGACAAGCGTCTTACTTGCATCACAATCGAACACAATTTTTTTGTAATGTTAGAAGCGATCCAATGTGAGCACTAGCACCCCAAACTACAATCCCATACTCAAGGTGTGGTTTGATGATTGCCGAGAAAATCAGCAATTTATGTGATTGCGATAAAATTTTCGCAGACGAATCAATGTAAAAATGTGCTGCTTGATCTTGGAACAGACGTAAGAAATATGATGCTTCCAATTTAGCTTATCATCAATATAAGAACTCCTAAAAACTTTACGGTTTCATTTCTACAATTTGAGCCACATCTGTCAATTTTGACGCCATTCAAATAAATGTTGATTGGGTTTGTGTTTACTGTACCATGTTTAAATATGATCTACTTTGATTTATCAGGGCTGATGGTGAGATGGTTATAACAGAACCATTGGGAGACTAAAGCTAATTCTGAATTTACAGCAGTTTGTAGATCAACATCATTGTCGGAGTACCACTGCAGAGTGGTGTCATCAGCAAAGAAAATTGACTGGAGCTCAGTACATCGAGGAAAATCATTTATAAATATATTAAATAATAGCGGACCTAGAATATAGAAGTGACAATATCTTCATAATACGATTGAGAAAAATCTATTTTGGAGCTTCAAGTTTTCGACTGTAGTAATCATTTACAAACTGTAGCCACATACACATCATCCATGCATTATCTTATACTATGCCTTCACTAATAAGAAGGAGATATGCACTGGAATGGCAACAGACACAGTCAAGTACTTTATATAAACTCAATAATATTATATCTTATCGCGGGCAATTTCCTTCTATTTCATTAAAATTGCCAGCAGTACATCACAATTACCATAACTGCTGGTATTGAATAGGGGTGTCAGATTTTCTATCAAATTGACCCCAGGATTGTCATTGAAGTTTAAGATAAGCCTGAGAACGTCCCACTTCAGGATATCATTCTTCACAGTCCTTTCCTCTGAGGTATGCAATTCAGAATTGTAAATAAATAATCTTTGAAGCTCCTATATAGTCTGCTTCTTACTACTGGCATTGCTTATCATTCTCCATACAGAGAAAAACGAAGGATAACTTCATTGAATATATACTGTGACACCTGGATAACTTTAAATAAAGCTTCCTAGCCGTCTGAAAAAGTTTGTTATAAAACTAGGTTGCGGATTCAACTATTTCAGTTCAATCAAGGCTCAATTAAGCAGATTCGTTTCTCACAGTAGATTTAGCAATTGGAATTTTAACATTTTAATCTTGACAAGTAATAATTGAAAGAAGTTATCTATCGTAACTGGTGAGAAGTAGTCAAATGCGTTCCTCGTTCGAAGCCCTTCAAAGACTGAGTATCGTAATCCAGAGAGGCAACTGCGCAATCATTTTGGGAAATTGGCTATATTGTGATGGTTTTAACGAAATTTTTAAAATGTAAATATAAAATGAAGTTATTATCTTTTAATTTAGAATAATGTTATAAGTAATAATGTTTTAGATAAAACATTTTAATCTTTATTTCATAGTAATAATGCATTTAGATACTTCAGCAGAATCTTAGAATTTTCAATTCAGAAGCTGTATATATATAATTATAAATGTGTGAGGCAAAACATCAATGAGAACTCGTAATCTTTGAGTCATAATTTCTAGCTGTATATATATAAAGTCAAGGAGGATTATAGCTCGCTCAGCTGATGGCAGAGTAACCGAACTTCAGATCGGATCATATCTGATTTGATCTGATCGATTGTGGTTCGAATCCCCCGAAGGTCAACTCAGCCTTGATTTTATCTGAAACATCAAATGAGTACCATCTGAGGATGGTGGATGGAATGGTCCAGCCAGAGGGAATTGCACTGTGAGAAGCTGCGGCGCATCATTGCGCATTGACAATCGAGACCTATTTGCCATGAAACCTGTTGACTGATCTATAAGTCCCGCTTTGATACGCCGCAATTTGACGAGTGGTAAGCATATCAAATCGTCATAGTAAAAAGTGAGACTTGGGTAAGTCAATGAAACCTGTTGAAATACATCTGCAGTGTTGTGATTGAGAATCAACAAAGAGCGTTAAAAATCATTGCTCTCAGCGAAAAATGCCACTGCTCTAGAAATAAGAGTCCTTTACTTGCTAGTTATTCTATCTGTACTAATAAATCTTTGATCGCTGAACCAGTTTTAATAACTTCATCTGATTCTGTAACAGAATGCTTAATAAAGTGTTTGAACACATTTTTCTGTTTCTCTCTAAATGCCATGAAAGAAACGTTAGTATCTGGAAGTACTACAATTACATGCTACTTATCTAATGTTACCCATCACAATCTTCTACCATTGAATTTCGTTGGAAATAATTCTATTAATCATTTCACAATTACCGAGGTAGGAATAAAATAAATATATTTGTAAAAGTGAAAATCCACATATTTTCAAGTTCGAATTTTTGCATGTATAACCTGCAGTATGGTCACTATAATTAGTCAAAGCAAAATACTATAATTAGAACTAGCTTAAAATTGTGACAGAAGGCTGCAAATTGAAAGAGATATGGATTTCCTGAATTCAAATCCCACATTGAAACCAGCAACGCGGTTAACTCATTTTTAGCAGAATATAAGTACAGGTTTTCTATTTTTATATAGACGTGATATCAAGTGATGTCCAAACTTTATTGAAAAATAATGGTTTTCAAATCGATTCTTATTGTGACATGGAGACAGATGGTGGACGTGAGATTCCAGGGATGTGGGAGCTGCAGACTTCCGGATGTCCGAACACCTCGACTTTTGAGTCCTTGCCCTACACTCAATCTATTATTCTGTTGCTTTGTAAAATGAAGAAGTAGAATATGATGTACAATAGCAACATATTGGCGAGCATATAAATGTCGTGGCGGGAAAAAGTAGACTTTTAAAACCACGGCAATAATTAAATAGGCCTCATGATTAATTGTTTCTCGTATCGCTCTTTGTATTCGTTTTTGTACTCTTTTGTATTCCAATGAGATCGTCTCATGAATCAGAATATTATAGGTATTCGAAAAATATGAATAGTAAATCCGTTTTGTAGCTGCGTGTTAGAAAATTATTTTATATTTCGTTTTTCGAACATACCAAAAATGCAATTATTCTTAAACCTGCTATTAACCAACATTGTTTTTGCTAGGCTGGACAGTTATCCAGAAACGTTTTAATGGGATTGTTGATTTTAGTAAACCATGGGTTGATTACAAGAATGGATTTGGTGATGTAAATGGTGAATATTGGTTAGGTCTTGATGCCATGCATGAATTAACTAAAAATGGTGATTCTACTTTACGATTTGACATGTGGGATACTGATGGTGTTCATGCTTACGTTGAGTATAGCAATGTAACAATTGGTAATGAGACTGAAGGCTACCGACTTGATTATGAAGAATTTACTGGAGGTAAGTTAAGACACGTGCAGGAGATTTATGCCAGAGATCCCTTGATCCGGATATTCGATACCAGATCCGAATCTCTAATTCCAGTAATGACCCCGAAGGATAACAAGCAGCTGAAAGGAGTCACAAGAAAATAAGCTACGCAATATATTGAATCTTACATATTGATGATGCAAAGTTTTACGAGATTTTGTAATCATTGAATAAAATTATCCGACCTATAAAAAAGTAATCCGATTTTACCGAAGCCAGACTATTTTTGATTGTTTTTCAATACTGCAATCCGGACTGTAACATTATTTAATTGTAAATTGTTATATAGTTATTTTTTTTTAATCTTAGTGACTTATTAGTAGTTATGGCAGGCGGGGGTAGCTCCCTATAATACGTTGCTGGATGTGATTTCATTTTCTGGAAAATCAACAAACTTAAAAACGAAATCCTAAAAAGTGTCATTTGGGGCTACTTTTCAGGATAATTGCAAAATGGTCCAAAACGCTGATGCAAATGCCTGTCTGCCCAAATGGAAATGTGTAATATTAATGTGCCGCTGTTATATATTGACTTATAATCTGACTTTGTTGATAAATGTATGACTGATAGATCATATACGTTGTTTTTGTATGCAGCATTATGAATATGATAGTTTATATTCTTGCAAAGGAATGAGATTTTTAACAATGGATATCGATAACGATCAATAAGCCTCTGCGTCATGTTCAGCTTCAAGAAAAAATGCTGGCTGGTTTGCAGGATGTGCATATGTTAATCCTAATGGAGAATATCATACGCAAGGTGTAAGATCTGATATATAAGTGGTTTGAGTTGGAAATCGTTTCGCGGAGGTAGATATTCACTTTCAAAATTTGAAATGAAAATAAGTCGAAATCAGTGAGAATGGCAAGTCATATAGCTTGAAGGTTTGGAACTTAATGAACATATGGTATAGGCTTAAAACACATCTATCTTGATTTAGAAGATTACCACACTCATGTAATATCTATAAAAAGTTGAACCCTTAATCGCTAATTGTTTAAATAAAGATTTCTTGTGATTGGCTGATGTCTGCTGCTATTATAACTATTTTATCATTGATTTCAAGCTAATTGAATTTAAATCAACATTGAACAGTTTTTTTCTTTAATTACTAAATTCAAGTATCACCTTTTAAAAATTATATACCAGTCATAATTTGGCTTAATTATTTCATTGAAACATTCTTATAAATTAAACCATTGATTAGAATTATCATTATTACGAAATTACCATATATAATTTACTATAAATAGGCCGGGATTGTCCTTATACGGCATCTGTCTAATCACATCAAACTACACTTACAAATTGGTGTGTCATATGCACATATTAATGTTAGATAATTGTATAGGGGATACTAAGCGATAATCTATAATTGCTAGTTGCTTAATGTTGGAACTTAGAATGTGTCTTCTCTGTTTACTACCTATTCGTTTTCACTATCTGATGTTCATGTGTCTTCTCTGTTTACTACCCATTCGTTTTCACTATCTGATGTTCATGTGTCTTCTCTGTTTACTACCCATTCGTTTTCACTATCTGATGTTCATGTGTCTTCTCTGTTTACTACCCATTCGTTTTCACTATCTGATGTTCATGTGTCTTCTCTGTTTACTACCCATTCGTTTTCACTATCTGATGTTCATGTGTCTTCTCTGTTTACTACCCATTCGTTTTCACTATCTGATGTTCATGTGTCTTCTCTGTTTACTACCCATTCGTTTTCACTATCTGATGTTCATGTGTCTTCTCTGTTTACTACCTATTCATTTTCACTATCTGATGTTCGTAATTGTAATTCCATTCCTGTTTCATATATATGTGTTAAGCATTAAATACATTTTCTGATTCTGTATATACGATCTCAATCCTATTCACATAACATTGTCAATTTGTCATTATTTTCTTCAGCAGCTTTAATTCGGCTTCATATAATTTAGGCATGGTTAAGCTCAGTCATCTATGTTGTTTTTAAAATGGATAGAATTTTGTGGCTATAACCGGAATTTGTCGTAATTTGGGGGGTCACATAGACTTCGATTCTAACTTATCCTTCAAGGCCATTGGAAAAATAAAATAATTATACAAACCGCCGGTTTTCAGCATTCGAATACCGGACGAATTGCAGAAGACATAACTCCTGAAGCTCTGAAAATAGTCATCGAGTCGACTCTCTGTTCTCTATCTGTCTGGTAATCCTGCAATACGGTAACAGGGCAACTTTCAAACGTCTCCTTGAGAAGTATTTTCACGGAAAGACGGAATAACATAGTTTATTGAATCAAATCGTTCTTCCAATATCTATATAAATCAGTCTAGTAAAAAAAGTTTTTCAGCTTATTCAAGTCCTGAATAAATGATGAGATGATGTTGATGTTTGTATGTGGAGCAATATTTTTACTGCTATTTTGAGGGGGGAGGGTCTCATTATGATGCCTGAAAATGATATAGCAATCAATCTATAACCATAATTGTATCAATATTATTGGTCGGATGAGAAAAGAATAGCTATTCCCAGAAATGCTACAGTTTCCATTCAGTACAGAAATATTAAATATTAATTGAAGGAAAAAATGCATTGCATATTACAGTTCTAGCCTTCAGTGGCGTGCTCGCAGATTCGTGTAATTTGTTAATAAGCTCAATACTATGCCCATATATTATAATTAATACACACAGGTTCAATATGTATGATGGTGAGTCAACTGTTGAATTTCAGAGTCGAAACATTGTACTCATGGATATAGTAAAGCTGTAAGATATCTTGAATGTTAAAAACACAACCGATCCGCAAGGGTTTCATAATTAATTTAGAGTACTGATACAGTATAGTATCTATGGTAAAAACATGCGGTATGGTATTTGTATTACTAATTAATGCGATACATGAGATTGTTCTGTTACATTCACTAATAACCAATCAGAAGCGATAAGAACCAATACTAACCCAATCACTACATAGCAAAGGTTCGTCATTAAAATAGGTTTGCTAAAATAGATATATTTTATATTTTAAAAGGTATCAACTAGTGTTTGATATCATCTGGAAATGAAAGTCGAAAATGAGAAATAAGAACTGAAAATTGAGATCACCACAATTAACCGTGGGAAATTTATGGTTGACGTATGTGCACCGTGACCAGAATTCACTATACTACCGCGTTCTTAGTCTTTGAGAAATCAAGGTTGGGAATTTGTCATACGATGTTGCCTAGCAACTCTTCATCATGTGAGACCTGTTATAATGGGGAACCCCTGATCAAAGATCGTTCTTGGTATTCCGTTTCAACCTATAGTAGTTAATAATGGTTTGTTTAGCTTATGCTGGGGTAAGCGAAATTTAACACTTATAAAATAAACCATTCTATTATCTTCAAAACGTTTAGTATTATCGCTTTAATACTAATGAATACAAAAATTGTTAATTATATGAATTGTTTTGCCAAATAAATACATCTTTACATAATAACTGATTTGAATCTTTACATAATAACTGAACGATGAGTGTGTATAAGTCGGTCTTGTTCCGGGCATTGTCTGTGGATTTAGTGGGCGATACATTATACGCCTATATAGCATATATTGTATAATTGTCTATATAAACTATCATGACTTATACATTCCTTAATAAGGAATCGGATTCTGCATAGTTATGCATATATAATCTATACTTTCAACTTCCGGTTTGTCGATCTTTATCTCTTTAAAAAGTAGAGGATTTCCCGGCAAAAATCAAACTTAAAGATTTTTTAAACTATCGATCTGTGCAAAGAGGAAATATGGAATTTACAAGGAATATTTTAAAGTTTGCAATCTTGCTTATTTCCTATCAGTTGAATGGTGAAGTTAACGGAAGAGGTAAGTGTTGTATTTATTAAAAAAATATTTATACCATTTTTAACTATTTGACATAATTTATTTTTAATTATTACATTTAATTTGTTTTGCTATAATCATTTGAAACTATACGCTTTTAAAATCAATATATAGTACAAAATGTAAAACGGGTTATGCTTTATACAAATTCCTGACAATCTGAAGCATCAGTTATAAATGATTTCATCGTCCACTGTGCATAATTAAAATACTGGGGGAGGGGTATCTTCTACTACTATGATGCTATTGACGTACCTGACTTGTAAACATTCACGGTGGGGGAGGATAATTATAAATAATACAAACATCGTTTCATTGATATGCTCAGCTGAGTATATTTCTTTCTATAACAGCCCGGCATATTATGCTTAATTAATTACTCATATTTGTGTCTGGCATTTATGATATTCAAACTGATATGTTACCTTCGATGCTGCAAATATTCACGATTTGTTTATGAATCAATAATTTGAATACCGATGACTCTTTTGAATACTTTATCTAGCTCAAATTATTCTCGCAAACCTACTCAGGTGACAAGTTAGTTAGGTACATCTAGAGCCATATGCTAGGGCCAATGCAAAACACATACATTGCCAAATGCCATAAAATACTCATTATAATTTCAATTTCAATTTAATATTCAGTCCTTCGTATTCATGCAAACGAGCTTTTCATATATCTCATATGGTTTGATATATACATGTAAAATTTTCCAAATAAAAAATCACACACATTTATTGAGTTAAGATTCCATTAAAAGTGACGTCATTCATTACCATGGTAACATAGAGGTCGTTTGAATTGATGTTGTTGTTGTGGGAGTTGTTTTTATGGCTCGCTCAAGTAAGCACAATGGAGGGTGAAGCATGAAAAGCGGGATGAAAAGTATCGTTTATCTCGTTATTTCTAGCATTAAAGATGGGAATAACGCGTCTTGGTGTCGAGAGTAGGGATATCAATCGACGTGGTGAGTATTATGTAGGAATAAATACTATTTAACTAGGTTTACATGTGGCTAAAGTTACATATAATTATCCTTCCTATAAACCTTCCGTAAATCCTTAACGTAAAACAACATTAGATAGAAAATGCTTGTTGACGTGACATTGTCAGGTTTTATTTACGTCATGGCATACAATCAAACTTTACTAAATAAATTTACTCGATGATTCATACCTTTATAATTATGTTTATGCTGACATGGGCATTTAATAACTGATTGTCAAACATCTGTATTCTGTTCCACGAAGCTCCATTAAAAATTAGCATATTGAGCAGTTAGATACTATAGATATAGATAGGCAGCTGTATACCTCCTATCTTAAAGCCATATTTTACACTGAGCAGTTCCACTATTGGTTAATATGTTACTCAAGATATTATCTAGTTCTAATTATAATATCTTGATATTATATTATTATATTTGACAGTTATCTATTAATAATTATAGACGTTTATAGTAACAGATGGTACTATATTACTGCAGCAGTACTTGATTGACGCTTTGATTGGTTATTTGAATTTTATTGATTATATTTAGTTAAAGCACTGTTTTGCATGCATTGTATAATAGCACTGTATTACATGTCCAGCATAGGCGTAGGGGCACATTTCCAACCAGGGGGGCAAAAATGGTTTTTCCTGAAAAATTTTTTCCGGGAAATGTTGTTATAAGAGGTAACTCACATGCAAAATTGCAGAAGATGTATCACAGGATACAAACACAGACATCACAGGCCTCCTTCAGCCCCACAAATTTCTTAATACCGTCATTAAATATATTCATTTTACATTAATTTTAAGCAATAATATGATTATATAATGTTTTACTGAATTCAAAAAGCCGTTATCAGCTATTCCATTCCTCCTGCAACTTAGCTTTACGGTGTAAATAATAACGTTCATTTCTCCCTGTAGTGGATCGTTATAAAGAACGTTTTAGTCATACCTGGCTCGTCATATAGGTCATCCTATTTTAGGTATTTACTTTTATTTCCTGAGAATGTTTAGACACCTTAGAGCAGAATATTTTGCTGCATATAGCAGTGTATTTTAGGCACCGTAAAATACACTTTCATATGCAGCACTGGGTTATGTATTTAATTTGAAAGAGCGAGACAAGCCTATTTTATGGCAAATAGTGATCTGCTTCACTAATCCCTATATGATCTGATGCGAAGAATTGTTGCGAGCAGAGCGAGCAAAAAAATTTGGATTATTGTTTACTGATATTTTTCAGGACAACGTTACGTATAACCTGCGAAATATTGAATGACTGATTAATTTCATTTGCAAAGAGATATAAGAAATAGCTTGATCTGCCCGAAAATTGACCTAAAAATTTCCACTTACACATTTGGGTCAATGTAACATTTCTCATGTCATCACGGTCTTAATCTTTTTAGACGTTAATATATAAAGCGTGTAGATGAGTTCTGGATATTTTATATTGCAAAACGAGTGGAGGTGGAGTCTTCAAAATAATTAAGCGATATAGCAATAATAATTATTGCATAAAATTATGAATATTAGATTGGAACATGATAAGAAGAAAGCTTGCCAGTAGGCTTGCAATGCATAGTATACTCCTGTTCATAAAACTGTTTTTGTGAAGTGTTGAATTTTATTAATACACAATAAATTTCCTGAACACTTTCGCTGTACCACAAAAGACTTGTAATTTGTTGATTTGCCCGAAAAATTGCCCGAATTTTTTTCTCAAATGCGTTTGGGGGGCAAATGCCTCCCCTGCCCCCCCCCAGCTCCTACGCCTATGAAATTGTCCAGTTATATACAAACTTACGGTAGATATAAACATCTACTAGAGTTGTAAACAAATGGACACAATTTAAATGGGACACGGGTGACACAAGAATTTCCCCAACAAGGGGCTGATGAGGGGGCAATTCATAGAAAATATTTCAAAAAATGATTGAAAAAGTTCCAACCTTTTCCCTAAGAGTCCAAACAACATTTTATCCCGAAGAGGGGACTGATTGTCCGTGTCCCTGACAGGGGGATGTACCTCCTTTCCCCCTCTGATGCCACCCCTTTCATCGTGGCCTTCTTATGATAGATATCAAAATCGTCTGTAAACATCTGACAATAACTCCTGATCCATAAAGCCTTTGGAGAACAAGTCTTTCCTGGTTTCCAATGCAAAGTTACTAGAATATTCTATTAAATTTGACCCATGCCAAAACTATTCCTTGGGAGGTTGGAGTTAAGTGGTTCGGACTCATCTATCGCAAGGATTTATCCTGTAAAGATACTCAAACAATTATTCTAAACGTTATTGAAAATGATTTAAACAAACATTTACAATTCATTTAATGGAATTATAGGTCTAATTCCAAGTCCTTCCAAATCAAACTGAATCTAAATTTGAGGAACATATTTATTAATGCCACACATAATAGCCATGGAATAGCATTAACAAAATTTGTTAATATTACAAAACTAAGAATATTAAGTGCACGTAAAATAATTTAACCGTCCAAACAGCAAGGCACTAATATACATATGTGTTCCCATGTCTGCCACGCGGCGTCTATTTTCGTGAATTTTCGCCATTTATTCAGGAACTGATTAAAGCTGAGAAGATTTTTTAACAAGGCTGATGTATATAAAAACATTACAATTTTACAACAATATATTTTACAGGATAGATATTTGAAGAACCTTTTGTTTTCACTTAATCTCTATATACTAACAGTATTGTCTGTTTGTTATTTGTTACAGACGACGTCTAATCGTTATTAGTTTTCTATTTTGTTCAATTTTACAGATGTGCAACAACAACCACCTGTTATTCTGCAAGAAATGCCAAGGATTCTAACAACATGGGTTGACGATGTTGTTGATTTGATATGCGAATTCAATGTTTCACCCAAAGTTGATGTTGATTGGTATAGAGATGGAGTACCATTACAAGCAGAAGGTCGTTTTAAATTTATACCATCTGACACAGGAAGCACATTGCGAATTGCTAGATGTCGATTAAGTGACTCTGCTAATTACAAATGCGAAATCAAGAATTCTGCTGGTCATGCATCTACCAGTTCTCAAGTCGACGTAACTCGTAAGTATATAGCCGTCAACATTTTTAAATGATCTGATACCTCCCTATTAATATAGAAAATGAAACGGTTAACAAAATTCATAAAATTAATCCATTAAGGTCATCCATCCATATATAATATTCAGTCAATGGCTAACTGATCAATTTTGTGATACATATAGCATGAGCTTTGATATATTTAAATGCATCAGAAACGCAATAATCCGTTGCGTCTATACGCCATAACGGTTAGAAAACACAGAGCAGTCAATACAGCTTATGAGTTCACCGCTGTTCCACCAATCGAATTGCTCGATTTTCGTATTGACCTGTTTCTGATATTATCTGCCATTAGGGACAGTAGGTTTTTCAATGCTCTTTTCACTTATTCCTTTCAGCTTATCCCTTCATGACAAAACCTGAAATCCTGCGTGGTCCTGCTGATACTATCGCAAAGCGTGGTACAACTGTTGTATTAAGTTGCAAAATAGCATTCTCACTGGCGGCAATGGATGCGTTTTCATGGCAAAAAGATGGCCAAGTCGTAGACGAAACAGCAACGAAAAAATGGGACGAACATATTATCGATTCAAGGACAAAAGTTGTTTATTTAAAATTGAGAAACATTGATCATGCTGATGCTGGTACCTACACCTGTTTGGCTTCGTCATTTTTAGGAGCCATTGCGAAGAAGTCTGCAACCATCAACGTGATATAACTATATGGCAATGCAACCAAATTTACGTGGCTATGAAAGCAATGATCCCATTTCGAACGACTATCTCAGATCAGATCCGAAATGGAGGATGTTGAATGGCTAATTAATTATTAAATGGTGCTTCTTAGTTGCTGCAGATGGGTTTATCAAATGATGTCTCTGCTTTACTAATATATATTTGTTTTACGTTATCAAAAGTGTTTTGGCTTGTTTACTATGTACTCTTTCACTATTATATCACAGTTATCATATAATTACTTTCATAATGGTATTATTATGGTACTTCTTTCCGAAAACAAATATAGCAGATCATACCTTGCCATATTCCCCGCTGGATATATACACCGGCACTATTGTTTTTCATTGACGGTTGTTGGTCAATATCAATGGTAGGCCTACTTATTGTATGGACTCCGAGAAATAAAAATGGATCCACGTGCTGATTAATTGATAGGATATCAAACGACGTGACTTTAGATCACAAGACATTGATTGAAATTTGTTTAACATTTACATATTTATCAAACGGTTTTTATATAATAGTGTATAGTTTTCATATTTAAAATAGATTTTTTGAATGCCATATGATAGGATCTGTAAATCAAACATTGCTTTAGTAACCTAAGAAACAAAACAGTCCATTCTGATAGGAAAAAGGACATGAATTAGAAACTATTCAATAACGTATCAAGAATTAGGTAGGCTCATCAGAAAGACCAAAAACAATACCGTATGGTCTCGTACCATATACGAGTACCGTATGATATTTAAATGAGTGCAACATCAAATTGCTTAATCGATTATTTCATTGCCGATACTTTTATCAGTAAACGTCAGACGCCCTTTATAACTGAAACATTTCCTAGTTATACACACGTATATCAGTGGCATAAATAAAACTGAAGCAGCAGATCGCCTATAATCATGCTATAATACGATCAATTATATGCCAATATGTCGCCTTCAAACCGTTACTGTGGAGTGAACTTGTAGCAGGTCCTTGTACAGTATATAGATTATAGACTCCCTTTCGTATAGTCTCATTCTCGTGTATATACTGAGTATATATATCAATTTGAAATACATGTATGGGAATGACATACGTAGACAACATATGTTCAGGCCTGTTCATAGAGGGCCTATCAAGCGAGAAGGAAATTAATGTAGGAATGTCTCCGGCCTTTCATGTGAAAATTATACGATCCTGATGCAATAGGGGTGACCCGGGGGGTGACTCCCATACTCTGCTATACGGGGACGTGACACTTTTTGGGTCCCTATTCCAGCTGAAAAATACGCTTCTTGGGTAGGAAATTTTAGAATATTAAACGTTTTGGGTCCCATTTCGATTTTCTAGAGAATTTGGGAAAAACTTGACTATTGAAGGCTGAAAACTGAAAACTGGATTTGAAACAAATCAAATTTTTACCCATAAAATGGAACATCCCCGCATAGAGCCATCAATGCGGCACTTGGAGTTACCCGCCGGGAGGGGGTGACCTACACTCTTAGCAAAAAGGGTACCGAAGCATGTAAAATGGGGGTACTGCTGCCATATGTACCCTTTTTTTGCGAATTCGGTTCCATTTGTTTTGCTTCTGGTTCCCTTTCAGGAGTAGTCGGCAGAAGCATAATGAAAAGGTGACCAAAATTTTATTTCTTTTGTTATATTGGCCAATGGATGAGGACTATTTCAGCCTCTTACTGAATCAGCTTTAAACCCCTAAATTAATGCGGGAAAGTAATTTAGCAATGGCGGAATGAAGCCGTTACAGATTTTGGAGATTTTTGATTTCCTTGCAAACTTGTTTGGGTTACTTGCAGAAGATTATTGTGGATTCGAAACAGGTTTGATCGTTTTAATTTTTGTTTGTTTGTGTTATGTTTTATTGTGCTGGCTTTTTTTTGCAAGCAGACGGTGAGCAGCGTTCGTTTACGAAAGAGGAAGACCAAGGTCCGTGTTGCTTTGGAGTTTTACACATCTCAAGACAAAACAAAATCAGTTGATAAATGACAATCACTATTTATGCATGCCTACTCACTCAATAACTTCTCTATTTTTCAACATTGAAATGCTCATTTTACTTGAAAATTAGTTGCCAATCAACAAATACCGTAGGCGTAACTATGATGACTAATGTCTTGCTTCCCCACGTCACGAAGGATACACCCTAACCACTACTAGGTTTGTTGACTTGACTACTGTCATAATATTGCATTGATATTCCTTTTTTGGCTTGCAGTTAAAACGACACCTTGTTCAACAATTTATGTTGCTATGTAAACATCTATAACTACCTCTTTTATTGACGTCAAAACATATCTATATAACCTGCACTTTTTTAGAAATTCAATCACACTCCTTTGGATCATTGAGCTAGACCTGTTCCTGTTCATTGCTCTGTTACTCCTTAGTCTTTACACTCTTAAAATTCAATACATTGTTGAGTGAGTAGAGTGCATACATAGTGTTTTTTCATGCAACTGGCTGGCATCGTCTTTGTCAGTGGTTAACATCCAAGGGTTTGCTCAAGAATAATAAGAAGAAAAGTCGCTGATCAATTCAATTCAAATCGGTGAGAATATTGTTCATGGAATTTATTAATTTCGTTGTAGATCTACCATAATGTCACTAACTTGCAATAGCTTTGTATGTACATTATGTGGTCATTCAGAAGACACATTTTCTAAACTTCTAAGGCATATTTCTGTGTCACACAACAATTTGAGTGATAGGAATATTGCATGTGGAATTGACTACTGTAATAAAACTTTTCAAACTGTCAATGCATTTAGACAGCATGGCTATAGAAGTCATACTAACGCTGTTAAAAAAGGTCCACAACTTATAAATTCTCCTCTAGCAACGATCAGCAGTAGTCCTACCACAGAGTATGATAAGGATGATGCCCTACTGTATGATGATAGTGAATATCAACCCATTATTTCAAATTCCTCATTAAGGCCTTTGGATGAAAATCCTTCAGTTTCTTTCCTTCCGGAAAGTTCTGATACTCTTACAAACAATCCTTCAAGTCAAATTAACTCTTTTCAAAACACATTTTGCCAACTTGTTAGCAAATTATTTGTAAATGCGCGTGAGAAAAATCTGCTACCGGATTCAACATCTAAAAGACTTTTTGATAACTTCCGACTGATGTTTGATTTATATCACAATGAATTAATGTCTCTATGGCAGCTTTCTTTAAGTGACCATGGTCTTCCTATTAATCAAGATTATTCTGAATTGTTTAACACAGAAGAATTTATTTCTTCCATTTTTAATAATATTTCAACACCCTCAAATGTCCAGCGCTATATCAAAGAGAATATGCCTTACGTCCCACCATTTTCCAAGTTAGTAACTGATACCAGTGGGAACACATGTAAATTACAGTATGTATCTGTACGCTCTATTTTAGAATTAGTTTTGAGTATTGATAGCATATTTTCCGAAGCAAACAATTACTTGCATAATTTTCAATGCTCAGATCAATACTTTTGTGATTTTTTTGATGGTGAAGAATTTGCCAAACGGACAAGTCATGCTGGAGATTGCATTGTTCTTCCTCTTGTATTTTATACGGATGAGTTTGAGGTTTGTAATCCGATTGGCAGTAGTAAGGGTAAATGCAAGCTTGCTGCTGTCTATTTCCAGTTAGGATTCCTTCCACCTCACTTACGCCATCAACGTTGTCTTACTTTTCTGTCTTGTCTATGTCTTGACAAGGATAGAAAATTATTAGGTTATAGTACAATTTTAGAATGTCTATTGCAAGAAATGTGTGAATTCTCATCAAAACCTATAATTGTTGAGAATACAAAATTTCTACCTAGGTTTTTTTTTCTCAGTAGTGATAACCTTAGTGCTCATGGTCTTGGAGGTTTCCAAGGCTCTTTTAGTTCAGGCAAAGTATGTCGCTTTTGCATGATTTCTTACGCTGATATCTCTACTATCAAATATTTCAACACTGATAAACTCAAGTTGAGGAACACTGCAAAACATAATTTACATATAATGAAATCAAAAGGAGTAGAAAATATGTGTGCTATCACTGGAGTTGTTTCTTCCTCTTGTTTATTGCAGTTAGGTACATCTGACCCGACTTTTGATATTCTGAAATCTCTTCCTCCTGATATCATGCATGATTTTTTGGAAGGAGTTGTACCCATTGTTGTATCAGTAGTTATTGATAATTTTATTAGAAAAAAAGAAACAACAATGGAAATTGTTAATGCAGAGATTATTGCTTTTTCAAAAATTAGTCATTTTACTGATTTAAACATTTTTAACATTTTATTAACTAGAAAACATATAAAAAATAGGAGATTTCCTGGAACTGCTTCCCAGAAGTGGTTTTTGATAACATATTTGCCATACATTTTGTGTCCCTTTGTTGGAAATAAAAATAGCATTGCTTGGCGCGCTTTAATAAAATGTAGAGAGTTATCAGATATTTTACTTTCTCATTCTATTGATAAAGATGCTATTGTATATTTGCGTGTGATAATCCATGAATTGCTTGGCCTTCTAAGAATTCTTTCTCCAGTTTGCCTCACACCAAAATGTCACTTCATGCTTCACTATCCAACTTTTATAACATTTTATGGCCCACCGCGACTTTTTTGGACGATGCGATTTGAAGGAATGCATCAATACTTCAAGCGCATAGCTAGACAAACTCAAAACTTCCGAAATATTGCGCTAACACTAGCTCGTCGTTTCCAAAATAACGTGGCAGCTGCTCTTTCTGATTTTGAAGTATCATGTGATGTTGAGGTTGGTCCTGGAAAATTAATTCTGCGAACAGATATAAGTCAAAATCTATGTGATGAGATTGTAATCGCACTTGATTTATCTCTTTTTGACAATTATTCCACTGCTCTTTCTGTTTCTTGGATTAAAATGAAGGGATATAAATACCAGGTTAACTGTACTGTGGTTTGTGGTATGTGTGAGGAATGGGATCTTCCAACATTTATGAAAGTTGATCATATTTTCAATATTCATGATGAATGGATACTATGTGGTGTTGCCTACCACACAATAAATTTTGATGAGAACTCTTGGTCTTATGTTTGTCAAGAAACTGGAAGGGTAATCGTTGTGTCAATTAATAATTTATATCAAAATAGACCACAAACTATGTATATTAGAGATGGTAAAAGCCATGCCATACTGCCATATCAAATTACAAAATGTTGACGTTTCAAATAGTCATTTTTTTCTGTTTGCCAATCAATGATGACAAAAAACAAATGTTGAATAACTATAAATTTAAATATAGACTAATAAATATAGGTGATTGGTCACACTAGCAATATTGCTGTTTATAAATAGACAGTAGTAGCAGACGTAAATACATGAGTAAGAAGAAACGATTCTTAGTAAAAATTAACACACTTATTCTATTTTACTGTTGTTTCTAGTTAGTTAAGTAGGAGCCTATACTGTACAATTGCATATTTGTCATGCATTGCAAATCAGAAGCTTGATGTAATGTTATAAAGTTTTATAATCATTAATCATATAGGCTACATTGACTGTTTTGACTTTTCCATGCTTTGTTAATTAAATGTTCATCAAAGTAGACCACAAACATGTATCTTGGAGATGGTCAATGGTAGGCCTATGTCCTATACTACCACACCTAATTCCAATTTTACAAAATATTTTGACGTTTTGAGTAATAGCATTTTCTGTAGGCCTAATCATTAATGACAATAATGAATGTTGAATAACTTGGAACATTTTAATAATATTATAATTAATAAAATATTCACTTAAGAATGGCACAAGAAAATGTGTTGAAACGTTGTGAGAAATTAGTTGTGTAAATATTCTGTGTTAAATTTTAATAGAGACTAACAATTATAAGTGCTTGACACTAGCAATATTTCTGTTTATAAATAGACAGTAATAGCAGACGTAAATTTGAGTAAGAAGGAACGATTCTTATTAAAAATAAACACACTCTGACTGTCAATACACAATCGCCAAACAGTGAATCTAATTTTTATATAAATAACTGTATCTCTTAGAAAGCAAATATCTTTAAATAACAATGCTTTTTACATCTCCTTCATGGTTGAATTTTATTTTACTGTTGTTTCTAGCTAGTAGTTAAGTAGGAGCCTATACTGTACAATTACATATTTGTCATGCATTGCAAATCAGAATGTAATGTTATAAAGTTTTATAATCATTAATCATATACATTGACTGTTTTGACTGTTCCATGCTTTGTTAATTAAATGTTCATCAAAGTAGACCACAAACATGTATCTTGGAGATGGTCAATGGTAGGCCTATGTCCTATACTACCACACCTAATTCCAATTTTACAAAATATTTTGATGGTTTGAGTAATAGCATTTTCTGTGGGCCAATCATTAATGACAATAATGAATGTTGAATAACTTGAACATTTCAAGAGAGACTAAGAATTTTAAGTGCTTGACACTTAGCAATATTGCAGTTGATGTATAGACAATAATAGCAGACGTAAATATGAGTAAGAAAAAACCATTCATAGTAAAAATACACACACTTTGACTGTCAATACACAATCAACAGACAGTGGACATTATTTAATAATATTTTAATGTAATATAAATTCGAAATATAGTTTCTATTGATGATGTATTCTTCTTTTCAGCCATGCCTCTTCATAAAAGAATTCCTGTCTGGCGCCTTCGAAATCCTGATTTAAGAAAATTTGCACAGACTAGTAGCTATGGCTCCTTTTTAGATGATGGTAAGATAGATGTCAATGGGTTGACATTTACTAGTTTGTTCATAGCTGGTTATGTTTACAATTTCTTATTATCCTGACCTCAATATCTGTATATTATCGGTATTGTAGGCTCCACTTTTTATCAAGAGATTGTATTTTAAGTCTAAAATTCTTAACATGAGACTTATGTGGAGTAGACACCATATCAGAATTAAGAAAACGATATCCTTATCTGTAGGCAGGTGCTCTATATACACAGTATTTATTCAGTAGAATGCTGTTTCTTGTATATTTTAATATGCTATGTAGAAGTGACTGCTATACAACATATTGTACTGAACTGTATTGTCAATACAGGTCTATGCGTGATGTATTCTATGGTCTAACTTGCTGCTAATATTTCACATAATTGAAAACTGTAGGATACTTGTTTTACTGAATTTAATGGTAGACTATTTAAACATTGATATTTTGAAGTTATCAACAAATTTAATCTGGATTGCGCCCCTACTGATCTGAAGTTGTTCACTACTGGCGTCAAACCTACTGAAATAGAAGAAGAGGATTTTGATGATATGATGGATGTTGTAGATGAGATGATATTCAAATGCACTGATGACGACTCTCCTAGCAATTCACAACAGTAAGTATTAATGGCTGTTATTGATTGATAGAGGACTTAGAGGCCTAGGCCTACTACTGTGCATCATGTCTTTGTGCCTACTGTGCATCATCATGCCTACGGCTGTCATTAATGCTGGTCCAAGCGCTCATCTAACTTATTTGTTGCTATTCACAGACAAGCAAGGGAGTTATCACCCCCTCAAGTTCAAGGAGAAGTTAGTGAAGATTCCCTTTTGAATGCCAGTAACCAACTACCAAGGTAGATTGCCAATATTCTCCTTGAACATGTCTACATGTCAAATACATGTTGCAATTCCTTCACCGTTTTAGTTCAATTACTCTCACTTTCAGATCAATATCCACTCCTGTAATTGTTGCCAGTGTACAGGAACCATCATCTGATCCGAATTCATCAGATGAACCGATCCAACAGAGGTGCCCCGTTTATCATTATTTACAATAATAATTAATCACAAATTTGATAGCTATTCGTTTCACTGACTTTCAAGTTTGTCTGATCTTATTTATTTGATCAATGTAGATTTCCACTTGTTTACAAGTTACCTGTGTTCCAAGAAGAAGTGATCCAAGCACTGTCATCAAAGTCACCTCTGATTAAACTCGACCACGGTGTAACTGGTAGCATCATCAAACGCTTGAGAGATGATATAATTAGACTCCGTTGTGGGGATCCGTAAGTAGGATTTTTACTTCTGCAATATCATGTATTTATATAATTTTGCAGCGCAACTTCATTTCCTTTGTTCTACAGGAAACCTACTGCAAATCAGTACAAGCAAGTTTGCCATGCACTAATCAGAAAGTACCCATTCCTTGCAGATGATTCTTCTTCTGGGAACGGAATGTAAGTATTATACCTGTAGTCTTTTCTGTTTGTAGAAAGTAGTTCTAAGAAATGGGTAGAAGAAGGCACATTATGTTTTATTGAGATTTTATCAAAAAAGACTTTATTGGCTGCATAACCCCTTTGAAAATGTTCATCAGTTCATGAGTGTGAATTTTCAAATTTTCATTCAATATTTCAATGAACAGTTCAGGAAAGTTCATGAAGAATTCAGACATTGTTCATGAACTGTGCATGAACTGTTCATAAACGTTCATCAACCGCTCAATTAGCTAATCATAATGTTCAATAGGTTCTTGTTTCTTCTTTGAACTGTTCTCTGTCTTCTGTTATAGAACTTTGTTTAGGGAGAAGCTGAAGAGATGTTTTAAAACATACAGAACAAATAACCCGTCTCCAGAATTAGAAGAACAGAAAGAAAAGTATGGCAAGTCCTCAGTTGGTCTTAAGAGACCTGCATCGAAACTGGCTCTTTCATCTAAACCAGTAAAGTGTGCTGTCATCCAGGTAATTTATACAATCAAATATTTTCATTCTGAAGCAAGCTGAACTTTGACAATAACCTGATAATATCTTTATGTTGTTCCTATAGGTAGAAACAACAGAGCCTATCCCTGAAGAAGATACTCATGACGTAACATTTAGGATGGAGCATGAAACGTCTAAACAGCTTCCTGACAAATTTTTTATTTTCAAAATTCTTAAAGACTGCAGATCGTTGAGGGCAAAGAGGGTTGCAGATCCCGACATTGACTTGGTTACTGAATTCAAGTTTTGGCCTTCTTTGAGAATTAAAGAAGTGGTAAGTATAGTAGGACAGCTATTTTTAACTATCCTAAGGCTCATATGGACTGCAGTGTTTGAGATTTTACCATGACTATTACATATTTACTGATTTGTTTCACAGGTATACATGGAAGGTATTGAAGTGATGAGAGCTGTCATTCAAAGTCATGAGCTTGAAGAAGCGGTGAACTGCCTTATGACTTCTGTTGCTGTCCATTTGCAGTCAAAGCTTGCCAGATATGTGCAATACAATGAACTCGCTGTGAGATACAAATCAGGTTCGTTTATAGGAAACGTTAATCATTTAAACTTTCTAACTTCGTTATCACCGAATTTTTTGATAATGTCAATCTCTATTTAACAGAACCTCTCCTCCTTGCCTATGTGTCATTGGCCATTTACTTCAGGGAACAGAAGGAGCACTTGATGTGCCTCGAGGAAGATTTCAATGTATCCACTGTAAGTTTTTATTGGATTCAATTTTTGATTATTATGGGATTGTCAAATAGGTAAATATGTTTCTTCATTGCAAACATTAAAACCAAAACAGTTTTTTCCTTTCACCAAACTGTGATTTTAAATATTCTCCTATTAGCCATATATGCTATACATTGCTTGTCTATTGATGATGTATAATTATAAGACTTGCAGTTTATGATGTTAACTCAAAGCTTTTATGTATTGCTATAGATAACTGATCTCATATAATTAATGAAGTTAACTTTTTAACAATATGAGATTATCCTTATGATTGAATATAGGTAGGATCTGAAAAATCCTATCCAATCATATGTAGCATGTCAGCATTTACAACTTGACCACAGCAGTGCAGTATAAGGAACCATGAAGACATAGTATTCCTCATTTTGAAATTGATTTTTATTGTTTTCTTTTAGGAAATGATATCCCGGCAACTCATTATACAACTTAATGTGGACAAGACATATTCACTACTACTAAACCATGAGGAGTTATTCTCTGGTATTCAAACAGCAGCTTCTGCAATAGCATTGCATCTTTGTATACCTTACATTTTAAACGTGAAATATGGCTGTCCAAAGGCAACTGGAATGCTCCAAAGATATATTGGGGTAAAAACTCATTACAAGCCAGTATCGAGGTTGATGTCTCAGCTCAACTTGAAACAATTTGCTTCTTGATTACTCATTGTGATTTGTGGAAATCAAGTTCTCACGTCCACAATGTAAGGTATACAAAGTTGTGAAGCTGTTATACCAGCTGTTCTTTGTATGGAATTGCATCTACTTTAACTACTTTTACCAATTCACTATATGGAACTTTAGTATCACTATATGGAACGTTAGTATCCTATATTATCGTATTTTTCCTCAGAATTATTCTGTTTTACCTACATACTCTACAACACTTATGAATAGGTTTAGAGTAAGAGTGTTCAGGTATGTTATTTCATAAGAACACAGATTCAAAGCATGACATTTATAACGAATAATAACGAATTATGTCAAGTAATCAATAGTAAATTTACTTTTTAGTTTGTAACACATATCTTAAAAAGGCAACTCAATTCTTTTGCAGGATTTGTCATTATGTAATGTTCAAGCAATAATATAATGTAATAATGTAATCAATACTCTGTAGATTAACATTTCATGATTTATTCATTATATAACTCAACTTATTTAGATTTTCTATGATTCTCTTATCTTTTCTCAATGCTATTTCCCTGCCCTATCAACTGTCTCACGTGACTCTGACTGCTTGAGGCTAACAAATTCTCAATACGGAACCTATATAGAGCTAAACAGCACCTGTACCTTTTTTGGTACCTTTCGGCAAAGGTACCGAATTCGGTACCCCCTGAAAAAAAAGGGAACCTATATAGTCACAAACCAGCGGTACCCTTTTTGGTACCTTTTTTGACAACTTCAGTACCCTTTTTGCTAAGAGTGTAGTGACGTTGAAACTTGAATACTAATTTTGAGAAAAATCAATGTGATGCGTATGAGATTACGACAGTTTCGTTCTTTCAGGTCTTACTAAATATGCGGATGTGAAAGATGTCCTTCCTTACTTCCTTCTGCGAGCACGTGACATTCTAGGAAATGCTATTACAAACTCGAAAAAATACATTCTAAAAGATAACTTTATTTGATTTGGCATAAGAATGTAAAGTTGTTTTGTTGACTTCTTTGACCTTCTTTTGACGACGACAACACACGTGACACAGAAATTTATGAATGACAATCCTGCAATGGGTTGCGATGGATCAAGTGCTGTTCCTTCCTTACGTCATTTTACTATTTTAAAAATATGACGTCATCGTCCATATCTCTTTCCTGATTGGTCTAAAACATATGACCAGATTTTGGGAATATCAGGACGCCAGCGTCAACAATATCTCTATGACAAAAGACATTGGACGTCCTCTAGAAAGAAAGTATGTCCGTAGACGTTTCATTACAACGGCCTTTCTATCTTGCGTGCATCAAACTCGTGATCTTCCTCCTTCCGCCATTTTTGAGGGCGAAGCACACACGATGAAATTGACCTGCTAGAAAATGTATTTAGTCAGCTTATATCAACCCCAAAACAAAGATCATCAACATCAACAGGTGAATTAAAATCATGCACATTGCCACTATTATTTTTTAAGCAGTAAATACGAAACACGATTTTAATAGAATTTTGTATACTTCATTTTCCTTTATTTTAGATTTGCTACCGCGACCTGAGCAAGAGCAGGATAACATCAGCTGCTTCAAATCAACTCCCATAATAACATATTCAAGATTAATAGGTAAACTAAAATCAGGCATATCGCTACGATATGATTTAATTTTAGTTTTACTAATTTTATTTTCATTTTCTTCAGATTTTAACCGCTCGCGGCAGGCTCTACGGCATGCAATCTGAGAAAAATTCCCTCTGTTGCTTTTAAAAAACTCTAAATTTCACAAAAATCACAATAAGAGGTAAATAATATTCATATCCATTAGTAGGATTGATTTTCAATGTAATATTTACGAAGTATGATATATATTGAATTGTATTAATTTTATTCTCATTTTCTTCAGATTTTAACCGCTCGCGGCAGGCTCTACGGCATGTCATCTGAGAAAAATTCCCTCTGTTCCTTTGAATCAACTCTAAATTGAACAAATTTTACAATAAGAGGTAAATAATATTCATATACATTACTTGGATTGATTTTGAATGTAATACGGCATGTCATCTGAGAAAAATTCCCTCTGTTCCTTTGAATCAACTCTAAATTGAACAAATTTCACAATAAGAGGTAAATAATATTCATATCCATTACTTGGATTGATTTTGAATGTAATATTTACGAAGTATGATTTCTATTGAATTTTACTAATTTTATTCTCATTTTCTTCAGATTTTAACCGCTCGCGGCAGGCTCTACGGCATGTCATCTGAGAAAAATTCCCTCTGTTCCTTTGAATCAACTCTAAATTGAACAAATTTCACAATAAGAGGTAAATAATATTCATATCCATTACTTGGATTGATTTTGAATGTAATATTTACGAAGTATGATTTCTATTGAATTTTACTAATTTTATTCTCATTTTCTTCAGATTTTAACCGCTCGCGGCAGGCTCTACGGCATGTCATCTGAGAAAAATTCCCTCTGTTCCTTTGAATCAACTCTAAATTGAACAAGTTTCACAATAAGAGGTAAATAATATTCATATCCATTACTTGGATTGATTTTGAATGTAATATTTACGAAGTATGATTTCTATTGAATTTTACTAATTTTATTCTCATTTTCTTCAGATTTTAACCGCTCGCGGCAGGCTCTACGGCATGTCATCTGAGAAAAATTCCCTCTGTTCCTTTGAATCAACTCTAAATTGAACAAATTTCACAATAAGAGGTAAATAATATTCATATCCATTACTTGGATTGATTTTCAATGTAATATTTACGAAGTATGATCTCTATTGAATTTTACTAATTTTATTCTCATTTTCTTCAGATTTTAACCATTCGCGGCAGGCTCTACGGCATGTCATCTGAGAAAATTCCCTCTGTTCCTTTGAATCATCTCTAAATTGAACAAATTTTACAATAAGAGGTAAACAATATTCATATACATTACTTGGATTGATTTTCAATGTAATATTTACGAAGTATGATTTCTATTGAATTTTACTAATTTTATTCTCATTTTCTTCAGATTTTAACCGCTCGCGGCAGGCTCTACAGCATGTGATCTGAGAGAAGTTCCCTCTGTTGCTTTGAATCAACTCTAAATTGAACAAATTTTACAATAAGAGGTAAATAATATTCATATACATTACTTGGATTTATTTTGAATGTAATAATTACGAAATATGATATATATTGAATTTTACTAATTTTATTTTCATTTTCTTCAGATTAACCGCTCGCGGCAGGCTCTACAGCATGTGATCTGAGAGAAGTTCCCTCTGTTGCTTTGAATCAACTCTAAATTGAACAAATTTTACAAGAAGAGGTAAATAATATTCATATACAATACTTGGATTGATTTTGAATGTAATAATTACGAAGTATGATTTATATTGAAATTTACTAATTTTATTTTCATTTTCTTCAGATTTTAACCGCTCGCGGCAGGCTCTACGGCATGTCATCTGAGAAAAATTCCCTCTGTTGCTTTGAATCAACTCCAACTTGAACAAATTTCAAAATAAGAGGTAAATAATATTCATATACATTAATAGGATTGATTTTCGATGTAATATTTACGAAGTATGTTTTATATTGAATTTTACTAATTTTATTTTCATTTTCTTCAGGTTTCAACCGCCCTCATGATACCAACAATAGGATGCGATGAAACATTTCACCTCGACACCACATCATAATATAATGAAAATGATATCAGGACATAATTTCACATGTAAACTAGCTTCATTTTATGTGTGTATTATCCGTAAAGACAAAAAATTGATATGCACTTTCATAGTATTGCAAAGTCTTGATTTCTTGAAAATAACACTCTGACACCTTAAACTTAAACGTAAAATGTAAACTTGAAGGTTTTCTGAATAAATGATGATGATGATGATGACACCGCAACTTGTAGATTTTATTTTGTACTAAATAGAGTTATATCTATATAGAACCAAAAGTAAGAGGTGCACATGGATGATTTTCAGATATATTGCACAAAAAGACATATACTATCATTAAATGGAACATTCATCTTCGTTTGTTTCAATTATATCCTAAAATTTATTGTGTTTTCATATCATACATAAAAAGTCTTGATTTTCACTTGCACCGCAAATGACAGATTTCGTACTATACTCAAAATTTGTCTCAATAGATCCAAAAGTAAGAGGTACACATGGATGATTTTCAGATATATTGCACAAAAAGACATATACTATCATTAAATGGAACATTCATCTTCGTTTGTTTCAATTATATCCTAAAATTTATTGTGTTTTCATATCATACATAAAAAGTCTTGATTTTCACTTGCACCGCAAATGACAGATTTCGTACTATACTCAAAATTTGTCTCAATAGATCCAAAAGTAAGAGGTACACATGGATGATTTTCAGATATATTGCACAAAAAGACATATACTATCATTAAATGGAACATTCATCTTCGTTTGTTTCAATTATATCCTAAAATTTATTGTGTTTTCATATCATACATGAAAAGTCTTGATTTTCACTTACACCGCAAATGACAGATTTCGTACTATACTCAAAATTTGTCTCAATAGACCCAAAAGTAAGAGGTACACATGGATGGTTTTCAGATATATTGCACAAAAAGACATATACTATCATTAAATGGAACATTCATCTTCGTTTGTTTCAATTATATCCTAAAATTTATTGTGTTTTCATATCATACATAAAAAGTCTTGATTTTCACTTGCACCGCAAATGACAGATTTCGTACTATACTCAAAATTTGTCTCAATAGATCCAAAAGTAAGAGGTACACATGGATGATTTTCAGATATATTGCACAAAAAGACATATACTATCATTAAATGGAACATTCATCTTCGTTTGTTTCAATTATATCCTAAAATTTATTGTGTTTTCATATCATACATAAAAAGTCTTGATTTTCACTTGCACCGCAAATGACAGATTTCGTACTATACTCAAAATTTGTCTCAATAGATCCAAAAGTAAGAGGTACACATGGATGATTTTCAGATATATTGCACAAAAAGACATATACTATCATTAAATGGAACATTCATCTTCGTTTGTTTCAATTATATCCTAAAATTTATTGTGTTTTCATATCATACATGAAAAGTCTTGATTTTCACTTACACCGCAAATGACAGATTTCGTACTATACTCAAAATTTGTCTCAATAGACCCAAAAGTAAGAGGTACACATGGATGGTTTTCAGATATATTGCACAAAAAGACATATACTATCATTAAATGGAACATTCATCTTCGTTTGTTTCAATTATATCCTAAAATTTATTGTGTTTTCATATCATACATGAAAAGTCTTGATTTTCGCTTACACCGCAAATGACAGATTTCGTACTATACTCAAAATTTGTCTCAATAGACCCAAAAGTAAGAGGTACACATGGATGATTTTCAGATATATTGCACAAAAAGACATATACTATCATTAAATGGAACATTCATCTTCGTTTGTTTCAATTATATCCTAAAATTTATTGTGTTTTCATATCATACATAAAAAGTCTTGATTTTCACTTGCACCGCAAATGACAGATTTCGTACCATACTCAAAATTTGTCTCAATAGATCCAAAAGTAAGAGGTACACATGGATGATTTTCAGATATATTGCACAAAACGACATATACTATCATTAAATGGAACATTCATCTTCGTTTGTTTCAATTATATCCTAAAATTTATTGTGTTTTCATATCATACATGAAAAGTCTTGATTTTCACTTACACCGCAAATGACAGATTTCGTACTATACTCAAAATTTGTCTCAATAGACCCAAAAGTAAGAGGTACACATGGATGGTTTTCAGATATATTGCACAAAAAGACATATACTATCATTAAATGGAACATTCATCTTCGTTTGTTTCAATTATATCCTAAAATTTATTGTGTTTTCATATCATACATGAAAAGTCTTGATTTTCGCTTACACCGCAAATGACAGATTTCGTACTATACTCAAAATTTGTCTCAATAGACCCAAAAGTAAGAGGTACACATGGATGATTTTCAGATATATTGCACAAAAAGACATATACTATCATTAAATGGAACATTCATCTTCGTTTGTTTCAATTATATCCTAAAATTTATTGTGTTTTCATATCATACATAAAAAGTCTTGATTTTCACTTGCACCGCAAATGACAGATTTCGTACCATACTCAAAATTTGTCTCAATAGATCCAAAAGTAAGAGGTACACATGGATGATTTTCAGATATATTGCACAAAACGACATATACTATCATTAAATGGAACATTCATCTTCGTTTGTTTCAATTATATCCTAAAATTTATTGTGTTTTCATATCATACATGAAAAGTCTTGATTTTCACTTACACCGCAAATGACAGATTTCGTACTATACTCAAAATTTGTCTCAATAGACCCAAAAGTAAGAGGTACACATGGATGGTTTTCAGATATATTGCACAAAAAGACATATACTATCATTAAATGGAACATTCATCTTCGTTTGTTTCAATTATATCCTAAAATTTATTGTGTTTTCATATCATACATGAAAAGTCTTGATTTTCACTTACACCGCAAATGACAGATTTCGTACTATACTCAAAATTTGTCTCAATAGACCCAAAAGTAAGAGGTACACATAGATGATTTTCAGATATATTGCACAAAAAGACATATACTATCATTAAATGGAACATTCAACTTCATTTGTTTCAATTATATCCTAAAATATTTAGTGCTTCCATAATTCATGAAAAGTCTGATTTTCACAAACACCGTATTGTATGATGTAATAATATACAATTCCATGAAATACATGCAACCGACACCTCATGTCTCAAAGCAATTAACCATCTTGCATCAAAAACAATTTACCAAATTCAGCAAGGTTATGGCGCAAGACCATGGGCAATAGCCACGATTGCGGGATATTTGCTGTTGCAAATGCCATAGCCTTAGCTGAAGATATTAAACCAGAAACTATTGTCTTTGACAAAGTAAAAATGAGAAGGCACGTAATCCAAATGTTGGAAAACCGAAAAGTGGAAATGTTTCCACATGAGGTTTTATAATTAATCCAAATATTTGAGTGACCTGATCAAACACAAACTGAATCGTATATTATCACGTCGTCCTTTTCAAAACTACTTGACTATTATTTGACCCGGTATTTGGTTTATTTGAACATTTTTCCCTTTGTGGTACTCTACATTAGTGACAGGATACCAGTTATTAGTTCGTTGTATTGCCATCGTCAAGCTATTTAGTTGGGCTATTATAGCATATAATGCGGTAAATGATTTATATTTTATTCCTATAAATCATGTACTAATTATTAATATATACTTTGTAATACTTTTTAATGTAAAAAACCGAAACCAAGGTATAAAAAAGTATATACATAACTTTTGGGTCTTTTGGCAGTGTAAAATACCCTAAACATCTATTATCCATGTTAAATTCGATCATTAATTTTACTATCCTTTGATGACAGAATGAAATATCTCACTTGCCTTGTATAAGAGAATATCAAAACTTTTCGTGTATAATATGAAAACACAATAAATTTTAGGATATAATTGAAACAAACGAAGATGAATGTTCCATTTAATGATAGTATATGTCTTTTTGTGCAATATATCTGAAAATCATCCACGTGTACCTTTTACTTTTGGATCTATTGATACAAATTTTGAGTATAGTACGAAATCTGTCATCTACGGTGTTTGTGAAAATCAGACTTTTCATGTATATTATGGAAGCACAAAATATTTTAGGATATAATTGAAACAAATGAAGTTGAATGTTCCATTTAATGATAGTATATGTCTTTTTGTGCAATATATCTGAAAATCATCCATGTGTACTTCTTACTTTTGGATCTATTGATACAAATTTTGAGTATAGTACGAAATCTGTCATCTACGGTGTTTGTGAAAATCAGACTTTTCATGTATATTATGGAAGCACAAAATATTTTAGGATATAATTGAAACAAATGAAGTTGAATGTTCCATTTAATGATAGTATATGTCTTTTTGTGCAATATATCTGAAAATCATCCACGTGTACCTCTTACTTTTGGATCTATTGATACAAATTTTGAGTATAGTACGAAATCTGTCATCTATACGGTGTTTGTGAAAATCAGACTTTTCATGTATATTATGGAAGCACAATAAATTTTAGGATATAACTGAAACAAATGAAGTTGAATGTTCCATTTAATGATAGTATATGTCTTTTTGTGCAATATATCTGAAAATCATCCATGTGTACCTCTTACTTTTGGGTCTATCGCTATAAATTTTGAGTATAGTACGAAATCTGTCATTTGCAGTGTAAGTGAAAATCAAGACTTTTCATGTATGATATGAAAACACAATAAAATTTAGGATATAATTGAAACAAACGAAGATGAATGTTCCATTTAATGATAGTATATGTCTTTTTGTGCAATATATCTGAAAATCATCCATGTGTACCTCTTACTTTTGGATCTATTTATACAAATTTTGAGTATAGTACGAAATCTGTCATTTGCAGTGTAAGTGAAAATAAAGACTTTCCATGTATACCATATTGCAACTAAAATAAAATTTTATGATATAATTGAAACAAAAGAAGTTGAATGTTCCATTTAATGATAGTATATGTCTTTTTGTGCAATATATCTGAAAATCATCCATGTGTACCTCTTACTTTTGGGTCTATCGCTATAAATTTTGAGTATAGTACGAAATCTGTCATTTGCAGTGTAAGTGAAAATCAAGACTTTTCATGTATGATATGAAAACACAATAAAATTTAGGATATAATTGAAACAAACGAAGATGAATGTTCCATTTAATGATAGTATATGTCTTTTTGTGCAATATATCTGAAAATCATCCATGTGTACCTCTTACTTTTGGGTCTATCGCTATAAATTTTGAGTATAGTACGAAATCTGTCATTTGCAGTGTAAGTGAAAATCAAGACTTTTCATGTATGATATGAAAACACAATAAAATTTAGGATATAATTGAAACAAACGAAGATGAATGTTCCATTTAATGATAGTATATGTCTTTTTGTGCAATATATCTGAAAATCATCCATGTGTACCTCTTACTTTTGGATCTATTTATACAAATTTTGAGTATAGTACGAAATCTGTCATTTGCAGTGTAAGTGAAAATAAAGACTTTCCATGTATACCATATTGCAACTAAAATAAAATTTTATGATATAATTGAAACAAAAGAAGTTCAATGTTCCATTTAATGATAGTATATGTCTTTTTGTGCAATATATCTGAAAATCGTCCACGTGTACCTCTTACTTTTGGATCTATTGATACAGATTTTGAGTATAGTACGAAATCTGTCATCTACGGTGTTTGTGAAAATCAGACTTTTCATGTATATTATGGAAGCACAATAAATTTTAGGATATAATTGAAACAAATGAAGATGAATGTTCCATTTAATGATAGTATATGTCTTTTTGTGCAATATATCTGAAAATCATCCATGTGTACCTCTTACTTTTGGATCTATTGAGACAAATTTTTGAGTATAGTACGAAATCTGTCATTTGCGGTGTAAGTGAAAATCAAGACTTTTCATGTATGATATGAAAACACAATAAATTTTAGGATCTACGTGTACCTCTTACTTTTGGATCTATCGCTATAAATTTTGAGTATAGTACGAAATCTGTCATTTGCGGTTAAGTGAAAATCAAGACTTTTCATGTATGATATGAAAACACAATAAATTTTAGGATATAATTGAAACAAACGAAGATGAATGTTCCATTTAATGATAGTATATGTCTTTTTGTGCAATATATCTGAAAATCATCCATGTGCACCTCTTACTTTTGGTTCTATATAGATATAACTCTATTTAGTACAAAATAAAATCTACAAGTTGCGGTGTCATCATCATCATCATCATTTATTCAGAAAACCTTCAAGTTTAAATTTTACGTTTAAGTTTAAGGTGTCAGAGTGTTTTTTTCAAGAAATTAAGACTTTGTAATACTATGAAAGTGCATATCAATTTTTTGTCTTTACGGATAATACACACATAAAATGAAGTTAGTTTACATGTGAAATTATGTCCTGAAATCATTTTCATTATATTATTATGTGGTGTCGAGGTGAAATGTTTCATCGGATTCTATTGTTGGTATCATGAGGGCGGTTGAAACCTGAAGAAAATGAAAATAAATTAGTAAAATTCAATATAAAAGATACTTCATAATTATTACATTGAAAATCAATCCTAGTAATGTATATGAATATTATTTACCTCTTATTGTGAAATTTGTTCAATTTAGAGATGATTCAAAGCAACAGAGGGAATTTCTCTCAGATCACATGCTGTAGAGCCTGCCGCGAGCGGTTAAAATCTGAAGAAAATGAAAATAAAATTAGTAAAATTCAATATAAATCATACTTCGTAAATATTACATTGAAAATCAATCCTTGTAATGTATATGAATATTATTTACCTCTTATTGTGAAATATGTTCAATTTAGAGTTGATTCAAAGCAACAGAGGGAATTTCTCTCAGATCACATGCTGTAGAGCCTGCCGCGAGCGGTTAAAATCTGAAGAAAATGAAAATAAAATTAGTAAAATTCTATATAAAACATACTTAGTAATTATTACATTCAAAATCAATCCTAGTAATGTATATGAATATTATTTACCTCTCATTGTGAAATTTGTTCAATTTGGAGTTGATTCAAAGCAACAGAGTGAAGTTTTCTCAGATTGCATGCCGTAGAGCCTGCCGCGAGCGGTTAAAATCTGAAGAAAATGAAAATAAAATCAGTAAAATTCTATATAAAACATACTTAGTAATTATTACATTCAAAATCAATCCTAGTAATGTATATGAATATTATTTACCTCTTATTGTGAAATTTGTTCAATTTGGAGTTGATTCAAAGCAACAGAGTGAAGTTTTCTCAGATTGCATGCCGTAGAGCCTGCCGCGAGCGGTTAAAATCTGAAGAAAATGAAAATAAAATTAGTAAAATTCAATATAAAACATACTTCGTAAATATTACATCAAAAATCAATCATATTAATTAATGGATATGAATATTAACTGAGCGAATTTTTCTCAGATGACATGCCGTAGAGCCTGCCGCGAGCGGTTAAAATCTGAAGAAAATAAAAATAAAAGTAGTAAAATTTAAATTAAATCATATCGTAGCGATATGCCTGATTGTAGTTTACCTATTAATCTTGAATATGTTATTATGGGAGTTGATTTGAAGCAGCTGATGTTATCCTGCTCTTGCTCAGGTCGCGGTAGCAAATCTAAAATAAAAGGAAAATGAAGTATACAAAATTCTATAAAAATCGTGTTTCGTATTCACTGCATAAAAAGTAATAGTGGCAATGTGCATGATTTTAATTCACCTGTTGATGTTGATGATCTTCGTTTTGGGGTTGATATAAGCTGACTAAATACATTTTCTAGCAGGTCAATTTCAATTTTCATCGTGTGTGCTTCGCCCTCGAAGATGGCGGAAGGAGGAAGATCACGAGTTTGATGCACGCAAGATAGAAAGGCCGTTGTAATCAAACGTCTACGGACATACTTTCTTTCTAGAGGACGTCCAATGTCTTTTGTCATAAGAGATATTGTTGACGCTGGCGTCCTGATATTCCCAAAACTCGTCATATGTTTTAGACCAATCAGGAAAGAGATATGGACGATGACGTCATATTTTAAAAATAGTAAAATGACGTAAGGAAGGAACAGCACTTGATCCATTGACACCCTCCTGCAATGACATCATACAAAATTACGTCATTTTTAATGACCTTTCGAAAAGAGGCCACGTGAGCAAGCCAGAGCCGAAGTTCCGCTTTCGGGATAAAAACTTGACGTTCAAGCATCAAGTAGATATCAGCCATATTACGCAAGTATAGAATCAGTTCTTGTGAAACATTTCATCATCATACTGCTCTGTCAACTGTCTGGAGGTACTATATTAAGAAGTCTGAGGTGTACTTTCTGTTCTTAAAGCCGGTGGCGGTGAGTAAATTGACTTTCGTTTCAGTACGCCATGAATTGCAGCACGTAGCACATTGTTAGGCATGTGATGTCGTAATTGTCGTTCTGGCACCGCTTAAGACATGTTCTCATTTGTTTCAATTTCTCTAAACTTGCGTGTTCTACTACATCATTAATTTAGGCCAGTAGTATTAGCTAGTCCTATATGTAATGATGTAGCCTGCATACTGTACGTGTACTTCGTGACGTCTTATTGGTCTATATATAAGCGGGAATTGTGAAAAGACAATTTAAAATATAATATTTAAAATATAATTTTCAGATTTTAAATAACCATGGCTGACGTTGCAACTGATACTAATGGCATACCCTGCCAACAAAGGCAACAGAACACAGTTGTTTCATTTGACAATATGTGGACGACTCAAGGCAATGCTAAATTTCAAATTGTGAGTGCTAATCAGGGTGGAGATGGTTCAACTGGCGGGGAACATTATTTACAAGTTGATGAAAATACTGGAAAAGTTTCTGCTAATGGAATGGGGAATAGCAAATCAAGTGAGTTGGCGCTTCTATTTCATTTGTTTGTTCAAATAAGAAATTGTGACACATGGTAATTGTTCGGTTTGATAATCTGATAGTGTAGTATAGTGTAACCCGCTCCAGTGCAAATCAAAGTCGCTAAAAAGGAGGTTAGGGGATTCCTATAAAATTGGAATTGAAGATCACCCTTTGTACGTAATAGTATGAAACAGAAATTTGTCAAAGATAGCTGCGAGAAAAAAGAATCCGACATTATTTAACAATGGAGAAAATAAGCATTAAAGATTTGCGGAAAATATCTGTCACAGTAAATTGCTGGAATGCAGACTTGGTTGCAGATAAGCAGAAATTCTACTTATCAAAACGCTCTTAAATGGGTTAAACTGTAGGCCTATAGGCCTTCTTGGAATATGATTGTGAAGCAATTGCCAATTACACATCTTTTTAGGGTCCAAATTTTGAAATTATTTCCAAAAAGGTGTTCCAACCAGACCTGTATATTATCTGGATTCCTATTTAATGTACTTTTCTTTCAATTTCTTTGTGGAAAGTAGGCTACGTTACATACGTAGACTGGTCTTACATCCATATTATACTACGGTCAAACCTGTTATGACGGTCATCTCTATACAGCGGCCACCAGTCTATAGTGGTCACTCTTGCAATGTCTAAAATATTATTTTCTATTGAATCAAACCTGTATATAAAGGCCACCTGTCTGTAGTGGTCAATTTATCTACCTCATAGCTGGCTGTTGTATACAAGCTTAATTGTACTCTGCATACTTATTATTGTGATTCTAGCTAAATTATAGTTCCTTAAACCTTTCTGTTTGCAGCCCTATTTAAAGTGTTCACCATGATGCACATGGGTGGTGCTTCTGGTGCACCAGAAATATTATTTATGTTGGAATGGATTGGTGGTGAAGATAGCGGACAAGATGGCCGCATGGTTGCAATTGTTAATAACAGATTAACCTCTATAGTAAGTTTGATTATGCAGGCTGAATTTCTCAATTGGTTTGCTAACTACAATTTGTTGCCAATATTTTGAAATTTCTCATTCTTGGATACTACGTTTATTTATTTATATTTCATATACTTATTTCATGTACAGGCTAGATATTGATTATCATATAACCAAAAGCTGACTTAAACAAATATTCAACCACAGAGCAGTTTTTAATTCCAAAATCAAAATGTTGAATTACACAGCACTACCAACACCAATACCATAAAAATGCCATGAAAGTGTTGGCAAAGCACCATGAAAATGTAAAAAAGTGAAAACCACAAATTTTTTAAGCCATTGAAAAGTTTGAAAAGCTATGCTATGATATTCATGATATCGAGATGTGAAAATGCTTTTAAAATGCCATGAAATTTCAATTTTGTTAATGGTTTTGGTCAGGGGTGGCACCAGGATTTGCAGAATTGCAGAATTGTGTGTATTTATAGTCCTCCATCATCTGCCTTGAACTTGCAAGAAAATATCAATCTCTGTCAATCTATTGAGTCTGAAGTATCCGCAACATTTCCATTTTATATGACAGGTGACTTCAATTTACCACTTATTGATTGGACAGTACCTCTTAGTAAAGGCAACACTGCTCACAATAATTTTGTAGATTGTATATGTCGCAATGGTCTCACACAGCTAATAACTGAACCTACACATGGTACATCCACACTTGATCTATTCATTTCAAATCGTCCTACTACAGTTTTAAATTCATCAGTTATAGAACAATTCACTCCAAGCTGCGATCACTCAATGATTGAGATTGATCTTGATATTCAAAATTGTACACATTATAATCCTATCAAAAGATTTAAGACTCCTAACTTCAGAAAAGCAAATTATCAAGAAATATGTCGTGTTTTGTCTTCAATAAATTGGAACTCGTTATTTTCTAACTGCATCAATGTTGAACAATACTGGCTAAAGTTGTGCTCTGTTTTTGATAGTATTATTTATGATGATAATTTAGTTCCAAAATTTAAATGTGGTAGGGTAAGGAAATACCCTGGTTACCCTAAGCATATTCGTCACCTTGCAGAAAAAAAGCGTCAACTATATCATTTATCAAAAGACAATCCATCTTTAAAGTCGAGCTATAATAGCGCTGCCAAGATATATGCATTAGCGGTCAAAGAATTTCATCTTCAACTTGAAAATGAGGTTGTTGAAGCTGATTCGGTGAAAAAATTCTATTCATTTGTAAATCAAAAATTGAACTCACATCCTAAAATTCCATCACTTCAATGTCCAGATGGATCCCTTACTGATGACAATTCAATCAAATCAACTATTCTGAATAATCAATTTGCAAGTGTTTTTACTGTAGACAATGGTGTTATCCCACCGTTTGAAAAGAAAGTTGAATCCAATACACAATTGAACTTTATTGAGTTTTCTTATAGTAAAGTTATGAACGTCATCAAAAATCTACCTTCAAAAACATCAAGAACGCCAGATTCCTACCCTGCGTTGTTCTTAAAATCAATAGCAAATGAAATTGCCATACCACTTGCAATGTTATTTGAAATATCTTTGAAATCTGCTACTCTTCCTGCTGTATGGAAAACAGCTATTGTCAGCCCCATTTACAAGAAAGGACCTTCCAGATTAGCAGTAAATTATCGACCGATATCACTAACTTCAGTTATTTGCAAAGTTATGGAGTCTGTTATGGCGACAGACATTCTAAAGTATCTCAAAGCTCATAATTTAATCACTAAAGAACAGTTTGGCTTTATTTCTCGGCGTTCAACATGTACGCAATTATTAGCTGCTTTAAACCAGTGGTATGCTGCTGTAAATGAGCGTATGAAGGTCGATACAGTTTACATTGATTTTAGCAAGGCTTTTGACACTGTCTGTCATAGTAAATTAATATCAAAATTGAAGGGATATGGCATTAACTATGAACTTTTAAAATGGATAAAATCTTTTTTGACTGGTCGCACCCAACAGGTAGCTGTCGGGGATTCAACATCGGGAATCCTCCCTGTAATAAGTGGTGTACCTCAGGGTTCAGTTTTAGGCCCTCTTCTTTTTATTGTCTATATAAATGACATTGTAAGCTGCTTGGAACTCAACTGTGGTATAAAACTCTTTGCTGATGATGCTAAGATTTCGTTTAAAAGATTTACCACTGACAGTACTCCTCTACATTCTACACTTGAAAACCTCTCCTCCTGGGCAGAACGCTGGCAACTCAAAATTGCCTAAGAGAAATGCTCTGTACTTTCATTTGGGAAATCATCTATTTCGGATGCTGCGTATCAGTTAGATGGAAAGGCATTATCACGTTCATCTTCTGTGAAAGATCTTGGAATCCTACTAACTGCAGATCTAAAGTTCACAGAACACTGTTCCATGCTAGCCGCTAAAGCAAAAAACCGTTCTTTCCTAATCAAGAAATGCTTTTCCTCAAATAACCCGGAGCTGTTAGTGAAAGCGTTCAGAACATACGTCAGACCAATGCTTGAGTCATCTACGCCAGTCTGGAATCCCTATTTCATCAAGGACATAAATATTTTAGAAAATGTTCAGCGCTCTTTCACAAGATATGTTTGTTTGAAAAATAATTCTTACAAACCCTATGTAGATCGTCTTGCCTACCTAAACCTTGAGTCTCTAGAATTACGCCGCCTTAAGTTTGATCTTCACATGGTCTTTAGAATTTTGAAAAACTTGATTGATTTGGCTCCAGATGAATTTTTCACTATTAAACATTCCAAATATTCCTTGCGTGGACATTCACTGACACTGTACCCAACTAAATCATTTAACTATGACTGTTGCAAACATTACTTTGCAAATAGAATAATCAAGCCATGGAACTCTCTTCCTGAAGAAGTTATATCGTCTAGTTCTTTACAAACATTCAAATTTAAACTTAATCACGTTAATTTATCACAGTTCTGTAACTTTTCCTTTGCCTGTTAATTATTTCTGATAACATAGTTTTCTTTATATATATATACTTTTTTTTTTAAAGGTCACATGTAAGTGAGGATACATTTAAAAATATCCTCCTTTGTTTATTTGCCTGTTAGCCATTGTGCTACAAAATACATACATACAAGGGGGCTGGCATCCCCGACAGGGGGCTATGCCAAATTTCCATGTTACATAGAAACAATTTGGCAATAGTCTCTAATACTGGAATGGAGCTAATTCCTATTGTTTTTTACGAAATGTGTTAAAAAATTCCCCGACAGAAAATTTAGTCTTCCCCGATGGGGGGCTGAGCATCCCCGACGGGAGGGCTGTAACCCCCCTGCCCCCTCTGGTGCCACCCCTGGTTTTGGTGTCAGCAGTGCAGTGTTTGATATTTTTGAATTCGATTAAGTGTCTATTTGACCGGCAGTTGCAGCCATTATGGATTCATGAATTCATGAACAGTTCATGAAAATTTGGGGCCATTTAACGTTCATTGACTGTTCATGAACTGTTCATGAACTCCTGAACTTTTTTCGCAGGGGTAAGCACTTCCGTCGTTTTGAATCATGATTTAAATAATCAAAATCAAAGAAATATTCAAAATTAAAGATCAATTCTCCTACATACAGCATTACTCTGAGTCAAAATTCCATTTCTCCGTCAAATATATAATTAAAAATTGTCAATATGACAGAATAAGCGATCAAAATATAAACTTTGAAAATGATTCAAGCAAGTTTGTTTACATTTTAGTGTTTTATTCATCAACAAGCGCCCGATAAAAATTCGTGTGATACCAAGGCGCGCTGTGATTGGGCACACCGTATTTTTGGTTTATGGCACACTTTTTAACCTTGACCAGTTTTATTAGGCCCTCACTGGAGAGCCATGCGGAAATGAGGGCCGTGATAGAATGAGGCTAGGTCAGGGTTAGGTAGAGTTAGTGTTAGGGTCCGATCACGTGATAACCACCTGGTCGAGTTTAAATACGTTGCTATTTCATCATCTCTCGTCGGCTCCAGAGCCATCTATTTACAAGAGTTGGGACACGCTTTCATGTGCCGCTATCGTCTCCTATTGGACAGATGCCATTCACGTGATTTTTTGGACGCCATTTTCGTACTTTCGGCACCAGGGTTCTTGTTCTTTTGGCGCCAGGTTTCCTGTTTTAAGCGAAGCGCGCGGAAAAATACAACTTTTATCAGTGAAAACAAACATAGGCTATTAAATTATTAATTGTTGTGTTAATAGGCACAACAGTAATCGAAAAAAAAGTATTGTTTACTATTCCAACTGGGGACAAGAATTAGAAAAAGTTGTCTTTGACTGCAAAGAATAAGCGTAAGAGCGTAAGAGATACTCTTTTAACTCTACAAACTCCTTGTCCATTTAGCAATTCCAATAGCATTGATCTGATTTACTCTTGAGCAATATGCTGATGAGATCAATAACATAGTATACATTGAAGTAAATTTGTATTCTAATTTTGAGAGTCCAGCAAATAAATATGGAGAAAGACAACTCATAAATGGTTATATTACTCTTACTAAACAATCGCAAACCATTTCACAGAGTTCCAAAATGGCTGAAAAAAACACAACATTCTCTTGCACATGCGCACTGCTGTTGAAAACGTGCTCGGGTCCAGGCCAAAAAACATAAATGGCATCAGTGTCCCAACTCTTGTAAATAGATGGCTCTGGTCGGCTCGGCATAGCTCATTTGGAATGGGTTTGGCCAGAATGCAAGTCATGTTTCAGGGTTGCTGGTTCAAGTTCTCAGGTTTTTCCAAATTTTTAATTTATTTTCATAATTTATGTTCCAAATTGTTTGTAAGTTACTATTTGTTCATAAAATGCCTGCGTTGCTTATAATGGCTGCGACTGCCGGTCACATAGTCACAGCATTTTGAATTTGTGTGTCAATTCCAGTGAATTTGTTTACATTATTTTGGATATTTTATTTACAGGAAAAGACTCACAGCTATACAAAAATAACTGATGCAGAACCGGAGGTGCTGTTTCGTAAAAAGATCAGGTCTCCTACTAGTCGTCAATTCCTCTTACAACACGCAGTTAGCGAACATCAGTATATTGGTTTTGATGAAAGTGGGAAAGCTTTAGCTCCATCTGATGTCAACCCCCGTGAAACAGAATCCTTATTTATCGTTTTGCCATTTTCTAAATTTCGTTAATAACTTCATCAACTGAATAATCTGAGTATGAACAATACTAAAGTATTTTGTAGGGTATGTTTTCTTCAGTAGCCTATAGCATGCATTAACACAATGCATCTTGATGCCAGTGTTAAAGTAATCACATGAATTACAGATTTGTCCGATTAGGGAATGTAGCAAATTAGTCTGCATTATAAAAAGTTATTTCCAACTTTTAACAAAGCGTTTATATAGTTATTAGCCAACAAATACATTTTTTAAATTGTCTTCGCTATTTTTTTCTTAAAGATATGACTGTTTTAGTTATTATTATTTTTATATAAATATAAATAATCAAATATTTATTTTTTTGTAATCTTTCAATGTCTTATCAGATCAACGAGAGACATATGCAGCAGTGCAGGCACAGTTGCAATAATTTTTGTATTATCTTTAATAATATAATGTACTTTGAGTATACATGTTGGTATACATTTGAATATGAATTATATTTTATACCTTTATAAAACATATATATTGTCTTTTTGATTGTATTGACAATATTAGGATATCACTTACAAATCCAATTTGAATCAGTTTATGCTCTAGTTTCTTCTGTATCTGTGCATCTGTTCCGTGGATATTAATTTGTGCTTAAATACGTCAGTTCCTTCAATCAAACCTAGAATACAGAGTTTGTTGTGGTAGTGTGTACCCATGTAGTTTTGATTCGGCACCGCATTTCCAATAATTTTCAATAAGTTATAATTGATCACTCAAATTTGGAAAAATTTAGCCTTGGAAACAACAAATGTACTATTTCCAATTCCATATAAACACTGATCAGCATATTGTGATATTTGACAAGCGCGCCAACCGCGATTTAGCAGGAAATAAGCAACCCTTGCAATTTGCATAGCAATCGTTTTCCCCTTTTTATTTGATATTGAGTCAAATAATTCAAACCCATGCAATTCAAAAGCAAATTTTGTTTTGCATTCACCAAGGTCTTTATGTCCAAGTAAAATCCTGTACAATGCTGTATTCAGTGAAAGATATGGCCTTTATAACTACAAAATAAAATACATAAATACAAAACCTGTGTATTGCGGTCAAAAGTCTCTTTTTCATGTTCGAGTTATTCACATGGAAGGCCAACACAACATTGCCTCAAAGATAGTATGATTGCCTGTTGCGTTAGGACAAAAAGCCTATCCATAAGTTAATTACTGTACGTAATTAATTACGTACAAAAACATCAAAAATTACAAACTATACTTACTAACTACAAAACTTCTTCAGGACAAACGTTTCCTAGCATGTATATATGATAGAATTTTTGATCCTTATGGTATATGGTTGTATTTTTCTACATTTCTTGAATGTCTATTCCTATCTCCACATTTTTGACTCATGGTTACGTAAGTGACCTTGAGTCTATACTGTCATGGTGGAAACGTTTTCATTTCATTTTTGACTAAATCTATTGTTCTTTTGAAATAACGTTCAACACACTGCTTTGCGTGCTAACAAAGGACGAACAAAAAACGATTGCGCAAGAAACACCATTTTATTGTTAAAAATACAATGGGCATGCTGTGTGATTATTCCAAATTTTTAGCCAAATTTTTTTGACAAAAATTTTTTTCCATTGCCCGTCATGATGGCCGACTCGCAGCTTAGCGAGATTACAATTGCATTTTTAAATGAAATGTTTTCTAATACTCCTGGATTAGTTTACATCGTTATTATCTCTTCATTGGTAGAACACATGATTATTTTCTTCTTCTCGTCATTTGAAATGGTTAATGAAAGATTTTAATCGTTCTGTAACATCACTATTTGAGGTGAAACTTCGAAGATAATTATTGTTGTGTTTTGACCATGAGAACTTTTGAACCGACAATTCATCATTTGGTTGGGGGCTTAGACAAGACAGTATTTATTGTTTGTATTGTTTTCTGAAGTTATTTATTACATCAAACTGCTAAGCCAGTCGTCATGGTTTTATTTGTTTTATTAAAATGTTTTCATTCTGCTGCGACATCAGCTTAAGAAGAGACAATTTTGCACGTCATTTACAACTCACACTGTATTATAAGTAGTGAAAATCACGTCTTCTGCTGTATCTTGGTATGGTGTAGTGGTGAAGCGTTTCATAAGGGGTGCGGGGTCTTGGGTTCAATCCCATCGGTCTGCCTAACATTATTTTTCTTTTTTTTCTTTGATTTATTATGTGGATATATTTTTCTTTGATTTATTATGTGGATATATTTTTCTTTAATTTATTATGTGGATATATTTTTCTTTATATTATTATATTATTTGGATATTGTTATAATTTATTTTATTTGATTGAAGTTGATTTTTTTTTTTGATCTGATTTTTATATCATTCGATTGGATTGATTTACTTTTTTGAATTTGATTTGATTTAATTTTTCTTTGCATGATGATTTGATTGATTTGATATTCTATTGAGTTTGATTTCAATTGGTTTATTTTGATTATTATATTATTCACCATGAGTCCGAGCGTAGCGGAGCTATTTTTCTTTATATTATTATATTATTTGGATATTGTTATAATTTATTTTATTTGATTGAAGTTGATTTTTTTATTTGATCTGATTTTTATATCATTCGATTGGATTGATTTACTTTTTTGAATTTGATTTGATTTGATTTTTCTTTGCATGATGATCTGATTAATTTGATATTCTATTGAATTTGATTTCAATTGGTTTATTTTGATTATTATATTATTCACCATGAGTCCGAGCGTAGCGGAGCTATTTTTATATTCGAAGTGGATAATGTTCCGGCTGCCGGAATCCTGATTACTAGCGATAATGTTCCGTGCGTCTTTTGCGCATGCGTTATCTGTTGTCTGCTTTTCTCTCACATTAGTTCAACATGCTATGGCGACGAACGGTGCTGTTCCTCGACCACGTTAATAACAATTTATATTTTTATTGTTGAACGCTGAAGTTTCAAAATTCCTATATTTTTCATTGATCAGTAATTCTCACGCACAGGAATAATGAAAACGGCACAGGAGTAATGAAAAACCAACACAACAAATAATATTAGAAGCCATGAAGTGAACATAGGAACGATTATGCCAGTAAAATTTTGTGACTGCACAAAAACAATCACGAAAAACGAATATATGTATCTCATTAACAACCAACGCGACAGCTACAGTATGTGAAAATAGTGTTGATCGTTCAGAGCTTTGCACGGTTCATTTGAAATGTAAACAAAAAACGGCATGAATAACCTATTCCTTTGCAGTCGGCCAGGTTTCCTAAACATTCATTCCACTATATAAACCATAGTATTTCTTACACGGTCCAAAATTATCCCAGCAACGCGAGTTACTTATTATTGCTAGTATCTGTGTCTCATTCTCAAGTATGTCGTACGTATGGTAGTATATAAGCATGCATATTGCATGCAACTCGAAACCTAGTCACACAATGAATGGAGGGGAAAAAAATTCGAAAGAAGGCCACGTGATCGATCCAGTTAGAGTTACAGTTCCGCTTTCGGGATAAAAACAAGCATCAAGTAGCTGATATCAGCCATATCACTCAGGTATAAAAGCAGTTCTTGCGAAAGATTTCATCATCATACTACTCTGTCAACAGTCTGGAGATGTTTTAAGAATTCTGAAGTGTACTTTATCTTCTCAAAGCCGGTGAGTAAGTTGACTTTCGTTTCAGTACGTCATGAATGTCACGTAGCAGAGCAGACATTTTAGTACAGTCATTATATGAAATGACCCACCACTAATTGCAACAGAAACTTTTTTGGCAGGGACCTATTGTCAAATTTTATGCTTAACAACATATCGAAATTCTAGAAAAATCTTGTGTCAGCAAACATGAAACCGAGGCTAGGTACTTCAAAGAAATTAATTTTAGTATGAATCACTATGTATGAATCGTTCAAAAAAGCAGTCGCACTAAAACGAAACATATCCTGCAATCTTGTGCGACAAATTTGTATTGATTAACATTATAAATGTATCTATGTAGAAATCCCCAGAACGAGGCTAGCAGGAAAAATCATTTGATCCTATCATTTTACCTGCCAGGCGTGTTTTTACGCGCTAATTTGCTATTGAGATGATTCTACTCACTTCAGTCTGTCTATGAAACGTTGAGACTAACATTTACTGTGTAAGTGTGTATTACTATTGACTGTGTTAATTACTATACAAAATTATTTTGTAACATTATGGAGATTGATTTTTTCTATTTACGATTTAAATTCGGGTAATGTTTTGCTCGAGACAATAGAGGCATTCAGCAAATGCGACGGGTGATATCTAGGACGGGATGTTCAAGAAAAGTACTGGGTCGAGTATAGGAGTATATGTCTGGTTTCTGGTCTGGTATGCCGGTCGTAAATTAACCTTTAAAAGCTTGAAGTTTGAAAAGGGGAATAAAAAATTATTAAAACAAAAAGAAAGATTTCTTCCTATCGAGATGCTAGAAATACTTTGTTGTATTCTTCTAATCAAAAGATGATAAACGATGAAGAAATTATCCAGAAAATGTATAATCCAATAATTAATTTGCTTAAAAAAAAAATATACAACAGAAGAAAAGCTGCCAGCCCAAAATTCAAAATATTTCTATAAAAAAATGAATTTTATTGTAGTTTACGAAAAGAAGGTCCCTTTTGACTAAATCATAACACGCTTGGGAACAATTAGGAATTTGTAGCAATTTTTACTTTAACGATTATTTATTGTCTCTTCAGTCGTCATTTTTATTTTTTCTTCACGTTCTACAAACAGTGAGGCATTTATCAAATAATGTAGTAGTGAATCCCCAAACACGGGATTTTTCCAGGACATCCCCTAGCTGAACGCATGCGCATTTTCCTAATATGGCATCATTTTAGAAAATCCCGTCCTAGAAATCACGTCCTAGATATGCGACTCCGTCGCATTTGCTTAAGGTCTCTAATTTCAGCGAGAGAGTTCCACAAGGGAACAACGCGATTATAAAATGCATTTTTGTAAGTGTTTGTTATTGGAATTAGCGAACACAAAGCTTTATCGAATGACGGCGAGTTCGTATAATGTGGGTGAATCCTTCACCAGTGTATCGGGCTCTCCGATTTAGTTTAGGCTACTTCTCGGACAGAGTATTTGATTTAAGGAATATCAGTTCAGCATTACAAAACAAGAGACGTATTTGAATTCAATAACTTTATTAATAACTCATACCAAGGTGTATCTATATGTTACCTTTCTATAGTAGGTGTAGGTGTATCCAATACTTTTCATTTTAAAGGGTTTTTTCATCAAGTTATTCATTTTCGACATTAAACTTATTAGGACACAACTCGATATTCATCACTATAAGAGTTTGATACATTACACACTTGATTTTTGAGCACCTGAATTAAATCATCACTTTTTCATTAACAGTATCATATATAGTGTGAAGTCTTATTATTTTGCTGATTTAAATGTTATACATACACGCTATTGTATACGCTTTTGCAAATGCAACACATTTTATTTCATTGGTTAGCCAAAATGCTCAATTCAAAAGGGCAACAATATCAATTACATAAACATAGCAATCTTTCAAATATTTAGTGCGAAAGACCGACCATTTGAGCGGGGAGACTTGAGACAGGATGGGGTGACACGGATCAGGCCTATTTTCCTGAAATTTATCACATAACTGACAAATTAACTTTTCAGTATCAGACACTACTGCTGTTGCTTTGATTTAGGAAGTTTATTTGATCAAAATTGAGCCAGCAACAAATAATTTTAGCATTAATAAAGAACATTAACTTTCGACGCACTTGTCATCAGTCTAACTGTAACGGATTTAGCAACTTTATATCCACAAAGTAAAAATGTCAAATTTAGCACATGTAAATGAAAGCAAACTCATATCTCAACCAAATGCGATTAGTTTCCCATTGGTCGTTGATGCCAAAATGTGCCTTTAATGTCAACTTTCAAAATGGCAGTTGAAGACTTATTCTAAAATTAATTGAATCAAACGAGGAACCGCAAAATGTATGACGATCATCTAAAGCTAGTAAACTGAAATTTCTTGACAATTAGTTATTGTTGCTCTCAGTAATTTAGGAAAACAACACAAAATAAAGTGATATATAGCATATTAGAAGATAATTTACAATGGTAATCAGGAACCCTCTCATGCCATGTCTCCCTAGGTCTAAGTCTCCCCGGTCTACCCTATAAAAAGCTAAAAAGTAATTAAGTGCATGCCCCTGCGATAGGTGCACACCAATGGTATTCTCCATATTTAAAATTTTTAAGTACACGCCCCTGCTATAGGTGCACGCCCGTGAAAGTTTTCATATTTAAGAAGTTTTAAGTGCACGTCCCTGTAGATTGTAAAAGCTGAAGACAGATAAATGTTTGGATGCAATCCAAGTAAAACATAAAAAACTATTCCCCTTACACCCGCCATTACAATAGTTAGATTGCAAAACATTTACCGTACACAAGTATAGAAAGTATAATGTTATCATTTGAATTGATTACAGTATTTTGTGTATGCTATTAAATATTTGTCATTGATTATATATTGCTATTGATTATATATATTCTGAGACCTAAATGCGATCAGAATCAAAATCGGGTTCACTCTCGTCACTCTCAGACTAGAGCAGTGTGACGATGGTTTGAGGTCGGGTGTTATTATAATATCGAAGTCTCGTACATTCGAAACACTCTTAATCACATTGTTCGCAATACTGTAATCAGATGCAGCTATCTTTAGATTACTAGTAGAAAATGTGCAACATTTTTCATTAGCAATGCGCAGCTGCCAAGTATCAACCCAACTGTGAAGATTTTGAAGAGTGTATCACAATCTCCGTTTCGAGAGCAGTAAAACTTACTGCTCTCAAACTTAATTTGTAGATAAAATATTATAACAAAGTATCAATCTGTTATTTTACCTATTCAAACAGCATAAACAAATCAGATAGTAAATACAACAATGTTGACACAATTATAATATTTACAATTATAATTTCAAGTAGTATTGCCTAATCTAAGGGTCTACGAAACCTGAGCCGCGCTTGTTTTCTCCGCGCCACACAGAACGCGTAATGAAGGAGAAACAAGAAAAAACGCACCATTACTTGCCGTTGCCCAAATTGGATAATTGGCAAGCATGGTTTTGAGCACATTTGACCACCCTATGACAGCAGCCAGTTCGATCCTGAAAAGTTTATCTTTTTGAACCACCCTAAAGCCCCGGCCAAATGAAGCGGTGTTGTGAAAATGTTGGCTTCATTTGGCCACCCCAGCCAACATTTTCACAACATTTACACAACATTGAACGAAATTTTGATCTAATGTTGTGAAAATGTTGGCTGGGGTGGCCAAATGAAGCCAACATTTTCACAAAATTGTTGTGAAATTTTATCAAATGTTGGCAAAATGTTGGCTTCATTTGGCCGGGGCTTAATATATTTAAGCTGGAATTTGTAAAATGACTGTAGACATTTGAGCTCTTAATAATTTTTAGATTTTAGATAACCATGGCCGACGTTGCATCTGATACTAATGTCATACCCTGCCAACAAAGGCAACATAACACAGTTGTTTTATTTGACGATTTGTGGAAGCCAGGCAATGATAAATTTCAAATTGTGAGTGCTAATCAGGGTGGAGATGGCCGAAGTGGTGGTGACCATTATTTACAAGTTAATGAAAATACTGGGATAGTTTCTGCTGATGGAATGTGGAACAGCAAATCAAGTGAGTTGGCGCTTCTATTTTATTTGTTTATTCAAATGACAAAATTGTAACACATGGTAATTGTTTGATTTGATAATCTGATAGTGTAGCACAGTGTAACACGCTCCAGACTCGCTAAAAAAAACAATATTAGGGGTTCCAATAATCCAACATCATTTAAACAATGATATTTGTATCATTTTTCACCTATAATTTGCTCAAAATTGATATTTCTCTTCTGAAATTAAAAGACTGGAGGCTTGACATCGTTTTCTTATATAATCATGGATTCTCATCTTCAAAAAATATTTTTTATTTTCTTGGGTGTTATTTATTATGGAAAACTGACTGGGAAAAGGAAAGGAAATGTGTCTTACCTATAATTTGAAGAATTTCGTAAAAAGCCGTGAACGTGAAGAAAGAAATGAAACAAAGAAAGATTTATTTTTTTTGATTGCCTATATTTAAAAGAGCAGATTATTGAATTTATGACAACTTTTTAGAATGTTTCTAACTTTCATTTAGAGAAATGGTTAAATTATTTGAAATTTTAGCAGTTGATTTTATGTTTTGGTTTTGGTAGTTTATTGAGAGCTTTCCTTTCTATGCCAGGAATTTAGTTTTTATAGCTATAGCAACAATGAACTTGCGAAAATTGGCCCTTGAAGGACGAGGGGATGTATTACGAATGAAATTAGGTTATCTTATGTTTCCACAGTTAAGAATTCCGTAAAAGTTGAACAAATTGTTTTCAAATTGCAAAAATATTTCGATACACTTCAAAAATATTTGTTTACTGGCTCGGATATTTCTCCTTCAATCCATTTGATTTATTTTGAACACAACTGAGAAACTGAATAAGAAATGAGTAACTCAATGAAATTGTATATGACTCTACAAATATTCACTGTATTTGCTTTTTATTGCGTGCTAGTTAATTCCATTTTTAAATAATTATCGGTTATTTGTATTTTCATTAATTTCTTAGCCTGCGTGCAGACTCAAAATAAAACTTCTCTAAACTTCTTTAGAGAAGTTTTGTTTTGAGTCTGCACGCAGGCTATAATTTCTTGAAATCGACAGGGTTAACCTCGGTTAAGTTAAGCTCGGTTATGGGGAATGGCCTTATCGACATAAACCAATCAAATTGCAAGAATATATCGTAGCAAATCCTTGTTATGTTCTAATTACAAATAAATAACAATAGAATCTACATTAACTCACAAGACACATCTACATGATTACAAAAGGGTCATATAAAAATATTACAAACTTGGTTTATTTTTTTCTTCTTTCAATTTATTTGTGCAAACCCTGATATCCATATTATACTACTCTACAGACTTATTATTGTGATTCTAGCTCAATTATAGTTCCTTGTACAGACAAGTTTGTTTTCTAAACTTGACTGCTTTCTGTTCGCAGCCCTATTTAAAGAGTATATCATCGAATATAAGGGTCCCTCTGGTGCACTAGAAATATTATTCATGTTGGAATGGATTGGTGGCAGAGATAGTGGACAAGATGGCCGCATGGTTGCAATTGTTGATGACAGACTCACCTCTATAGTAAGTCCAGTTGGCGATGGAACAATAGTTATTTGATGGAGAAGTTGACGCTGAATGGATGATGTCGTTGTTTCGCTATTGCGTGTCGTGGTGATGATACTGTTATTATCATTTGCCACCACAACACAAATTTGAAACGATGCATGATTTTAAATAAGCAACGACGAAAACATCCAAGAACGCCTAAAACGCAGCATTTGTCATTGTCAACGGATTATACCCCCCACCATCTAACTACCTGAACCGTCCTTCCAATTCTGCAAAAATTATAAAATAGGGTCTAGGTCAACAATCGCCTGAGACGGACATGGTCTCTGGCAGTCTATACCTTTACAGTCACAGTGTTTTCAATAAAGTGATGGAAAAACTGTCATGAAATAAATTGTACGCTTAAATTTTGTATACAGTATTCCTATTTATACCAATGATCAATAAAATACGCTTCTGTTCTGCATAATTTTTCAATGATAAGTGAAATAATTGAAAATTTTCAATTTTAAAACTTACTGTAATCATTTTCAAAGCATTAATACATATACACGAGTCATGGACACGAATCAATTGGCATATCACGACCCCCTGGAATTTATCAAACACCAATTAATCGTTGCTTCTTGCTTATCTGCAAACATTTTTGTAAAGGTGCCGTAAAACATTAACTTCACTGTCTCTATTTGTGATAAAACTTCACTGTCTCTATTTGTGATAAAACTTCACTGTCTCTATTTGTGATAAACACGTGGTAGATGTATTCTTAAATCTTTAAGGGCAAGGTAGTAAAAGTGGGAGAGCAGTAAATTTACAATAATATTTATTTCAAAATATAATTTACTTGTGCCCTCGGACCAGTTATCACACAGAAGAAATAATTATACTACTACAAAACCAAGAATAGTTTATCACAAATTATCAGCGACAAATGTTTCTCCGTATCTATTGTCCTTCCATTCTCTGTATTTAATCTATTCCATGATCTGCTCAATGTAGTTCAATGTTCACATATTGTTCGTAACTTTATAAATTTAAATCTGAATTAATATCGTTACTGCAATCCATATCACCCATATATGTTGTAAGATGCAAGTGATACTGCTCATTTACGGTTAGTAAATTTATATAACTTCAAATTTGAAATTTGAAATCGAAGCCTTAATTTAATTGAGAACATATTCTATTGCATTTTTTGATTTTGAAAGAAGCAGAAAGTTTTGAAGTGAAAAGTATAACGCACAGGATTTTATTTACTAAATTAGGTACAATTTAGTTGATCCCAAAGAATGTGGGAGCTGTAGCCATATCCCCCCAAAATATCCAAGAAACATTACTAACCTGAGTATCATAAAGTTGTAAGGTACAACATTTTTTTTGTCTGAATTAAATTCTTGTCAGAAAATTTTTATAATATTGTAATCTAATGGTTTGTTCACAAATTTGATAAAGTTCTATTCCAAATCTTCTTCCGGTAATAATGTCTGGTTATAATATTTCCAAATAAAGATCGAATGACAACGCATCTAATTATTGTTATTATTCTTTTCACTTTCATATAAATATATATGTTTTTGTTTGTTTATTTGAAAAATGAAGCAGGTCATGCATGTACCCCTTTGGTTAATGATGAATCCATTGATATGTGTTTCAAGTATAGTGCATATAAATCGGCATCGTGAAAGACGTGATCCCCGCCTTACGTATTACAGACATACAAAGGGAAATAGCGTAAATTTTAAAGTAGATTATAGCCTATAAGATCTGTCGAACAAATTGCAACAGAAGCATTTTTCATCAATTCTAGAGTCAAATGTTATGCTTAACAATATATCCAAAGTGTTCCGAAATCTGAGTATGCAAAATGCCTTAATTTTGCAATTTGATTAATTGCATTCCCAGTAGAAACATGAAAGCGCCGCTGTCAAGTTTCAGTGCTATCATGTGACTTAATTTTGAGGGAATACCATCAGGAATAGTAGCCCTACATCATATATAGCTCATATATAGCTGATGATGATGATGATGATGATCATATAATGTACTTAAAATGATTTCTTTACTGTCATTATGTATCCAACTTACCAAAACGAGGCTATGCACGAAGATAGACAAATCGATATAGAAAAACAAGAAAAACATATATATACACAGCCAGAAAAATTTTTTATTCATTATGCTTGAACATTCCACTAGCAGTATAGATCATATAAATACTTTATTTATCTCATTCAGAAAACACAACTAGATATTTCCATTATACACAATGAACAATGTTATTTTTGACAGAAATTGACTATTACGATTTGATGATAGGCCTGCAGAAAAGCATCAGAAAAAGATATCCATTAAAAATGAAAAATAAAATTAAACTAAAGAAACAATAACTTAATTACTCCTCAATGGTACTTCGTATAGCGTAGACTACTGTTACCCAGTCGTTCATGTTACTAACTTAACCATGGAATGAAAATTGATCACAGGAACTTCACCTAAAGGTTATGCCCAAAATATTGACTATATCCTATATCCATGTACAATCAAACCTGTTATAACAGTCACCTATATACAGCAACCACCTGTCCAAAGAAACTTGACAGCCTCGCTTTCATGTTTCTACTAGAAATGCCATTAATCAAATTGAAATTAAAACATTTTGCCTACTTTGATTTCGGAACATTTTGGATGTGTTGTTAAGCATAAAATTTGACCCTAAACTTGATGAAAAATGATTCTGTTGCAATTTGTGTGAGGTCATTTTCTATAATGACTACACTAAATACTGACTGTTCTTTGAAAAGCGAAAACTTATATCTAGAACCCGCTATTTTATCAAAATACTTTAAGAAAAACAAACTATGTTTGATCGAGGGATCAAAACTACGGCCACTCTATACACATCAAATCACTATATAAATTCCAGTGAATTTTTTTACATTATTTTGGTTATTTTAATTGCAGGAAAAGACTCACAGTTATATAAAAAAAACTGATGCAGAACCAGCGGTTCTTTTTCGTAAAATCACCAGATCCTCTTTTAGTAGCGAATTCCTCTTACAGCACGCAGTTAACAAAAATCAGTATATTGGTTTTGATGAAAGTGGGAAAGCTTTAGTTCCATCTGACGTCGACCCCAATGAAAGAGAATCATTTCTTATCAATTTTCGAAGTTTTATTGTATTATTTTTATAGAAATATACTATATTTATTAGATCATTGAGAGACATGAAACACAGTGCAGACACAATTGCAATAATTTGTAATCTTTATTAATATAATGTCCTTTGTATACATCTTGTTATACATTTGAATATGAATTATATCCGACACCTTTGAAACATATTGTCTTTTTGATATAATGGTTGCCAATATTTATAGGCCGTATCGCCGAGAAATGAAAGTGGACTTTTGTAAACCCGGGTTTTCCATAAATTTCCTTTTAGACGACAGAAAGACCCGGGTTTCGCTAAGTCTGGTTTGAGAAACCCGGGTTTCATATCTGTAAGATTGTATTATAGAGTTTTAAGGACGAAATAAGACAAACGACCAAACATCAAGATAACTTGTGTAACTCTTTTTATTAATCATATACGTGTTAGTTTTACAACGCTGTGCAATACACTCCGGTGTGCCTAATTTACAACTAAGTGTGATTAGTTTAATGACGTTGTAAATATTAGTATTATTAATTATTATATACTACATGCCTCCCCTCGGAGACATAAGTTCATTACCTTTTTTCGTCTTTATGGCTGATACCAATTCGGAGTACGACGGATACGGGTTGAATTTTGTTGTTGACCTTTGTCTTTATCTTTGTCTTGGTCTATGCCTTGGGCGGGGTCTTGCTGGTAGGGGCGGAGAAATCGTCGGTTTCGCCACTTGAGGCGGTTTGTTTCTGTCTTTACTAGATAGCTGTGTCGACCTTCATATGCTTCAATTATGCTGGCAACGGTGTCCCACTGTTGTGTTTTCGGATTTTGTACCAATACTATTGTACCAGGTAATAAATCTTCTAAGGGTTTGGAATGTTGGTCCTTGTAGGCCTTTGCCTTCTGCCGGAGAGTGATAGCTTTCTTATCAGCAGCGTTGATTTCTTCTCTTATATCTTTACAAAATATTGCGGGTCCAACTGGCAGGCGTGTTCGAGTTGGGCGTCCAAAGAGACGTTGTGCTGGCGATATTCCATCCTTTTTGGGGGTGTTTCTATACTCTAATAGACCTTCCAAAAATTCCTTTGTATTAATATTTCCTTTAGGCGTGGTTTTCTTTACTAAAGTCTTCATAGATTTAATTTCTGCTTCAGCAAATCCATTGCTTTGGTGGTTGTATGGGGACGAGGGATCATGCTTTATACCCCACACTTGACAAAATTTTTTGAAGTCTTGTGACTTGAACTGTGGGCCACCATCAGATTCTAGGTTGACTGCAATGCCAAGTTTAGCGCTCCATTGAGTTATGCGTTCTACGACATCGTCAGTATTGCTTCCTCCTCTACCAAGGTCATATACTTCTGGCCATCCAGAAAGACGATCAACAATCACCAGATATTCTTTACCAGCATAACTGAAGAGGTCCATGGCTATAGCTTGACCAGGCCACGTAGGTGCTTCTGCTTGGCAGATTGGCTCTAGAGGCTGACTGGGTTGATTTAGTTGACATGGTTGGCAATGTTTCACACTTTGAGTGATATCGTTTACCATCTGAGGCCAATACACCGTTTGTCTAGCTCTGCCTAGTGTTCTCTCTATGCCTTGATGAGCCGCATGCAGAAGTTTTAACATCTCTGGTCTCAACGACATTGGAATGACAATTCTTTGACCATACATGATGAGATCTTCATGCAAAGACAAACTTTCTCGCACATTCCAGAACGAATGTAGATCTAAATCTAGGCTGTGCTTGTCAGCCGGAAATCCTTCTTTATTGATTTCTTTCAGCTTAATGTATGCGCTGTCTTTTGAGGCAGCTGCAGTGACTTTAGATAAATTGACGTCTTTCAATGCTGCATAAGCTGCCACTAGCATGTTTAGAGCGACTTGATTGACTAAAGTATGAATACTTGCACTTTCATCTTTGTCTTCGTCATTAGGTTCACTTGTTGGATACCTTGAAAATACATCAGCAACAGTGTGTGCTGTTCCAGGACGCCATACAGCAATCGGACAACATCTGTTGAGCTTTTCCTTCAGGCGGATGATGCGTGGAGTTGTCACTTGATCATAACTCTTGTTGTTGATTATTGATATCAGTGGCTTGTGGTCAGTGACCAACTGAAAATGGGCACCATGTACAAATAGTTTACATTTTTCAACAGCCCAAACAACAGCTAACAGTTCTATTTCCGTTGCAGAATACCTTGTTTCGGCAGGGATCAGCGAACGACTTCCACATTGAAGCAAATACCATTCGTCGGTGTCATGTTCTTGCTGCCAGAGGGCGAATCCAAGGCCACGAGATTGTGCAGCATCCGTCTCCAATCGTAGCTTTGATCCTGCTCTGTAATGTGTTGATACGCGTGGGGATGTGAGTAGCGAGATTAACTCTTTAAATGCTTCTTGCTGTTCCACTCCCCAAATAAACACAGTTTTTGGTGACAGGAGTGCATGGAGTGGTTCAGCCAATTCACCTACACGAGAGCTAAAAACATCAAATTGGCGGATCAAACCACAAAACGACCTTAAATCTGTTCGATTTGAAGGAGTTGGGAATGATGTAAGGGCTTCTACTAGCTCTTGTGAAATGGTATAGCCTTCTTTACATAGTTGATAACCACACCATTGTATACTTGGTTGGGCATAAATAAACTTTTTACTGTTTAGTGTTATACCTGCTGTTCGGCATCTCTCTATTACTGCTCTGACACGTGCATCATGCTGAGGACCCGGTTCTTTGTCAAAAATTATAACATCTTCAACAATTTTTTTCACGTTTTCTATGCCTTTGAGGGCTTCATCGCCCCGGCGATTATGTTCATCCCCTGCTGATATGAGACCCATGGCATTTCTCAAAAACCTTTTTGGTCCCCAAGGGGTGATAAATGTTGTTAGCGTTTTACTATTTTCGTCCAAGGGTACCTGCCAGTATCCATGACGTGCATCTAGGGTGGTAAACACGCCCATCCCGGGTGGGATTTGTAAAACTTCTTCTTTAGGGGTTTTCATCATGTACCCCGGGCGTTTGACAAACCGATTTAGCTTGGTGAAGTCAACAGTTATTCTAGGTTCATCACACCCTTTCTTTGGAACAATGACCATAGGATGGGACCAATCTGGCTTTTCTCCTAGAGGGACATCTTCAATTATTCCTTTTAGCATCATTTGATCTAATTGCTTTTTGACTGGCTCTTGCCAATGGAGAGGAATTTGATATGCTTTATAACATTTTGAAGGAATAGCATCTTCTGTTAGTTCAATGCTCATTGGAGGTCCAGACATGGGTGGGAGAGGGCCATCAGAAGTAAATACATCTGAAAAGTCTGCTAATATTTTTTGCTTCAGTTGGTCCTGACTTGAATCTTTCGAAGTGGGCACTATGTGGGTTGCTTTGGGAGAGCTTGGGGGTCCCAGGGATAATGCTTGTAACGGGACCTTCGGCCATTCTTTAGGAATCAATTTGAGAGCAATACAACCTGCTCTGCTTAATAAAGGATGGGTTACTTCATTCAAAATGTGTACTTTGGCCTTGTACCTATGAGTTTCACGAAATATTTCCAAAATAACATACCCATGGGACTCTAGAGGGGAACCATTTGGTCCCACTAAATGTTCATTTTCAGGCTTAAAGTCAACATCATTAGCCCCCATTAATTGGTGAAGATCTTGGAGTCCCATTGCGTCACATCCTGCCCCAGTATCAGCTAGCCAATTTATTTGCTTGCTGTGATTTCTATGGGTGGTTTGCAGTGCAATCAAATTTTCCTGGTGGCTACTTATGTGAGCAATTTCAATACAGTTTTGCGATACTTGTGATTTTGTAAAGCAAAACTTCTGCAAATGACCCTTTTTCTTGCATTTGTGACACTCTAAATTGATGGCAGGGCAATCTCCTTTTTCATGTTTGGTTCCACATCGGCCACATGCGTCATTTGCCGTGTTTTTCGCGCCAGTATTTTTCGCGGCTTGAAACTGTTTCGGATGTTTTTGAAACTTCTGTTTTTTGTAGGCGGACATCGCTCTGTTGGCGTTCACGCTTTTTTCTGTTAATTGATCATCAACATTACGACTTGCCTCGTAATTTTGGCAAATGTCTAAAGTAGCTTTTAAACTTAATTTTTCAAGCGGTGTTTCGAGTACCCTTTGTCTCATTCCTGAGTCCATTAGGCCTGATATAACACGGTCCCTTAATCGTTCTTCACGATGAATTGCATGGTTTGGACAATCCTCGGTGGAATATCCACAGTCTTCATCAATTTCCCTCAGTGCGGCGTAATAATTGTTAACGCTTTCCCCCTGTTGTTGATCACGTTGAATAAAAACGCGTCGGTCTACAAGTGGGTGGCGATGAATTCGCAGATAATCTTTTAATGCCTTAATAATTTCAGCAATATCATCAGTATCTTTTATTTTGATAATTTCTTGGGTCCACATTTTTGTCCACTCTTCGTTGAGTGTTGATCTTAATAAACCTCGGCGTGCGTTTAAATCACATTCTTGATGTAGTCTCGTAGCAGCAGCGTAATCATTAAATCTGATTTCCCAGTCACGAAAATCTATCAATTTCATGCCTTCAGGACTTTTAAGTTTCGGCATTGATATACGTTTGGCTGTTTGAAGATTTGCTGGTGAATTAGAAGAGCCTTGATGGACATTCGAAGTTGAAGTGCCCATATTCATAGTCTTGAAAGCATTAGTAAGTGACTCACCCTGTGACTTCATTGCTTCCGCCAACGCCTTTTGCATTTCTTGCTGTTGAGCCATCATTACTTCTTGCATTTTTGTTTGCTGGTCAGTAACCGATTGTAAGATTAACAGCATTGGATCTTTCGAGAAATTAGCTAGTTCTTGTCTGAGTTGAACTACTTCTGCTTCCAAGTCCGCTTTCGTTGGGTTCTTATTAGCCATAATAAACCACGAAATAAATACTGAGTTTTCACTGGATTATAACCATGTAAGTCCGTTTAACATTAATAACAATGATTCAATAAATAACTTTATTTATTGAACTTTATAACTGCGCCATGTAAGATTGTATTATAGAGTTTTAAGGACGAAATAAGACAAACGACCAAACATCAAGATAACTTGTGTAACTCTTTTTATTAATCATATACGTGTTAGTTTTACAACGCTGTGCAATACACTCCGGTGTGCCTAATTTACAACTAAGTGTGATTAGTTTAATGACGTTGTAAATATTAGTATTATTAATTATTATATACTACAATATCCTTACTTTCAAAAGTCCTGATAGAGTCGCTAAGGGCGATCCAGACTCAAATTCACCCGGGTTTCTTAAATCCACTTTTCGTGTAAGCTTAGCCTTAATATTTTACGGTCAAACTTCAACAAAGTATTTGCTGTTGCGCATCCGAGATCTCTGCGAAAATTGCCCTTATCTGCAGACTGGAGTGTAGCTAAATGTGCGTCCATGTAATTTTGATTCGGACCCACACTTCCAATAATTTACATGCCTTATAATTGATCACTCCCAGTGATGTATTCTGCGAAAAATAGTTGGGGAACGTTTCGCAATTCTTATAGGAGCCGAATATAGATGATAATATTACTTGGAACAAGAACATATAAAACTTCACTTTAAATGAAAAAAGTGAGGGAATGCCGTTCCCCGGAGAAAGTAGTGGGGGACGGCGTTCCCCCACCAAAACATCACTGATCACTCAAATTTGGCAATTTAGCCTTGGAAACAACAAAAGTACTACTTCCAATTCCATACAAACACCTATCGGCATATCTGGTAAGCACATCAACTACAATCAGCGGGAAATAATTACAAATGGGTTTATAATTACAAAACCTGTGTATTGCGGTCTCAAGTCTCTTTTTCGTGTTTGAATTATTCACAGGAAAGGCCAAGACAACATTGCCACCACTCCAGGTTGAAAAATAAGGTTCTTATTTTATGCAAAGCAAAGCAACGCAAAAGTTTTATAATTATTTGGAAAAAGAAAGCTTATCATTGTGGTGGAAATGACTGCGTTAAGACAGTTCAAGTGTGATGATCTTTTTCGATTCAACAATGTGTAAGCAAATTATTTCAGTGAGTTCATTAATAGAAATTAGAAACAGTCCAGTTCAGTCAAGTGAAAACAAGTTCAACTTCTATGTGAACTTATCATTAATCTAATCAGGTCCTGCTCCTAAATGATGATGATGATCGCTTAAGATCGCCATCGGTGAAAAAATAATATATATATATATATATATATATATATATATATAAAATAAGAAAAGAGACGTTTTCTCCGTTACTCGAAGTTTCGCGCTGTAGCGCTCCTCAGACGGTTTTATTCATATAAAAAAACATAAAAACAACAAAACAATGCAATTACCGCTCCAAAATAAACTGCCCTCTTGACAACAAATGCTTGACAACCAGCATAATATATAATGCCAACGTAACCACACCTGAGGACGCAAACGGCCACAACTACATCGGCCTTACTGAAGGAGCATTCAAAGATCGTTTTACGAAACATAAGTCGTCATTTACCAACAGAAAATATGAAAATCGCACTGAATTGTCTAAATACATCTGGTCATTAAAAGATAACGGAAAATCATTCTTCGTCAAATGGTCAATTCTATCAAAGGCAGTGCCATACAACAACATATTGAAAAAATGCCATCTCTGTTTAGAAGAAAAATTTTTTATAACCTTTTACAAAAACAAGAACTTATTAAATAGAAGATCTGAGCTGGTTTCTAAATGCAGGCACGAAACAAATTTTATTTGAAAAATTTCAAGGAAGTAGATAAAACATAAATAGAACAATAGGGCCTACCATATAATAATTTACTACGGAAACAAACAATAGCATATAATAATTTACTACGGAAACTAACATAGCAGCAATTAACAATAGAACAGCAATTTAATCAATAGGCATGTAAACTTTTATCATGTAGGCCTATATATCTTTGGTGAATTTAGAAATGATTTTTATATGAATAAAACCGTCTGAGGAGCGCTACAGCGCGAAACTTCGAGTAACGGAGAAAACGTCTCTTTTCTTATTTTATATCTATACAGCTCTGCTTACCGGTATTGAGCAATATATTGATGTTTTGCTCTTAATAAATAAATTTATTTATTCATTAAATCAACATTATTATTATTATGAGCACTATCGACTCGGGATGTGTCTATACTATTTGCATTATGCATTGCCCACTACTTCGGTAGTTTGAGCACTCTGGTATGGCACAGATGTTTTTTTCATGTGATGAATTTTTTCACCACATTTATAATTCATCTTGACTTAGGTGTAGGCCTATACTGAAGTCAGTTCCTTGTTCGCTCACTGAGCAGTACTGATGAAGGCTAATGGCCAGAAACATGTACTTGTCTGCTGCTATATATATAGACGAGGCAAAGCCTTTTCCGTAACTCGGAGTTTCACGCTTTTATTGCGATCTTCAGACGGTGGTACTAAAAAATTAAAAACATACGATTACTCCTAAACATACATACATGAGTGCAATATCTAGCTATTGTTTATCTACAATGGGTTACTGATAAATTAATATTTTTATTGTTTGTTTACAAAGGCATATTGTTGTAAATTTCTTAATGTCTAGGATTTACCGGATTTAAAATTTCTAAGGTAAAATTTGTTCTCATGCCGGCATTTGGAAATAAGTTCTGATCTTTTGTTGAGTAGGTTAGGCGAACGTGATGTTATAATGTGAAATTACATTTCCCAGCGTCTCATAAATTTCATAAAATATTCAATAAGAACACCATAAAAGTCAGCTACAGCTGTATGGACAACATGGGAAAAATTATAAATAACCATTATAAAAAAATCATTAATGACCAACCCAAAAAGAATGAAAAAATGTGCAATTGTAGATCAAAGAATAAGTGTCCACTCAACAACAAATGCCTAACGACAGACATGGTATACAACGCTAAAGTTTCTACAAGCAACAGCAGCCATAATTATATCGGTCTTACAGAAGGGACGTTCAAAACCCGCCTAGCCAACCACACCCAATCATTTAAGAACGAAATACACAGAAACAACACTGAGCTATCAAAATTAATATGGAATCTCAAGGAAAGTAACGCAGAATTTAAAATTAATTGGTCTATATTAGCTACTGCTAGCGCATACACTAACATCTCAAATAAATGTAACCCATGCCTTACGGAGAAATTTCACATTATAACATCACGTTCGCCTAACCTACTCAACAAAAGATCAGAACTTATTTCCAAATGCCGGCATGAGAACAAATTTTACCTTTGAAATTTTAAATCCGGTAAATCGTAGACATTAAGAAATTTACAACAATATGCCTTTGTAAACAAACAATAAAAATATTAATTTATCAGTAACCCATTGTAGATAAACAATAGCTAGATATCGCACTCATGTATGTATGTTTAGGAGTAATCGTATGTTTTTAATTTTTTAGTACCACCGTCTGAAGATCGCAATAAAAGCGTGAAACTCCGAGTTACGGAAAAGGCTTTGCCTCGTCTCTGTTTTATACTCTATATTATGCTCTGTCCTGAAAAACATTGAGCACTTTCATATACATGTGTGTATAAGAGTTCACACTCAATACAATTAATTTTTTTTTAATTAATTATTATTATATATATATATATATATATTAGATATTATCTAATAGCAAAAAATAGTGCTCGATATCATTTGACAGAGCTAAATATAATAAAAGGAGTCAAAGACTACACATTCATAATTGTTACTAATAGTTTCATGCTTACGCAATCATCAGACAAATCGACAAGAGAGCGGAAAGCATTGCACAGAAACCAGCGTTCATAACGCTGAAAGATCACAAAGAAAACTTTCAAAACAACCCATCATGTCGACTAATTAATCCAGCAAAAAGTGAAATCGGGATTGTTAGCAAGAAGCTGCTAGAGAAAATTATCATTAATGTAAAGACAACTACAAAAGTAAACCAATGGAAGAATTCCTTTTCTGTTATTAATTGGTTCAAGAATTTAAGGGACAAGCAAAAACTATCATTTATGGTTTTTGACATAGAAAATTTCTATCCGACAATATCGGAAACTCTATTGAAAAAAGCAATCGATTACGCCAGAAAGTTCACACCGATATCAGATAAAAATATTAGAATTGTAATGCACGCCAGGAAATCAGTCTTATTTAGCAAAGGAGCAGCATGGACAAAGAAAGGTAATGATAGCCTTTTCGATGTAACAATGGGCACTTACGATGGGGCCGAAGTTTGCGAGCTAGTAGGACTTTATATTCTTGATAAACTTGGGAAAAATTTTGGGAAGGAGTACATTGGCCTGTACAGAGACGATGGCCTTGCAGTCTTAAAGAATAAATCCGGCCCACAAGCAGAGAGGCTTGAGAAAAAATTGATAAAACTATTTAAAGAGAGTGGCCTAAAGATTACAACTAAATGCAACTTGAAATCTGTCGATTATTTGGATGTCAATTTCAACCTACAAAATGGCACCTTTCAACCATATTGGAAACCTAACGACGACCCACTATACATCAACATCAAGTCTAACCATCCACCAACAATCCTAAAACACATACCTATCGCCATTAATCAAAAAATATCTGATTTGTCATCCAACAACACTATTTTCGAAAATACTAAAATCAGCTATGAGAACGCCCTTATTGAAAGTGGCCACGACACAAATTTTGCCCATCAACCAAAACACGAACGACCAATTACCAGCAACAAGCGAAACAGGCGCAGAAATATCCAATGTTTAATCCGCCCTATAATAAAAGTGTCAGAACAAACATCGGCCGAACATTTCTAAACCTTATTAAAAAACACTTTCCAAAGTCGAACGAGTTAAGCAATATATTCAATGCCAACACTATTAAAGTTAGCTACAGCTGCACCTCAAACATGAAGACCATTATAACCAACCATAACAACGAAATAATTAACAGAGAAAAGAAAAATCAGCAGGCTTGTACTAAACAATGCAACTGTAGGGTAAAACGGCCTTGCCCATTTAACAATGAATGCCTCACAGAAAGCCTCGTTTACAAGGCAAAAGTTACTACGACAGAAGATCAGGAAGGTCAAAATTACATCGGTTTGACGGAGGGAACCTTCAAACAAAGATACACTCAGCATATGATGTCATTCAAACACAGAAAATATATTAACAGCACACAACTTTCGAAATACATTTGGAGACTAAAAGATAGGAAAGAAAACTACAAAATTGAATGGACCTGTCTAGCTAAAGCGAAAGCATACAGCAATAAATCAAAAAATGTATGCCTAATTGAAAAGTACCACATCATTTGCACTAAAGATGATCTATTGAATAAAAAGGCTGAACTCATTTCCAAATGTAGACATGAGAATAAATTTTACCTAACTAATTATAAATCCGTGAAAGCATAATATATATTTTCTAATTTATTTATGCAGATGATAACTAACCAAGCGATAATAGGAAGTAACAACAATGCAATATATTTCTAGCATCAAAATCCTTTGTTCTGTTAAACAATAACTGTAGGTTTGTAAATCGATATAGGCGGAACTGTATGTTTTTCATTAATTGGTTTATTTGTCTGATGATTGCGTAAGCATGAAACTATTAGTAACAATTATGAATGTGTAGTCTTTGACTCCTTTTATTATATATATATATATATATATATATATAATAAAGTAATTGTGTGGGCAAAACATCAATTTGAGTGCTCAATGCTAAAAGCAGATCAATATAAATAGTAGATCAAAGATCACGAGTTTATTCCATTACTCTGAGTTTCGCGTAATGACGCTCTTCAGACGGTTTTATTAAATGAAAAATCATTACGGTGTGCTCAAGTATATACATGACTTAATGAAGCGTTTCTATTGTTTAAATATATTTATTACATTCTATTGTATTATCGATGCTATTGTTAAATATCTACTTGTTATTCTTATAGTTTCTTAAATAATATTTGTTCTCGTGTCGGCACTTAGAAATGAGTTCCGTTCTTTTATTTAGTAAATTGTCATGTTTATAATTAAATATATGGAATTTCTCCGTTAGGCATAGGTTACATTTTTTAGTTTTGTTACTATAGGCAGCCGCTGTGGCTAGTATTGACCATTTGATGCTGTAATTGATATGCTTCTCTTTGAGCTTCCAAATGTGTTTGGATAACTCTGTGCTGTTTGCATATTTCTTTGTTTTGAAGGACATCTCATGTTGGGCTGCGCGCTGCTTGAAAGTGCCTTCCGTCAAACCGATGTAGTTTTGGCCTGCGCTGTCATGTGCCGTTGTGACGTTGGCCTTGTAAACGAGACTTGAGGATAGGCATTTATTGTCCAATGGGCAATTGTCTTTGTTGCGGCAGTTGCAAGTCTTTTTAGGTTTAGTGCTGCCATTGTCACTTAGGGCTTTATTGTTATGGCTTCTAATTATAGTTTCGACATTAGCCATACAGCTGTAGGATACCTTGACATTATTTCTATTAAAAATTTTGTGGAGTCTATGGGCCTTCGGAAAGTGTTTGTCAATCATCGCTAAAAATTTCTTTGCAATGTTGGTATCCACATTTTGGCTGAACGGCGGGTTAAACCAGATTATATTCCTTTTTCTGTTAATGGCCGGCGTTGTTGAAGGGCTGCGTTGCTTGTAGGTGAACTCTGGGTTATGCCCGCTGGATTTCAATGCAGATACGTATGGGCCTTTACAATTATCGAAGACATCCTGATTGATGGATAGATCGGAGATTCTTTGACTTACTGCTATCGGTATCTGCTTGATAATGCTCCGGGGATGATTAGATTCTGCGTTAATGTAGGACGGATGGTTGTTTGGTTTTGTTTAGGGCTTGTAAGATCCATTACTCAAGTCGAGGGTAACATCTAAAAAATCTATTGTTTTCAAGTTTGTGTGGATAGTAATGCCTAGTCCGTTACTTTTGAAGATTTTCACAATACCTTTTCTAGTTCTTTCCGCTTGTGGTCCTGACGTATTCTTTAATAATGCAATACCGTCATCTCTGTATAGGCCAACGTTTTGAATGCCATACTTTTTCGCAATTTTTTCTAATAAGAAGAGGCCGACTAATTCGCAGATTTCAGCCCCATCGTAGCTACCCATCGTAACGTCAAATAAATTGCCATTTAAGATAGTAGGCTTAAGCATGGCCTAAGCAATTTTGCTCTCTCTAATGCATAAGGGAGACCGGGTACACATCGGACGCTTTTCGGTTTCTTACATCTAATTATTTTATTTTTCGCTCGAAACAAGTAAATCGTATATCATTTAATAGCTAATGTGCCATGTTTAAAAGGGTAAATTGTTGGAAAGTTAAATATATTCGAGTGCCGAGTATTTGATAATTCTTTTACCCCTAGTTGAGCGGGGTGACTTCGGCCAGACTGGGGTGACTCTGGACAGTGAATTTAAACTCTCAACAATGCACGAAACAAATGTTCATTGACATCAATCGAAAGCTTCATCATTCATCTACTCAGAGAAGTCAATGAAATTATTCATAAATTACAAACCATGCTAATATTTATAATTTCTTTAGCGCGTCGAAATAGTCATCGAAAGCCGTAGATTCAAGTGATAACTCAGCGGCCCCAAACGAAAACAAAACATGCTCGTAAATCAACAAGAGTAAACCAAACTCTTCGACATATAGAAATTGAGACATATCTGTAATTAAATGCACTTCATACTTGATTTTTCATCCACAATTTGATATTCTATTTAACTAGACCATATTATTTCCATATATTCTAAGCCGACGGATCACGCGTGCTCTGAAATGTTTACACAACATCACAGCTGGAGCGTGTCAAACTTGAATGGAATGAGAAACTTGACACCCACTTAATTTCAGATTTACCATTGTTTCACAGCTTGATATTTTACTTCTTCATCGCTTTGCTATATTTTGACGCTCTGACCGTGGTCACCCTGTTTATAAACATTGAAGAATATCATTTCTGCAGTTGAATTTTCAAAGCGCACGTGCATGAAACTTCAGTATGAGGCACACAACGTCACTGGCTTCAAAATGGTACCAAATATCAACATGTTGGTTGCGTGGATTTTCTTCGTCGAACTTTTTCTTCGAGAACAAATAATACGCAAATGCAGGACAAAGTTTCAAACCATAATAACTTTTTTATTGCTTGATGAAATTACTGTATCTAAACTTTTGGCAATACGTATGTTTTACCTTTGTATTTAACATACTGAGAGATTGTATTTTTATTTAAACTAAAACCGTTCTGTCCGAAGTCACCAGCGTCCGAAGTGACCCCGGTCTCCCCTACTTTGCAAGATATTTGCAGCACACATCAAATTGCACATCATGATATCACTAGAAAACTGTGTTGACATTCTGCTAATTGAATGGTAAACGTGCGATCCAGCGCAGCGATCCACGACAAATTTATTTTCCAAAACATATCAGCCATGACACATTAATTTTCTTAACCATGCGAGCCATGAAACATTTATTTTTCAAAATAATGCAAATCATGAACCATTTATTTTCTAAAACATATCAGAAATATCAGTTTTCATGTCATATAACGATAATTACTCCATTCAACATGTTTGTCTAAGAGTATGTGGATTCCTGTTTACGCAGAGATTGAATACATTTATGCTGTTGTCAGTGTTGAAGGGATTCGACAGGTATAAATGTTTTCAATGGGATATTATAAGGCCTGCTGTCATTGTCAAGGCTCAAATGGTTTGAAATTATTGAACTTGCTCCTGTGAGTTGGTTATTGTTTTCTCAATGTTTTGATTTTAAAATTAATTAGCAGCGGCAAGATTTTCTAAATAGAAGCTTTCATTGTTTACATAGAATTTATTTGTCACGCCATTTGACACTTAGAACTATTGCTCGAATAGGAAAATGTCAACACATTTAGAGTTGATGAGAAAAACGCGCAAGTATTTTTGACTTAATGAATGTTTAATATGAATGAGTAATTTCCAAGACAAAGTTATGCGGCCGATGAATAACTCATAATCTTTGCAACAATTTTTGCCAGGAAATATCATGTTTATGTTTAAACACAAAAATTGACACTGATATTAATCACATTAATTTGACCAAACTATCCAGAAAAGGTTAGTTTATTTTATAATTCTCTTTCTACCGGTGTATATTTATTGCTTAGTTGTTCAAGCTAGTGATTCTTTTGTATTACAGTGTTCGTACTACAATGTACGTACTACTTTTGACAATGGTTCAGCTACAGTCATTAAACATATTATAATAAACGCTTCCTGTCCAGCCTAAAATACATATAGTTTTGAATCTTAAAGGACAGAAATGTTTTGATAAATATTCCAAACGTAGCAAAGTGATTAGTAATTTGTAATTAATTACTTTTTTAGTAATGCAATTTTTGACTTTTTAGCAAAAGTAATTTGTAATCTAATTAATTACTTTTTTGAGTAATTCTCACAAAACTGTTTGTCTCCTTATGCCATTTGATTTCCAATTTCCAGTCCACGGCGCAACGATTCTGTTCCCAAACACACTGGAGAAAATCGTTCTTTTGGAGTCTTGTAACAAAATGGCATCTTTTGACACGCTGTTGGACATTTTTCATTTTGTTTTGCAATTTTTCATTCAAATGATTTTTTACAATAAATGTGACAATTCATATAACGTTGTGATAACGGGGGCGGATGCAGGGTACATCAGATGCTGGTTTGGACGTACTTCCCATCCAAAACAATGACGTAATTTCTAAAAATGTTATAAAAGATATCCGTTAGCCGCAAGTTTCTGCGTTCACGTTTCAAGTTTCACATTTCTGCGTCCAAACGGCTTTCTACCATCTGATAAAAGCCAATTTTTTTATCGCTAGAGGATCCAATAACTATGTTGTGATTGGCGATTGAAAACTATTGCTGTGCCATCAACAAAGAGACGTATTTTGATGTGTTTGTGGACACTGGTTGGTTAACTTCATTTGATGTTACCATTTCATTGGATGATCGGGACAATTGGCATATCTCCAGACGTATTATTTATCTGTATACTAGTGCTCATTGGATAATTGAAACAATCGCCGCATCAAAGAGATGAATTCCGATTGGGAGATATTAATAAATCATTTTATCATCGGAGTACTGATTGACAAAAATATTTTTGATGACTCTGAATCACAGTTGAAAAATTAACCTAAATAGAAGTTAGTAGACCAGCAATCAACTTGAGCAGCAGAAAACAAAACATTGTACAAATGGACAGACTTTAAAAAATCTTCACATTTGTATAATTTGAGCATTTATATTATCCAATTTAAATATACAATAGGCCTGAACACAAATTTCATTAATAGTTACAATAATATATACCCTTATATTATCTTTTGCAGAAACTTGGATCCTTTGACGGAAACTGTATCTTTTCTATAGTTGTTTTTCTTAGTTGTTAGTGTCCGCAAGCATCTTTCAAGTAGCCTATTACTGATTACAGGGTTCATGACAAATTCTGCAATTTCACGTTCACGAAATGGTTAGAAATGACTGCTTGTGAACTCTCAATGTGATGTTTGTGAAGTTTTTATAAGCTCTTAAATTTTTCAGAGGTCGCACAATCAACTTGTCAGGAACTTCCTTGAAGTTTTTTATGGAAACTTTTAGATAACTTCACAATTTTATCCTGTTGATCATATTCATGTTGATGTTTTGTCATTATTTTAATTCCTTAATTATATGAAGTATGGATTGCCATTTTACTTATCTTATCTTACACGTTGGCCAGAATACTTCCAAGTAGCAGAATCTGCAAATGGAGATATCATGGGATATAGTAAGTATTTATTCAAGATATCCTATAGAAATGAACCTCTATTGAGGTCACCTGTCTATAGGACACTTGTTTATTAAGGTCACCTGTCTAATAATATTAATAATGCCAGTATTCATGAACTCATGTTCTCCAGTATCATAATTTTATACATGCAGAGATTTCAAAAAATTTGAAATTATCCAGATTATAGCTTGTATGTAAGACGTATGACTCATTAATTATAATAGGATTAATCCGTTGGGAGTTTGCAGATGTCAATATTTGCAATCACATACCTCAGAGTACAAGCATATCTTTGAATTTTTGGGACCCTGAGATCGACCGACTGAAGTCTTCCTACCTTAATATTGCCCCATTTCACTTATGTGAATGCCTTGTTATGTAGTGTATCAAAATCTTCAAAAGAATGCCTCTGTCACGTATTATGCCAGATCAGTTAGACATATATCCGGATTGCCTTTTAAAACAACATCAGTACTATGTTTTTACATTAAATTTGTTGGGGATAGAAACAGGGATAATCCCTCATCACATTGGACTCTTTTTTGAAATTGTATCTCACTGAAAAAAAAAACACAATTTCGAAACGCGATGATATCAGAGTACCGCTCTGACAGATCAAGTTATGGTCAGTCAATTAGCTGCACAGTTGCTTCAATTTACAACAAACTATCAGATAAATTTGGCATTGACAAAGTCAAAACAAAACAGAATCTCAGAAACCAGCTGAAGAATATTGACCTAACATCCAATTACAATAAAAAAAATAACATTAATAATAATCATAGTTTAAAATTATTCCATTTTGATAAAAAAATATACATTAATTACATTTAGTAGTATAAAAAATTGGTTATGTTAAAAAGCGCTATCTGTAACCTTGACTTTTAATAAAACATGTTGTGATGACGATGATGATGTTGTTGTTGTTGTTGTTGTTGTTGTTGTTGTTGTTGTTGTTGTTGTTGTTGTTGTTGTTGTTGTGATTTTATTATCAATGTCTCCAATAATACAGGATGTGTGACAAGTACAGGTAATATAATGCAGTATTATTAAATGAACAATCTGCTTATTTCTATTTATAGCTTACTTAGGTTATACATTACTAATTTACTTTTCTTTTATTACATACATTATAGATTTACAATAATAATAAGGAAAATCTTAATAGTTTATTTTTTAATAAATGTGTAATATATGTCTGAGATACATAATTCTAACAAAGTTGATCTCAATAACATTTAAATATCAATTGTTTAAAAATCTCTTGAACCAAAAGAGTTAAGCACAAATGCTCTAAGCATATTGTTCAGAGAGGTGGATTTTGATATGCTCATCTTTTCATCAATTGTCATGGGCTGCTAAAGTTTACATAAAGTCTATCTAATGCTCTTTTTTAGAAAGCAATTCGTTTATCATGATTAGAAAAACAAGAAAAGAGTAGATGCATTTTATCATCCATGTCATTTGTACTGTATTACAAACTGGACAAACTTTCTGCTACCAGCCAACTGATTCTGTAAAGTCTTTCATACTGTATATCGAATGCTTGCATTCACTGGTAGCTTTTTGATATTTTGCTGCACAACTTCTTTCAAAAGACACAATATCCATATTCAATCGAACCATGATCATGCCCCTGCGAAAAGCAGTCCAGGAGTTCATGAACTGTTCATGAACTTTCCATGAAGGTTCATGAAAATTGGGCCCATTTAACTCATAAACTCCTGAGCTGTTTTTCGCAGGGGTGGTGAGAGACTATCAGGGAAACAGAAGTTGGACCAGTCATTCAGTACAATGAGACAGGTACATTCATTACAATAAGGTTCCTTGCCTTTTTATTAATAAATACATAGCCTGAATAACATAGGACTACATCTTAAGAAATCCATTACATAGGTAAAATGTGATGAAATGTCAATAAACTGAAATCTAAATGATAGTTGATTATATCAAAGTAGAGAAAGATATGAAGTAAATTTCTGTCTATGTAAATTTAAAATAGATGTCTTGCTTGCTTGGTTGCTTGTAATAACTCTTGCTGAGAACAGATTTACCAATTGTTTGAAATTTCTAAATTTCTAAATTTATTTTGTCCAATTGATTGTTAATCCATGACTTCAAAATTGCTTCAGTAGACTTACAGTACGTATATGTCATATATAAAAAATATGCGAACGTACTCTTTGAAATTTATAGAACATCCAGTGCATCGCTACATGCCACATTTCCAAAACCACAAATCGAGCATTATGGGCTGTATGGGTATAACAGTATGGGCCGTAGATACTTGGCCAGATATTTACAATATTGACTGATTTGAGGTGATCGTCATTATGTTTTAAATTAAAGAATGTTTAATGAAACCATTGATGTTTTTTGTTATTGCATTGTTAGTCATGGGCAAAGCTGAAGGTTCTGTGAGTAACGAACAATGGCATGGCCATGTAACAGCAGTGACAGTCGCATCAGAATTCCGTCGTCTTGGATTGGCAGCAAAATTAATGCATGGACTTGAAGCTATATCAGAAATGTATGTCCTTGTTATTTGTAGATTAGTGTTGATTGATTTGCAATAAAATAATGCAATACCCGTTTAGAAACATTTCATGAACAATTCAAAGAAAGTCTGTGAAAATCAGGAAATTCAATGTCCAATAACAAATCAAGAACTGTTTTTAAGGTGTTTACGGACAGTTCATGAATGTCCGTCAGGTTCATGAGCTAATCATGAGCTGATCATGAACAGTTCATGAATAAACAGTTTATGAAGTTCAAGAACAGTTCATGAAAAATTCATGAATTCAGTAACATACACTAGCATGAATTAAATAACACGAGCTGAGTGATTTTTTTCTCAGGGAAACTTTTTCCAGACAAATTTCAGGCTAAAAGGAGGTGAAATATAGAATATGTGGGTGGGAGATTGTATTTATGAAATTGTTTATTTATTAGAAACAGATGATATTACAAAAGGCCCTATTTCCGACTCTTATCTCCTGTCTTTTCTGGTTTATAGCCTACTTCACTAGTATTTGTTGCCAGGGCCCGACAAATTGTTTTACCTTCCGCAAACCTTATATTGTTAGATAAACGTTAGAAAAATGTTTAAGTAATCTTACTGACATAAAAGCGTAAAATTGAAGCTTTATTTTAGCTTTATATTCAACATTTTGGCTAACCTTCTGAATTTTTCAAGCCTTCTGCAAACTAGGTTTCCAAGTTTCTGGACTTTGTTGGACCCTGTTTGTTGCAATCATTATTCCGCATCTTTTGAATTAAGGAGGATTAGCTCAGATGGCAGAGCAACCGAACTTCAGATCGGATCATATCTGATTGATTGTGTTTCGAATCCCCTGAAGATCAACTCAGCCTTGACTTTATCTGAAACATCAAATGAGTACCATCTGAGGATGGCAGATGGAATGGTCCAGAGGGAATTGCATTGTGAGTAGCTGCGGCGCATCGTTGCGCATTGACAATCAAGACCTATCTGCCGTAAAATCTGTTGAAATTGATCTGCAGTGTCGCGGCTGAGATCAGTAAAAATGTTTAAAATCATTGCTCTTAGCGAAAAGAGCCACTCCTCTAGAAATAGAGAAGTGGGTACGGGTGCCTTCGGTAGGGGGACACTGTCTACATTACTGTTTTACTTTTTTTAATTGGAGCTTATGCATAGTCTTTTGAAAATTAAATGCGGCCTATATACTTTACTTTGCAGTAATTTAATGTTTTATTCGGGTTTCGGACTAGATTTTTTAAATGAATAAATCAATTCAATGTTTCTTTGATTTTTTAAAGCCCAGTGCTGCAGTGGCAGTCCTATGGCGGCAGCTCGTCCATTTGGGCACTTGGGATAATGCTCTCCCTGTCATTTCAAATAGTTATTTGAGAGGGTATGCTTCTAATGTCGAAATCTGCTTTCCGTGACATGGATTTAAAAGTATCCACTGTTTGACGCTTTAGTTATAAACTCATCAGATTTTTATCGCATGCATATTGAGGTTATCCACCATTAAAGCCATAAGTACGATAGCGCCAACGCTTCTTATTTTGCTGGCGTTGAGAAGGACATATTACGCTTTTGACCATAAATAACAATCGTTTTACTTGACTGGTTGTTCATCTTTAGGCATTAATAGGGGCAGACGTGACATTTGTCATCAAACAACAATGTAAATGTTGTCATAATACTGCATGCAATATTTGATCAATCGATGAGAATATGAAAAAGAATGTTAATGAGGGGATTTCGCCTGATGACACACCCCCTGTCCTCCCTACAAAAGTACCCACAAGCTGCCATGGCAATACTGTCCCTGAATGTCAGAATAATAATGTCAATAACAAAACAGCACCTTATTCACATTGATACCATATAAGCTATATCTTTTTAATATTTTTCAATATTTATTTTATTTTAATCTTTACAGGAAAAAATCTTTTTTCGTTGACTTATTTGTTCGTGTCTCAAATAAAGTAGCGGTTGATATGTATACTAAACTTGGTTATGTTGTATACCGTACTGTTATTGATTATTACTCTGGTGATCCTGACGAGAATGCATATGGTAAGACTACTTTAACATTTCCATTTCCCTTTACTCCATCGAGCCTGCATTTTCAAGATATTATTCATTGTATAAACGGGGATGTAGAATTATGATACATTGCAGATAAATGAAACAAATATTGGCCAAGTTTTACCTGACTCTGAGTGCGTTCTTATGCCCTCTTCAGACGAATTTATTCTTATCTTTATGTTAATAATACTTAGAATAAATTCCGTTTGAAGAGCGCATACCATAAAAAAAATCAGGTTCATGAAGCCATGATATGGTTTATGCAGCTAGTAGAAATCCACCTTGCCCCGGGACCTGGCCATACTATACCAAATAAAAGTATTAATTAGATTTCTACAATGCAGTCTCTCAACAATAAGTTCTATTAAGTGTTTGAAAGCCTTGATAAATTGTCACAGATTGTGGATATGTATGCATGAATAGGTCTTATTGATTGTTAAGAAGAAATTCATGCATCGATTACATTTCAATTTTCTAAGTGAAAGCACATTCATTTCCTAGTTTTGCTTCTGTCATTCCAACAAGATGGATAGGTTGTTTAAAATGCAAACCAGTATGCAAATGATTGATTTCATCTTTCTTAAATATTGACTCTCATTCTTGTATTTGATATTGTTTATTTATTTATTTATTTATTTATTTATTTATTTATTTATTTATTTATTTATTTATTTATTTATTTATTTATTTATTTATTTATTTATTTATTTATTTATTTATTTATTTATTTATTTATTTATGTATGTATGTATGTATGTATGTATGTATGTATGTATGTATGTATGTATGTATGTATTTATTTATTTATTTATTTATTTATTTATTTATTTATTTATTTATTTATTTATTTATTTATTTATTTATTTATTTATTTATTTATTTATTTATTTATTTATTTATTTATTTATTTATTTATTTATTTATTTATTTATTTATTTATTTATTTATTTATTTATTTATTTATTTATTTATTTATTTATTTATTTATTTATTTATTTATTTATTTATTTATTTATTTATTTATTTATTTATTTATTTATTTATTTATTTATTTATTTATTTATTTATTTATTTATTTATTTATTTATTTATTTATTTATTTATTTATTTATTTATTTATTTATTTATTTATTTAGTTAGTTAGTTAGTTAGTTAGTTAGTTAGTTAGTTAGTTAGTTAGTTAGTTAGTTAGTTAGTTATTTATTTATTTATTTATTTATTTATTTATTTATTTATTTATTTATTTATTTATTTATTTATTTATTTATTTATTTATTTATTTATGTATTTATTCATTCATTCATTCATTCATTTATTTATTTATTTATTTTAGATATGAGAAAAGCCTTATCACGTGATGTCAACAAAACATCTGTTATCCCACTAACCGAACCAGTGTACTCGTGGGATGTTGATTAATCTTAAATTACGATGTTAGACTGTCTATCCAAAAATATTATCGTACGTATTGTTAAGAATAGTAAGGATTTCACAGACATTTCACGGACTTCGATATATACGACATTGAGAAAACATTTCATATTGTTACTTTACTTTGTGAACAGTTTATACAATCTAACTGCTGGTACAGTAATATTCCATAAAAATTTAATTCGTAAACCATTTCCAATTTGCAAAAAGGTTATTGAACTATATATGCAGTTTGTGTATACAATGATTTTATTTTCCAAATAGTTGATCGTAATATATCAATTATGAAGAGCTTATAGGTTGAATGTTATTTGATTAAGTAAATTGCATATGATTAGAAGATATCAAAGAGGTTATTTGCATATATCTACTTCTACAATATAGTATAGAATATTTGTAATATGTTAAATAATTAATAATAATAATACAGTAGTATGCAAACCATCTAAGGGAGTGCTCAATACAGTGACGTAGAGCTATAAAGACCAGTCAAGTTTTACCGTGACTCTGAGTTTCGCGCTTAGAATAAATTCCATCTGAAGAGCGCATAAGAGTGAACTCAGATTCACGGTAAAACTTGACTAATCTTTGTTTCATTTATCTACAATGTATCATAATTCTACATACCTGTTTATACAGCGAATATTACAAACTATTACAAAATGTCCTGATTCACTGTTCAATTGTTTTGCGAAAAACAGTTACATCATTTGGATTGTGCATGAACAATCCGCAAAACTTAATTGCTGCAAGTATACATAAATGACTACGCAGGGACTTTTCTTGTATCTATTAATATTGAATTGTGTAGAACTAATGTTAATGTTATGATGAATGTTCTTGACATTGTAATGCCTATAATGGTAGTATTGAAGGGATAAATTGTTTTCACCGTTACCGCAAGCATAGCCATAACCACCTGGCTTGAACTATATGCTACCGATGTTTTATGCTTTCAAATGTCCTGAAAATGACGTCATTATGTGACACAGTTTATTGTGGGCTAGCATACTGTAATGGGACAAACAATCTACTTCATAAGATTTCCTTAGCCTACATACCATCCCCAGGGCTTCCCAGTAAAGTATTGATTTTGCTGAACAATCTTAGATTAAACGCACGGGTTAGTTTACGGAGACCCTACCGATGAATGTCTTGAACAATTATCGCACTGGCTAGCTTCCTGAGGCCCTACAGTACCAAAGGATTGTAAGATACGAAGACAATAGACGAATAAACACCCGAATAGTATAGTATAACGACTGTAGTATTTACGCTATTACCATTTAAATCGAAAGTTAATTTGATTGTCCCGGCCTGAACTAGAGCGCGATTATCGACGCCAACGTAATTATGTGGACTGAACGGAGCCAACGTGCTATCGAATTTGCCTATTGATTTCAGAAAGTCAAGACCTGCAACGGTTCCTTGAGCACCTGTGTCGCAGACAGCAGGGAAACGACCTAACAGTTTATTGTCTTCCCTAACATCGACATCAATTGTCGGTAATTTGCCACCATTGGAAGCTTGCATCGATTTAATAACTGATGTGCTCACGGTTTTGGTTTTCTCTAAGGACTTTAAACGTTTACGGCAAACTTTTGAGTAATGCCCTTTGAGGCCACAGTGGTCACATGTCACGTTTGCGGCAGGGCAGACTGATGTAAAATGCTTAACATAGCCGCACTTAGAACAAGGGCTTACTGAATTACTTGACTTGGAAGCAGAGTTACTGTCGTCATGCTTCGTTTTCTGTTGACGTTTATTATGATTTTTCTTAGCTTTGGTAGATTGTACATTACCAATTGTGCTATGTGTGGCGTGGGCTTGTTGACCTAGGGTACTAACAGTGGAAGAAGCGGCTTCTTCGGTTTGTAAAAATTTGAGAGTGTCCTCTAGGTTTAGCGGGGGAGATTTTGCGATAACTTTGCGTTTTAAATTTTCATCCCTTAAACCTAGTACTAGAACAGCGGTCCGCAGTGCTTCTGGAGTCACTGCATCTACATTAGCATAGTCACTTTTCTCCATTAAATACGTGTAATATTGATCAATTAACTGGTTTGAGCCTTGAGTGACTGTGAGAAAGCTTTGCCAGTCGAGGTTAGAGTTGCGCTTAGATCTTAAGTGATCGGTTATCTTTTTCAGTATTAACTTAAGGGAGTCCGTCGTTGAACGTTCGATTTTGATGACGCGGCGTACCATGTTCAGAAATGCTGGGGAACACAGACCCCAAAAGGTAGCAATTTGCCTATCGTGAGGCTGGGCGTCTAAATCAATAATCGCGATATAATTCAAAAATACCTCCTGCCAATCCAGGAACTGCTTTAGGTTGATGTCTGCATCTAATGTTGGTGGTGTCTTTATGACAGGTCGGGCAGAGGTCTGAACGTTGACTTGCTGAGACGTGCTTTCTCGGTTTTCTGGATCAGTGGTGCTTGTGACTACGGTTTTCGGCACAACGGCCGTAACGGCACGCACTTGTCTCTCGAGGTCATAAAAACTGTTTTCTAATTCAACCAATTGTGGCTCTTCCGGGTCTTCTGCTCCATCTTTGATGGGTTCTTGTACCAACACGGCCAAATGTGACGCCACATAGCGTTCCAGCGCATCGTGAGCGCGTTTCGTTGTGATCGTCAAATTTTCCCTATCACTTTCAGTTCGTTCTGCTACTTCTGTACTGGTGAAACTGGTGAGGGATGCCACCAGACGATCTAAGGCTCTTGTCAAATGTCCTTTAAGGCCTGATCGACTGTTTTTCAATAATTTGACATCAGCCATCGTGACGCAATAAAATTAAACTCTTTGAATAACGTAAAATATTACTGTCCAAATAACAGGATCAACTGCGCCATGTAAGATACGAAGACAATAGACGAATAAACACCCGAATAGGTATATCCTGTTGATCTGAATCATGTATTTAATATTACGTACATACGACCTTCTACACTGGTCGTCACTAACACTCTGATTTAAAACTGCGCAATCATTTAGTTATAAATAACCTTACGCATGCGCATACGATAGATACATTACAAGGATGTCCTAAACATTCACGGGGTTTCTGCCCAAAACAGTTTGTCGAGGTCTAATTTCCGTCTGGATTATACGCCTGAAGACATATAGCTTGTACTCCAACATCCATTCTCTCTTCTTTGGTGATGTTTAATTTTAGATCGTGTTGATTGTGGGGTTGATTAGCCTGAGCGCAGACCTTACTTGAAAATCTGACTTCTTCGTTATAGTAAGAATTAAGTAAAATTTCAGTTCAAGTAAGGTCTGCGCGCAGGCTAGGGGTTGATTTCCTCTTTGATCAATATTTTGCTATGTTTTTTTTTTATAACATGAAGCTTTGAGTTACAACTAAAATAATGTGTATTTCTGCACCTTCACACTCATTATTATTATATTGTTTATATATTCTCTGCTATTCACTAACATCCTGAGTATTCGGCGTATATGTTGCCACCCCTGATATATAATTATGTATCTATCATTTGAGCGTAGCATTAATGTGAGAACCAATTTTGCTAGCTAGTTTGATTTTTTCTCAAATAAATGAATGTATTGTATGTATATGCGCACGAGAAAGCTGCAGGTGTTTTCTGTTTTGTTTACAGTTTGTGATTCAATAAATTGGGTTAATCCACGACAGTTTTGAATTTATAGTAGATTTAAAACGCACAAAGAATTCTGAGATATCGCCGAAACTTCCGACGTCGAATTTCGAGAGCGCAGACCATAAAAACAATTCTCCGCTGGACCACCGTCCACCACAACTGTTAAAGTACATTTATAAATTTGCAGATTGATAATTCCTATGTTCTAATTTATTAATGTTTCTTAATACTCACAATGCACAGCATTTATTTAATTTATATCAACCATATTATAAGTTTAGGATCAATATGTAAAATACTCTTTTTTGCCCACAAGCGTTTAATCGGTCTTCTATGTTGTCTGCCAAATGAAAATATATTTCATTGTGAAAATGTAGACCGCTTTTCAAATTGATTGTTAGAATATTTTAAAGAAATGTTCGCCATGAATATTTCCTTTCGATTTTCTCAAAGCATGTAGTTTGTGCTCCAATACAAAAGCAATCACAGCTAAGCTTACAATCAATCAATAACAAATAACTGAAAACCGTGTTAATATTTTCAAATTTGATATCAACTCCCCCGTCTACGCAGCTGCGTACATGTCCATGGTATCGCGGTAGGCTAGTATCGCGGTACGGAGAATAATCCGGTTGAAATAAAACGAAAATAAGAAATATCATAAATTATGAATTGGTTTATCTGCTTCCTGCTTCATACTTTCAAATTGAATAGTTTCTAAAATTTTATGATGTTAATGTTCATGTCTGATCATGATGTTACCTAATGTAATAACAAACCGTGCAGATTGCATTGTCCACTCCGTATATCGGTAGCCGGATACAAAAGCCGGACAAATCACTCACAAAAACAATAAAAATAAAAATAAGATCTATAGCAATACCCTGATTTTCGATAAATTTGTCATCTTTCACATAATTTAGTACTTGTCTTGCTTTGATAATTTTATAGTTATCACATTTGGACTAAACGTGTCGGCTTTTCACGGTTTTGTTCTAATGTGCTGTGACCCCCTGGTTTTACGCCTGAAGCGAAACTTTAGGAAACGGGTCACAGAAATTTTTACCGAAGTATTTTTGTGGGGAAAAGACAGCCGACAGTGAAAATTCACACCGTTTCAAGGTGTGAAGAGATATTTCTTTACCAACGATGGGTACAAGAGCTACTATCGAACTGGATTATGTTGGTGAAATTACATATCTTGCCTGTGTTGTCTACGTGTTGTGCTTTGGAGGCTTGATTTTAGTTTGTCGCAGCGTATTGTCTGGGATACGGACTAAGTCAAGCAAACACATTGACAAAACTAAACAAATTGATGAAAATGACGACGATATAAAGAGTAAACAAATGGGTGGATTACTAAGCAAGACTAAGAAAGGTACTAGTCAATCTTTTGATGTTACTACACCGCCATTAGAACATGGAGGTGGATTTCAGGAAGACAGCAACAGTCAAGGGCCGCGAAGTTTAAAACAAAGAAACAAAATCAAAAATAAGGACAGCAGTACATCAAAAAGTAAGAAAAACATCAAACAAGATAACTTGACATGTGCAAACGAGCTACCTGGAAATAAAAGAAGTAATAACAAGAATGAGGAAAAACAAACTTCGTCATCTAGTAGTTCAGATTACGCGAAAGTAAAAGAAGAAAGAAATGTGATGACGAAGAGTTTTTCTAGTGACTTAGTTTGTCAAGAAACATATTCGAAAAAAGGACAAAATATTGAATTTAAATCAATTAAAGCCATTTCAGAAGGCAACATTCATCATTTATCAGAAAGCACTAAATTTTCAACTGAGATATTTGATAGTTTAAGTGATTATTTCGTGAAACCTTCTGAAGACATCACATGTCCAGATAAAGAAACCGAAACTATTAGCATTGAAAATCCTCCAGATTTAAAGCAAAGATCTGCAACTTACGATGCTGTTATACCAAACACCAAGCAGATGAAGTCAAATATTATCAACAAACCTAAGGTGAGAAAAAGTTTAATACACTATTGTTTTCTTTCTTTCAATTAATTAATAATAGATTTGTTTGTGATTTTGGAATTTCATAATTGCGTTATTGTCATTCCAGAATTCAACAAAAATTCCACATGTAATTGAAGTTAATTCAAACGAAAAAGATTGTTCTGTGAGCGAGACGAAAACTCGATGTGATAACGAATCTCAAACTGTTTCAACTGGTAAACATAAAGAGGAAGAAGTAATAAATAATGATATAACACAACAAAAGATTATAAAGGAGAAAAGTTCAACAGTTATAACAACAGAAGATAAACATTTCACAGGTATAATCAATAAAGTTGATCCACTTTTAAAGGAAATTACAGAAATCAAAGTTTATGCTTTGAAATTAAGTTGCTGCATCATGGAGACATTATATCGAAATATTAGATATGAACTTGATCAACGTGAAAGAGCTAAACGTAACCGCTTACGATTTGCAAAGGACCTTGCCAATTCAACAGTTAATGACTCAACAATGGCTGATTTTTTACTTGAAGATGATGCATCTTTACCTAATATTGACTGTACACAAAACAACAACAACAATAATACATCAGAAGAAATGAAATGTAAAGACAATGGATGTCATCCTAGAATCGATCTATATGCCGATGTCGTAACGCATCGAGTATTACATCAACTAAGAGATCTACCATCACTTGAAAATTATGCAAAGGAAATATTGGATGTTGCGAGAGACTCAGCATTAACAGAAATTTCAAACCAAAAAAAAGACACCCTTGATGAACAAGACTCATCACGTCATGACTCGCATGACAATCTATCTGTTCCTGAACAAAATTTAATCAATCGACGTCACAGTGGCTCTTCAGATGATGAAGCAGTTACCAATATACGTTTACGACAAAGTCAAAAGAGTACCTTGGAACGTCGACCACTATCAACTTATGCTGAGAGACTTATTGATTTTCTTGATGATGATGATGATGATGAACTAAGCGATTTAACATCTGATGGTGACGAGTCAGATTATACCAATGATGATGATGATAATCACTCAGTTGAAACACCACACAAAATTGTTATACCTAATCCAAGAATATCAAAATCTGAGGCAATTGTCAGCAATGAAGAAATGGGATATGGTTCTGATTCTGAATGTAGCAGTACTTTTAGTCAAGGACTTAGTGCTCCCGTTACTCCATTGAGCCCACCGTTTCAGCCTGAATGGAAGGGGATTAGCCCTAGGCACAGTATTAGCAACAGTCCTAGACGACTGAGTACTGCTGGCTCAAATATAAGATCTCGTTTAAATAGCAGTGTTGGAATTGATGATTCTACATCAGGTATATTAATACAAATATTTAATTGTAGATATTTATTATTCAGAGTGAATACTGGGTGTGCGCATGTGAGACTATAGGAGACTCATTGTTAGTTTACTGATAGGGGATATGTTTTCTCTCGACAATCAACAACAAAATCTTTTTATTCAATTTGGGCTAGCCTTCTGGGAACCAGATTCTCTAGCCTGCATGCAGACTAAGACTTATCTTGGCGAAAATATAAACACACACTTTTGTTTATATTTTCACTAAGATAGGTTCCCATGATCCTGCACTTAATGAACAGGGTGTGATAAATAGTTTACACTTCTAGAAACTTTATCACATTATCCTCTAGTTTTTGTTGAAGTTTGACCTAGAAATCTTAAACATATTAAATATCTCGCATATCTCTATTAAACATATCGAATTTGCTCTAGCCTGAAACTTGAATGTTGGTTTGCAGGATTCCCATTTTTGTAGGACACTGATAAACAATAATCAACTTACCAACGTAAATTCGAAACACTCAATATGTTGGTCTTGATTTGTACACAGCACAAGTCACAAACTAAACCATGGTAAAATATTGGTGTCATCAACCATTTGTGTCTGTTTTAGATGTGTTGTTCAGATCGGATTTTCGCAAAAATTGACTACTGCCATTGTTTGATTAAACCTTATGATAAATGTTTCAAAAACAATGTGAAAACTATCTAAAAATCCAATTTAATCTGACATCTGTCATACATGAGCAGCACTCCTTGATGGAAGTTTATAATATGAACCACTTTTGAAATTACATAAACTATTGAAATACATTTTTATATTTTACTTGCTAGTGTGCAGGGTCTATTAACAATTTTGAAAGCCAATTTTTCTTTAGTTCATGATTTTTACAGACAGAAACATGAAATGTTTAGTGTTTTTTCCGTCATAAGTCCTCTAATGGAAAACACATTGGTTACTTAGTATTGTAAAAAGAATGAGATACAAAATCGTCACTTTGACTGAATTATTGAATGGGTGATAACCTCACATAAGCAAAAACACAAGAACAAATATGAGTATTAATGTGTTCTCTATCTAAAGAAGCGTGCAAAGTTTTTGAGATATGCACTTTAAGATAGTGTCAATTTTTTGTTTATTGGGAGAAACAAGAAAGTGTTGCATTTTTCAAAATTTTGACAAGCAGACAAGTTGCTAGATTCTGTTGTACCCAACTAGTATTGCTTCAATTTGCAAAGACAGGGCCTTGCATTCTTTGTTCAAGAATTGAAGATTGGATATTCTTTTAAAATATTTAAATATACCCTGTATTTAAAGACCACATGTACATAGTGGTTGGTTATTTGTATATCCCATTACCGTCTGCTGTATTATTCACTAAGTACACTGTACAACATTGTTGCGGATTAACATCAATGGCCCTTAAAATCACTGGCTATAGTTCCAATCAAAGTGTATTCAATAACAATTTTTATATTTCATAAAATGAATACTGTAGTTACAAATATTTGATAGCTATATGTTTTTTACATTAGAGGGCAAACTCTAAAACATTTATGTTCCTGTCTCTAAATACGAGAAATAACAATGCTGAAACAGTCAATCCGACCATAGGATTTTTAAAATCTCAAACTTGTTATTGTTCAGTCTTTTCTCTGCTTTATAAAATGTGTCTATTTCTTATTGAAATTCAGCCAAAATTGTCATTATCCAAAGTATCAGTAAATCTCCAGCATTTATACTTTCATGTCTGAAATCTACAGTATTTGTTTTCATCTTATACAACAATATCAAATACAATATATTAAATATTATGCTGGTTTATCAAATTATTTTATTGTAGTGATGGAATTAAAAGATACACTTGTGATTGACTTTGGATGTGGAGAAATCCGAGCTGGTTTTGCTGGTCAGAGGTCACCTGCTTGTGTATTCCCTTCATTGGTTGGTTTACCACGTCGATTCTCACAGCACATTGGTAGTGATATCAAGCCTAGTTATTTTGGACATAGTGCTGTGGCAAGTGCTGCCAGGTTGCAGCTGGGTAGGTCATTTTATTTCAATTATTTGTGTGTGTATGTGTTTATTTGCATTTAATTAAATAGAGTTTGTAATTTACATAATATTAGACCGAGCGGCAAGCGCCACAGAACTAAAACGGCAGGTTTCTCCAGGCAACTTGAAAATCACATAAAAATTTGCTAAACAATTTCCTATTTCTTGTTTCAATTAAATTTTATTGTGAACCCTTCAAAAATTCAATTTATATTTCATGATCCACGGTCAAGTCTTTCTTATCGTTTTGAGAAAATACTGCATGTGAGCTTCATAGTCTTCGATTATTATGTTCTCCCACGATTTTGCGAATCCATAGAAGCATGAGGAAAACACGAAATGTATGAGTTAAGAGGGCTCTGATTGTGAAATGATTCACAAATTCATCGTTGGTGAGCTCCACAATAAAATTTTACCAAAACAAGGAATGGGAAAGTATTTATTGTATTTTTATGAACATGTTATGAGAATTTCAAGTTGCCCGGAGAAACCTGCCGTTTTAGATATGTGGCGTTCAGTCTATATATATGCCTATGTGACAGCTCGTAGCAGAATCAAAGCTTCAAAATATTTTTGGATTTTTTTTCATTTGCTAATCTATTGTAGAATTTTCTAGTCTTTCTATATCTTAATTCGTTCTCTGATCAGATGACTCTATCTCATTTTGTTAAATTACAATTAGCTTGTAGAGAAGAGCTTTAAAAGCACGCAACGGAGAAAGCGAAGCACATTCTCAATCATTCTAGAAAAAAGGACACTGCCACGAGAATTATTATGTTTTAATTTAATGTTGAAGTTATAAAATGAAAATGCCTTATTTGACCATTTTTCAATAATTTCCCATTTTTGGTCGTCAACTGAGCATATTTTGCGCCGATTGTTGATTCTGATACAAACCATCGCATATGGGTTTTGAAATAGAGTTTGTAATTTGCATGCTAGGAATTTCATATTTAACAATTTGCTCAATAATATAAACTAAAAACCTCCCATAGTTATTATAACTACTCTTTAATATTATAAAGACAACAGGCTGTCACAAAGTATGGGATCCTGGTAACCTGGCTCCCGGAAGGCCAGCACAAAATCAGAAGGTTTCCAATTTTATCATGATTATTATCTTATTCAAAAGTTATTATATTTGGATTTTTTATGTTTTGAAATCCATGCATCTTGCTTCAAATTAAGTCAAATTTCTGAAATTTTAAGATCAATTCTTCAAAACTATGAAGCACTATAAACTCAATCCCAGAAGGTTTACAATCGACCAACACAGTTCCCGGAAGGTCATATGTTACTTTTGTGACACCCTGAAAGACAACCACCCTGGTGTTTTCTCGTGATTCCAAACCAAAGCTTAAGTCATCATCATAATTTATTCAGAAATCTGACAATCCATTTTTCACATGACTGATTTCAAGTTTTAGATATGATTATTTGAATGTGAAACAGTTGGATTGCTGTCATGTTTTATGACAAGACTAACAGAGAAAAAGACAAACTTTAGTTTAGCTCAAACGTTCAAATGAATACAAAAATTTCTTTCTTTAAAATAAAAATAGTAAACACGTACAGTATTCGTTCAGATTAATTTCTTAGAGAAATACAGAATCGGACTAAAACCCATACATGTTTTCAATTTGTTGTTATCTCAAGTCCAAGATTTCTGAAAGTAAGATTTGAAAGTTTGATTGGTTGGTGTTGGATTCGGTTAATATATGTAATTAACATATATCATTTCTATGGTTTTTCTAATAAAATTTTATAAATTAAATTATTTCTCTTTATTTCGACGGTATATAGGAATAATTTTGTTTGTTTGCTATAGAAAGGTCTCTATTAATGATTATTTATTCCAATTATTTGTTTTTAGACCATCCTCTAAAGACTGACGGCGGGACAGACTGGAACAATGTATTTTATCTATTTGAGAACACTCTAGAAGAATTAGATGTTCTAGCATGTGAAAGACCTTTACTTCTTTCTTGTTTTTCTGAATGTGATTCGAGGGAGAAAGAAAAACTAACAGAGGTAAGAAATACAGACATATGAAAATCCCAATGTTTGGAATATCTTAAACTAGTTTTATCCGTTTAGACTTGAACATTGTTAATAGGTATTTTTTCTATTTCAATTCAATCAAAATGATAAGATTCTTAACTCCTATAGTCAAGGAAAATTTCAGGAAAATTTTGGCCAGTATTTAAAATTTCGAAAATTCTCAGTGTCGTGTGAAATTGAGTTGATATTTTTTTTATTATTAATCCATACCTTGATTATAAAGTTGATAGCTTCTGTAGTAAATCTTTATCTTGAAACGTGAAAAAAGTTTCTCTGTCCACGTCAGCCTCGAAACCCTGGAGATGCTATTGTCTCGACATATTGTCACAACCCAATTGTCTCAAGCTCTACCCTCATGTCTCCGATTATTACGTCACGTTCAAAGACATTAGGAATTGTCACTACTCAATTAATTAATAGAAAGCAAGAAAACGCTCCAAAAAACAATATTTATTATTGTTACATTTAGATTGTGTTTGAACGTCTCAATTCACCTGGTTTCTATCTCGCCAATCAAAATGTGTTGACTCTAATGTCAATGGGATTAAAGAATGGTGTCTGTCTCAGTAGTGGATATTCTGCCACTCAATGCAGTCAGATTTATGAGGGATCAATTGTTAGTCACAATATTCAAACATTGGACGCTGGTGGTGAAGAGATTACCAATCATTTGGGAAGGCTAATTATGGCAAATGGTGGTCATGTGTTTTCATCATCATCAGAGAAACTCATACTTGAAGAAATAAAAAAATCTTGCGCATATATTGCAACTGGTATGTAGCCTAGGTTTGGTACTTTCTTTGTCGGCTTATCATCATTAAATATTATTTAATATAGGGGTCACCCTATCCAATATTCAGGGTGTACATTCACCTGACACACCATACAATACTTCAAATTATCAACCCCTTGATTGTTTGCATTGTCTATAACTTCTCAACCTCCATTCTTCAAGCATTTCGCAATATTATCAATCAATGCAGCAATTTTCTGCAAATCATATGTTATGACCTTTTTAGCTATGTGGAAAAGAGGGTCAGTTCTGATAAGTTCATACTTATACATCAACTGTTACAATACCCATTTACATTCCATATTTAACAGTCAAAGGCTTCTTATCATTTCGAGGAAATGTAACATGTGAGCTTTATAGTCTCTGACTCTTTTGAATTCCCATGAGGATGAGATGTATATAGGCCCTATTTAAGACGATCCTGATTGTCAACGGATACGCAAATTCGTTGTTGGAGAGCTCCAAAAATTTGACTTAACAAGAAACAGGGAAATACTTTTTAGGAATATTTTTATTTTTTATGTTGCCTGAAGAAACCTGATGTATAGATCTGTGGTGATTATTCTATGAAGGCTTATTTATATTATTCAATCACACTACAGTAATGCATTTGTATTTACATCTTATCTCTTTTACCGTAGATCTTCAAACTGAATTGACAGAAGTTACTCGTAAATCTGAGAAATTTATTCCTTACACATTGCCTGATGGACAAGTTATTGAGATTGGACCAGAAAGATTTGAATGTAGTGAAATCTTATTTAATCCGAATGAAATTGGTTCAGCTCAGCTGTCGATACCTAACTTGATATCAACTTGCATTCTAAGGTAATGATTTTCAATATGGTTTAGCTCGTGAAAGTTGAAATCAGTTGTTGAAAATCGGAATGGGACCACATGTATAAGCCCATTGTCAGACAAATTTTTTTCTCAAAAAAAACAAAGTTTTATACATGAAGGGTCCTTAACATGTCTTCAATTTACTAATTTGCAGTAAAATAAGAAAATAAATGCATTTTTGAGAATTTTGTTTCGACAAAACGTTTCGACAACCTAGTTACCAGGTTTATCGGGCCATGTATTATGGACTACTTACCACATGGATATTATGAGATGACTTTCCAACTCAATCTTAATTTACAAAAGAGAGTTTCTGCTGTGAATAGTATCATCAAAACTGCTGGATTTTAAACCAGGCTATAGCAGAGGCTTTGTTTCCATTTTCAGTTGATCTGTTATGCAGCGAAGCAAATCAAATCTTTTGCGGCTCCAGACCGCAAACTATCAGAGAGGGGGTTTCCCTGCTTGATTACAATAGCCACATATATGCATCACTGCCTCCGAGAACATCATCATTTACAATAACATTTGAGATCATTTTCAATCCCCGCAAATCATCCAACCAATCGGGTAACCCATTGCTAGGATATTATACTGACATATGTGTTTCTCTTTCTCATTTCAACATTTTCAACATCACAAAACAAAGCGTTACTGTCACCCTCCATCTAGCTGCAAATCCAATTCAAATGCATTATTGGGGCGGCTCAATAAAATGGGCATTTTTAGAACAATAGAACTACTGCCTACCCAACTTTCAACATTGCACCACTTTGGAATGGTTATTACCGTACAGATTATTCTGAATTAACTATTAACTGTTATAACTCTAAGCATGTTCCAAATGATGTTATTATCACTAAAATAATGTCAATGTTTACGTCAGTAACTTTGAAAGGGGAAGAATTAGCTGCAGGCACAGAAGTTTGTAGACCTCTGTGCACTATAATGAATTTATTCTATCATTCAAATAAATTTTGATTTGAATAAATTAATCACTTTGTTTTCCTGTAGTCCTCTGTCAAATTTGGCTCACCCGTACTGACTGTATTTATTTTGTTGGTCTGTGTTACATTATAAGAGGCGGTCACCTTGAAATATTTTAAAGGAAAGTTGGGATTTTTATCTGTCTCAAATGAAAAATACATGACTTCCGCCTATCAATAGCAATCAAACCGTCCACTGACGTCTCCACCAATAGTAAATGCAGATATTATATATCTTTTTCGTTTGTATTTTATAGAGCGGATAAAGAGGATAGAATGGAATTAGTCAGAAATATAGTAGTAACAGGAGGTACAACACAACTTAAAGGGTTCCTGCCTCGTTTATCAATTGAACTTGATAGTAATTCATTCTTAAAAGGTCAACACCGATTGTTGAAACCAAGTGACCCAAGTTTAGCAGCATGGTTGGGCGGGTCCATGTTTGCATCATTGCCTACATTTGAAAATACCTGCATGTCAATCGATGATTATGAAGAAGGAGGTACAAAGGGTATACATCGATACTGTTTTTGACAACTGTTATATGTATGTAATCAAAAATGTAATATAAAATAAGTAGGATACAAGAGTTTAAAATAAAATATCATATCTGTATAAATATAATATTAGTAATATAATTACAAATTTTCAATGTGATTTTTAAACATAGCAGGGGAAAATGTTGTAGAACAGCATTTTAATATAATATTTCAATAAATTCAAAGACAAATTTTAATGTAAATCCATAGCTCTACCAGTATATTAATTATATACATAAAATAAATATATTGTTCGATGTATAAATATATGTATAATATTAGTTTTTCTTACTAATTATGTAATTATTTCAATGTTTTTCTTGTGATTTGTATCCTTCAAGGATCTTGTTTTTAACGATTAATTAATAAATTAAATCCCTGTTCAAGGTATTTTAGTTTGTCATGATTTTATGGTTGATAATATGTTCCCCAATGGTATGCATTCAACGCAAACGCATTCAACAGTTTCTTGTTATTTATCTTTCTTTGGGTAATGTTGTAGTGTTAACATAAATACATAATAATGTTTGAATTCAATAATAATTTATAGGCTGAAAGGCAAACATTGGATAGCCTTTAGTACTAACGAAACCTATATATGCTATGCTTTACAAAATATTAACAGACACAAATGTTTGAAAACAGACAAAAATGAACTGGAATACAATATAATAACATTTTTCAAACTATTTTAATTGATGACTTGAAACTCAACTAACAATTCAAAGTCTGAAAAGTAAATATTTTTAAGATTTTGAAAATTAATTCTTTTTAATAAGAATACATAGCTTTGTGAGCTGCATTGTGCAAGGATGACAGAGGCCTGGCCTTCCAGGTTCTAGAGTATTTTCAACTTTCTCTTTTGGATTATTTGTTGCAATTTAGTCAATCAAACAGAAAAACTCACTTTTCATCAGCGATCCCGCTAAGATACCAATATTCAATATCTTCATTTCACTAATAATGTAAATTAGGAAACATTTAAAACTGCATTGATAATACCGTGATAATACATAACGCATAATTGAAGATGCAAGCAAAACAACAGGCATTCATAATTACTTAATTGTTTTCAATAATAAAGGTGATGTTACATCTAAATCTAACTAACATACCGTAAGGCTATATGTAATTATCAAACACAAATATCAGGTGTTCACATTATGATGTGCAGAATAAGTTTGTTGATTTATGTACGCATTGCACATTATCAACAGTGCGCAACACTTAAATAAGTGTGTATCGGTATGCTGTATATTTCATATTGGAATGTACATTGTTTCGTTTGCTTCATATCAATAAAATGATGAAATTCAACAGCTGTCATTCTTTAGCAACCTTGCAACAAACAAAATGAGAATAATTTTTTTTGACAGTATTCATTAATTAGGAGTTAAGGACTGACTGACACAAGAGTTTTGGTTACAAATAAAGTCAAACCTGTTAAAACAGTCATCTGTATAAAGCGGCCACCTGTCTATGGTGGTCACTCTTGCAATGTCTAAAATAGTATTTTCTATTGAATTAAACCTGTATATAAGGACCACCTATCTATAATGGTCAATTTATCTACCTCTCATAGCTGGCCGTTACATACAGGTTCACTGTAACTGCACGAGTTGGCTGTATAATGAACAAAAATTTGTTTAACCTACAAGACGGCTGAGTGTCTCTAAGTTTGTCCATTGAACGAAGCTTAAGTATCAATACAGTGTAACCCACTTACATGCATATCAAAATCGTCAACGACTTTCATATCATTTATCTGACTTAGAAATTATCTGAAATTGTTTAACAAGGACTTGACCCAAAAATATTTTATAGGGTTTGTAGTTGTTTATATATATATTGTAACTTCCGCTTGTATCACGTATTTCTCTACATGTAAATAATCACTGTAATATGTAATCACCCTCTTTCTATGTCAACCTTTTCATTGTAGAGTAAACATCTATCAAATATATGATACAAAACTCTACATTGGTGACACCGACGTGATTTTAATTTCAAGCCTACAAGAACAGTATTTGGTATATGGATACTAATTATACCGTTGTTTGTTTCGTTTATATATAAATATATGCAGTGATATTTACAAACAGCAATCTCTCAAAGATGTTTGGTCATGCAATGTAACCCGCTTAAGTGCAAGTCAAAATTGCTAATGGTTTTAAGTGTATGTATCCAAATTTGCAGTTATCCGAAATTGTTTACCAAGGACTTGACCAGAAAATTGTTTAACGGGTTTCAAAGCCAGGTTGCATTTAAGCGGGAATTTCACTTATCCAAATTGCACATAAGCGGTTTACACTGTATTGACATTATTGGCAACCCTTAGTACTGTAACTACCGTTCATCATAAATTAATACAAACTTTATATATATCAAATGAATAAGTAAAGTAATGTAGACGGTGTCGCCCTACCGAAGGCACCCATACCACTCCTCTATTTCTGGGTGAGTGGCTTTTTCGCTGAGAGCAATGATTTTAAATGCTCTTTGTTGATCTCAGCCGCGACACTGCAGATCAATTTCAACAGATTTCATGGCAGATATGTCTCGATTATCAATGCGCAACGATGCGCCGCAGCTACTCACAATGCAATTCCCTCTGGACCATTCCATCCGCCATCAGAAGATGGTACTCATTTGATGTTTCAGATAAAGTCAAGGCTGAGTTGACATTCAGGGGATTTGAACCACAGTCAATCAGATATTATCTGATCTGAAGTTCGGCTGCTCTACCATCTGAGCTAATCCTTCCGATAATCCTAATCCTAATCCTAATCGATAATCCTAATCAAATGAATGGCACCTTACATTCTCACTTATAGTCATTCATGAAAAGGGGAGAACAAAAAATGATAGCAAGTACACAGAAGGTGGGTCATAAAACACGTACAGTTGCGTACAGGGATAGAGGTGTCAATTATTGGAACATTTATAGAATACGTAGTAACCTAGTACGGTATGTACCTCACGAATGACCTCATAACGGAAACCAGGCTGAAGTCAAGATATTTGTGGAATATGGGCAAGGAGGAGAGCAATTTTGGATTAAAAAATTAACCAGATCAACTACCCAGCAATATATACTGCCAAAGCCAATCAAAACTGTTCAACTGTAGGTATTCCATTACAGTTGAACCTGCTATAGTGTTCACCTGTCTGAAGTGGCCATTTTAGTAATATAAAAATGCATTACGGTACCATGAAATATGCTGTGAAAAAGGCCACCTGCATAATAGGCATATAGTGGTCATTTATATAAGTTCTATACAGGTGGCTGTTACATACAGGTCTCACTGTATATGTACCGGTATATGTTTATTTCAAATAGTATACACAAATTACTGCACGGTAGGCCTATATCATAGTTTCTTACATTTCTTTTACGGACACTTTCGTCTTTGTCGTTTTTTCGGGGCTGAATTTCATCAACATGATTTGATTTTTCATCTTCTTTATTGTCATCGTCATCTGATGATGAATCATCTCCATCTTTTTTCGTTTCGTCATCGTCCTCTTCTTTATCCTCGTCGTCATCTTCATTTTCTTTCTCGTAAGAAGTTTCAGGTGGACCAAAGAAGTAATCGGTAGCCAGGACTAAAACCTAATTAAATTTATACAAGATCAGTAATCAATGTCAAGGGGAAATTGAACACGCATACAGTGTATTTGATAAAAGTTCAGAGACCATCATAATCCTCTATGCGAATGTCATCATATAGAAAATGCATAACCAAAATGATAGATAATGTTTGATTTGAATCAACCTTCAAAGGCTCAGTGATAATTCAGTACAATCCAAACAGGATAGTCTTACATAGTACAGTCAAACTTGATTAATATCCTCCCTCTGGTATGGATGAAAAATGGGACATTAAGCGAGGTGGGATATTAAGCGATGTAGAATTATGAGAGTTTGTATGAAGAATGGAACATTGGAATCAGTTTTATGTGGGGATATAAAGGGGGAAACATAGGGGATACAACACCAACATGGCTGATGTGGTCAGCCCTATAGCTCAGTCTATAGTACTTAGGTCTATAGCTACAGCAGATCCCTCGGAAATATATCAGCACATTTGCATTTGATATGCTTTCTTTGATATCTATTTGTAACCAAGTACCTAGCTGTTATGACAAGGGTAGCTATACAATGGTCAGTGGCACTACTACTTCTAATCCTTCAGATTGGGAGATTCCTAAATGATTAACATAACATATAAAATTGTACCTCTCTGTGAAGCATTGCTTGACAGTCTCATCTGACATTACATTACTGTACTTAACAGTTAACTAATACTCAAGTAAGTTCAAATTCCGTGGCAATGTTACTACAGCCTACTTACCATTCCTAGTAACAAACCAAGAATAATAATTATAATTCCAAAGAAAATCAGAGATACCCAAAATGGCAAACCATATACGTCAGTCAATAGTGTATGGAGATCCTAGAACAATTGGAAAACATGTAAGAGATATAAACGTTAAATCTATAGAACTTAATTTGGGAGGAATAACCACAACTTTGGAGAGGATTTTACGTACCTTTAATTTAACAGAAAATTGAAAAAGGCTACTAACAAAGCTCATCCTAAACAAAAGAAATCACACAATTAGATCAATAAAATAGTTTTGAGCATACTCACAGAGACTTAAAGTGCACATGACACAAATATAGCTGACTTGAATGTTAGAAACTTTAGATTTCGAGCGAAAGGAGATACAAATTTTTTATAATTCTGACATCATCTTTTTCCTATAGTAAGCCTTCTTGTCATTCAGACTGTTGTTTTGAGTTTGAAAAACAGTGAATGATAGAAAATGGGGGTATATTCAGTAATATTTATCTCTGCTTATACGCATCCAAATTAAAAAATCATTTCCACTATTCTTCATCCTTTAGCTTCAGCTATCCGAATCTGTGTTAAAATCTTTTTTGTGTCATGTGCACTTAAAGTAAATCACTGAAAGGGGGGAGCATTTGCATTACAGACTATATAAACTGTTATGGCCATCAAAATAATCAACACAAATGTGTTGAAAGAAGAGTTAAAACAAAACAATTTGTTTGGACATTTCCTTCTCGTTAAGAAATTATTTGTGAAAGTCTTTTTGCAAATATATATTTTCCAATTGTATTACATTTGTGATACTCTTTCATGATGTGCCTAGTCTATACTGTGAAAAACTTTTGGAATAGGAGAGAAATCACTGGAAAAATGCAACAAAAGTTGTCTGATTTTGATAAGGCAGTCATCTTGATTGAAATTTAATTGTCAATTTTTAGTTTTGAGTTCTGGGACTTGTTGTATTGCCCCTAAACTGTTGACAGGATATCCACTTTAGTTGGATCACACCAATGAAAAAACATCAATCATCATTGATCAATTATAATCAATTATATGGATATGTTTGCAAAAAACAGAAGCAAAAATATTTTTCCATTGAAAAACATGCCCATGTTAGTCTGATTTACATTCATGAACATGTGGGAAAAGTTCATGAACAATAAATGGCCCAATTTTTATAAACAGTTCATGAAAAAAATTATGAAAACATGCCAATTAATGTTCATGAAAATTTGGTCGTTTAATGAGACCTCATAAAATGCTGAAAAAAGTTATGAAACGTTAGTTCCAGTGAAAGTTTTCCATACAAGTACATAGTTACAGTGAAAGTTTTCCATACAAGTAAATAGTTGTTCCTCACATGTATGATTCTGGTGCCTTCCAAGCTGGTACTGGACTAGTATTTTTCCATTCTTCATCATCAATATATTTAATAAAATCATCTAACGCACGTGGTCCAGCATATATTCTAAATACGCCATCTTTAATACTGAAATATAAAATGGTTTTATGTTGGATAGAATTCTCATCAATAATAACAAAGTCAACATCACAAAAAACCCTCTAAAAATAGTCCAAGAATGATAAATGGCCTAATTTTGACGAACTGTTCATGAACTGTTATGGAAAAAGTTCATGAAAATTGGGCTATCTAACAATTAATGAACTGTTTATAAGATGTTCATGAACAGCTCATGAAAGTTTCAAAAGTTGATGAACAAATCATGAACTCAACTATTTTTCGCAGGAGTAGATTTATGAAAGGCTTGAAAACAAAATTTACGTTTTTCAATATACCGAAATGATAGTTGCAATGGTCTGCCTTTGTAATGTAAGCAAAATTAAATGCTTACGGGCATCAAATAGATAATGAGAACTCTGTATTAAATATATATACCAGTCATCGACCAACAAGTCAACATTGAAATTGAACAAAATTAAGGAATTGGATTGGTCGATTATGGTCAAACGGCGGTCAATTCTAAACTGTTACGTTACTGGTACATTAAAATAAAGAGATTGCAGTAGCAAATGATATCTGCAAACTATTCAAAGTGCTTGATGAACACAGTAACTCATTTTCTCACAAATGAACAAAACACAAGAATTTTATAGTGCACATGACACAAAAAAATGTTTTTCCGGATTCGGGTGGCCCATGCAAAATAAATAAGAATGGCGACAATAGTTTTTTGATTTGGACTCTTATAAGCTGAGCTATTTATATAGTATGTTGAAAGTACCATATTTCAAAAATAGTGCTTCATCGAAAGTCGGAACTCATGTTCAAATGACAAGAGAGCTCACTATGGAAGAATAACAAAGTCTAGACTACAAAACATCGTAACTTTTTTCTCACGGAAAAGAAATTGTCCACTTCTCAGAACAGATATACCCATATCTTTGCGACACCTTCTTGGCCATATATGACTGAAATTGAACATGAATTGTAGAGTTTAGAAAGGTTTTATTAGACTTTGATGGAGTTTTTCTGTCAAAAAGGTGTTAAAACTGTGTTACACTATTTTTGAAATATGGTACTTTCAACATTAAATAACTCAGCTTATAAGAGTCCAAATCAAAAAATTATTGTCTCCATTCCTATTTATTTTGCATGGGCTACTCGATTCCAGAAAAACATTTTTTGGTGTCATGTGCACTTTAATAAAACTCTAGTTTAAATCACATAAATTGCTATACCGTATTAGCGCGACTATAAGTCGACCCGAGTATAAGGCCTGGATTATACAGCGCGCTTTCGAGCGTGCCGTGCTTTCGAGCGCGCTTTCATTTGAAGGCGCGCGCTTTTGAAAATGTCTAGTTATACAGCGAGCCGTCCTCAAAAGTTGTGTAAAAACTTCCTTTGAATTACATGATGACGTGTAAGAAAATATCTCACAAGACTTTTGATTGACAAGTATACGCTTTTCGTGAAATAAATTTTGCTTCAAAAAGTGATTTTTATCACAATTCGCCATCAAATAGTTGTGATTATCGTACAATGATAGATTTTTAACCTACCATGGTCCTACAAATACAAGACAGTGGCTTATATCTAATCTGCAGAGCATATATATATAACCTTGTCTAATTAATACTATTTGAAAGTTTTCTCCTCTTCAATTGAGAAGTACAGATGCTCTGAGTAGTTTCCCTATTATTATTTTGTGGATTTCGATTATAATTCGAAAGAAAATCAATGTTTATTCATCTGTTTATTTGCAAAACGGAACTGTATCTAGGCAACGATCGAGAAAAAGAGGCTAGACATTTCTTTCTCGACATCAACCCCCGGTTTTTACCAAATATGGTAAGAGGAATCCCTGGAATGTCGAAATGAAAGTTCGCCTTCAAGTGAAAGCACGCTCTTCCTATGCGAGCTTTCGATTTGGAGCGCGCCGTGCTAATGACAGCGAGCCGTGTCAAGTTAAACGGGCGCGCCGACAGCGAGCCAACTTTCAATTTACTGTAAACGAAAGCACGGCACGCTCGAAAGCGCGCTGTATAATCCAGGCCTAAGTCGACCCCTAATTTTCAGGTCAAATAATCCAGAAAAATGTAAAGTGCAAGTATAAGTCGACCCAAAATAACGGGAAAAATGAGTAAGCAAACATCTCATACAACGGCCACTTTTGTTTATTTGGTCCGTATTTCTTTGGTAGTAATAAATTATTTTGTAGACAAGCAATTTCAAAACAATAGTTTTCATGAATAGTTTATGTAATGTTTATGTAATTCGAAGCTGACGTGATCGAATTACGTTGAGTTCTTTTGTTTGTTCATGTGTAAAAAGTCAACACATTAGTGTGAATGCAAATATAACATGAGAAGTTTGAATGAATACAAACCAACAATGACTTGATTAAATCGGAGAGAATATTTTGACCTATAACTAATGAGCTTTATTTCGAATTAATTCAAATGTAGAAAACTTACATGATTGATTAGAAAGTTTTAATGTTGGTCTGTGTCATGTATTACGTTGTGTGGCGTAATAGCAGTAATATTATAACGCATGATTATAAACGAGGCTGCCACGTTGTACAACTGATCAAGGCGTTAGCTAGGAGCAAGTCATATATTTCATCAACTCTGTATCTTAACTGATTATTATACTGTTACTGTTATCAATAATCTGTAGTGTTCATTGCGTTACATCTTCTTATTAATACCTAAAATTGGCGACGAGAATTATAGATGCCCACGTTACGGTCTGATAGCACTACAGATGCAGAAGAGAATCCTCCAGAGAATTTACAACCCAATATTGAACACAACATGGCTACACGAAGCACATTAATTGGGAAAATTCCAGAATTTTCAGAAGGGGAAGATTGGGATGACTTTTGTGAAAGACTAGACTCCTATTTCGATGTTAACAAAATTGGTGAAGGAGAAAAAGCCAACATACTCATAACATTAATAGATGCCACCACATATCGATTGTTGAAAGATTTGGTATTCCCAGAGAAGCCAAACAAGAAGACTTTTAATCAATTGGTCGAAACTCTCTCAAAACACAAAACACCGTTACGTAATGAAATGGTCGAGAGATTTAAATTCCACTCTGCTTCAAGAAAAGAAGGTGAGAATATTAATACGTATGTTGGTAGACTACGCCATCTATCAGAACATTGCAAATTTGAAACGAACCTTACTACTCAATTACGAGATAGATTGGTAACAGGGATCAGAAATGAGGCAATGCTAAAAAAACTTCTGAGTGAGGTAAATTTAACGTTAGATAAAGCCATTGAAATTTGTCAAGCCATCGAACAGGCACATGAAAATACAGCAACCTTAATGCAAGGACATAATCCAGCAAGGATAGAACAGGGACAATCGGGAATTCCCGTAAATAAAATACAGCTGCAGAGAAAAATAATGGGAGCCAGCAAACCCTCGACTGATAAAAACAATAATTGCTACAGATGTGGAGATCAACACGATGCTACTACATGTAGATTTAAAAAAGCGATCTGTAATTATTGTAAAAATGTTGGTCATATTTCAAGGGCTTGTTTTAAAAAAAAGAAGAACGATAACATAAACTCTCAGACAGAAAACACAACAGACATTGTTACGGACGACGATGATTGTGATGATTATGACGAATATTCAGCAATGCATGAGGTAACAGAACAAAAGGTAAAAATAAAACCTGTCATGGTAACCTTACAAATTGAGGCAATGCCACTACAATTAGAGGTAGATACGGGAGCAGGTCGATCAATTATTGGTTATAATGTTTATCAGCAACAATTAGAGTCAAAACAATTAGAGAAAACAGATGTACAATTGAGATCATATTCTGGACAAAACATACCAATATTAGGATGTATAACAGTAGATGTTATGTATCGAGATAAAACGTATTCCAAATTACCATTAATAGTCGCAGAAGGTAATACTCCTTCTCTTCTTGGTAGAGACTGGTTGAATAAAATTCCACTCGATTGGCAAAGTTTATTTCCGATTCAACATATAACCACAGAGCATCATGATACTAATTCAACAGAACTGTTAGAACAATATAAAGGACTGTTTAGCGACGGACTTGGTAAACTGACAACAACAAAAGTGTCAATTACTATTAAACCACATGTAACGCCAGTATTCATGAAGGCTAGACCAGTCCCATACGCTATTAAACCATTAATTGACAATGAAATCGATAGATTACTATCTGAAGGAGTACTAGTATCAACAAGCCATAGTAAATGGGCAACACCAATTGTACCAGTTATTAAACCTGATAAATCAGTTAGAATTTGTGGAGATTTTCGTCCTACAGTTAACAGCAACTCGGATTTAACTCATTACCCTATACCAAACGCCACAGATATATTTGCAAAATTAGGTGGTGGTAAAGTGTTTGCACGTCTGGATTTAGCTCATGCATATACACAACTCGAGTTAGACGATGAAAGCCAAGAGTTATGTACCATCAACACACATCGCGGTTTATTTCGTTATACTCGCTTACCATTCGGAGTTTCATCAGCTCCAGCAATATTTCAGAGAGTACTAGAGTCCTTACTAGCCAACGTACCAGGTACATCTTGTTATCTGGATGATGTCATCTGTGCTGCAGCTAATAAAAAGCAGCTGCATGAAATACTGTCTGTTATTTTCAAGCGCTTACAAAACGCAGGACTGCGGTTAAAACGATCCAAATGTCAATTTTATCTCTCCGAGGTACAGTTTCTGGGTCATCGAATAAATTCTGATGGCCTTAAGCCAATTGCAGCAAAAGTAGAAGCAATTAAAGATGCACCATCCCCGTCAAATGTCACACAGCTAAGGTCGTGGCTTGGATTATACAATTATTATTCTAAGTTCTTGCCAAAAGCCACCGATCTGCTTGCGCCATTGTATGAACTCTTGCAGAAAGGCATAGAATGGAACTGGGACAAAACAAAGGAAGCGGCTTTTCAGAAGGCAAAAGAACAATTGTCTAGTGAAAAGTTGCTTGTCCATTATAATCCTGAATTGCGAACGCTTCTATCCTGTGACGCATCGCCTTATGGTGTAAGTGCAATACTGTCACACAGATTTCCAGACGGTTCAGAACGTCCTATAACATGCGCATCTCGTACATTAAACGATGCCGAGAAAAATTATTCTCAAACAGAAAAGGAAGGATTAGCTGTTATCTTTGGTGTGAATAAGTTTCATCTGTACTTATATGGTAATTTCTTTGAGATAATTACAGATCATTTATCACTAAAAACATTGTTTTCGGAAAGTAAGCCTACAACAAAACTGGCTGCACCACGCATAATACGATGGTCACTACAATTATCTGGCTACAGCTACAAAATAGTCCATCGTCCAGGGAATCTACATCAAAATGCTGATGCACTAAGTCGCTTACCTGTAGAAAAGCACCCAAAGTCACCATGGCAATGACGCCTAGCGAAACGGTACACATGATTGACAGCTTGAATGAAAGCATTCTAACATTCAAGGCCATCAATAAAGCTTCACGAAACGACCCAACTATATCAAAGATAGTACAACAAATTAAAACAACCGGGGATATCAAAACGATGCAAAATGGGGATTCCCCCTATGTCAGTAAAAGAGGTGAGCTCAGCACGCACCAAGATGCCCTACTATGGGGATCACGAGTCGTAGTACCTGCAAGTCTTCAAAAGAGAGCTTTAGCTGTTCTCCATAATACTCATCAAGGTATAGTTAAAATGAAGTCTTTGGCACGCAGCTTTATATGGTGGCCCGGGATGGACAAGGATATAGAGGAAGTAGCAAAATCATGCGATTCTTGTAAAGCAAATTCCTGTCTACCAGCTTTATCCTCTACTCACCCCTGGCAATTTCCTACAACACCATGGTCAAGAATACACATAGATCATGCTGGTCCTTTTTGGGGAAAAATCTTCCTTGTTGTCATTGATGCATATTCAAAATGGGTTGACGTTCATGTAGTTCCTTCAACTGGATCAGCGGCAACGATCACAACCTTGAAAAACATATTTGCGTATTTCGGATTACCTGAACAAATCGTGTCAGACAATGGCAGTGGTTTTACATCTGAAGAGTTTCAAAGATATTGTTCCAATAACGATATAAAATTAACACACACAGCACCGTATCATCCGAGATCCAATGGTCAAGCAGAACGAGCTGTTCAACTACTTAAAACAGCTTTAAAGAAAAATAGAGGATTACCAATCACAGAACTCTTATGTAAAGTTCTATTCGCATATCGCACAACGCCACATTCATCAACAGGTCTATCACCATGTGAATTACTTATGAAGCGTCAGCTAAGAACACCTTTACATTTTATGCTGCCAAACCTAGATGCAGATATTCGGAAAAAGTCGACAGTGTCGTCACCTCCAAGAGAACTGCAAATAAACAGCAAAGTGCAGGTATTCAATATGATCACAAAAACTTGGTTTAATGTCGTAATACAAGAACAAACAGGACCTCTATCTTATAAACTACTTACTGATGATGGGCGTGTTATGAATCGTCACATAGACCATATCCGAAAACGAGATGGTTACGCTGACAACAAAGAGTCAGTAGAGGAAGAAGAAGTCAAAGAAGGAAAGACGCCTACAACTAATAAAAGTTACCCTACTAGGGAAAGAGCTCGCCCACAATATCTATAGAAAAAAAAGTATATATATATATTATATCCAGGACATCATTACCGTATAATAATCGAACGACATTACTTTATACTTTATATAATCTTTACCTTGTTATAACATATCAATAAATAAACAAACAATAAATTTAATTAATAATTGTTTTACCTATTAGATCACATAGAGTCTTAAACAAGAAAAGGAGAATGTCATGTATTATGTTGTGTGGCGTAATAGCACTAATATTATAACGCATGATTATAAACGAGGCTGCCACGTTGTACAACTGATCAAGGCGTTAGCTAGGAGCAAGTCATATATTTCATCAACTCTGTATCTTAACTGATTATTATACTGTTACTGTTATCAATAATCTGTAGTGTTCATTGCGTTACATCTTCTTATTAATACCTAAAAGTCTGATAAAATAGCGACGGACAACATTGAAGTCGCTAGTCGCAGAAGAGGAAGCATGAGATGTTTGAATGAACACAAAGCGACGGCAACTCAATTAATGCGGAGAAAACATTTTCCCTTGTAATTAATAAACTTTATTTTGAATTGATTCAAGTATAGAAAACTTACATATAAATAACGGAAAAGTTTTAATATTGGCTTGATAAACAGCAACGGACAATGATGAAGTAAAAACAGAGGCGGATAAAGTGAAGCGTGACATATAATCTTACGTAAGCAATCAAGGGCATCGTTCTGTTGTTTACCTGCACGTGCCGCCAAATAAAATATTATGTAAACATCGGTCTCGAATATAAGTCGAGGTCGTGTTTTGGACCCTATTTTTTGGGAAAGAAAAGTTGACTTATACTCGCGCTAATACGGTATTTCTTTGCTCATACACATAATTCACTGCTCTCATTTCACTAGCTCATAGATGAATGTGATTCATATTAATTTTTACGTTAGTTTGAATAAAATCGAAGACGGTACTTTTTAAATGATTTTTAGTCACCCCAAAGTGAATCAGATCAAGTTCATAAAGTGTCTGTTTTGAAATGTCTTGATTCACAAAGTATGTATAATTTGATCTATGTTTAGATTTCTTAGAACCAGAAAATTCCTTCGTCAGAAGACAAAACCCTGTAATAAGACCACTGATAAACCTTGTAATAAGTTACCAGGGTAATTAGTTCAATAATTAGCCAAAGGAGAATATTCAAAAGTTTTTCAAATGCTTTTTCAGGTTCTGTTCTGGGATTGAAAAAAATTGTAGCTAATGAAACATAAATCCATGCTATGTGAAATAATGTGGAATAATCTGGAATAGATAAAATTACTTACTGATAAACTGTTGGAAGAGCTGTTATCATAAAGCGTCCACTCAAAGCTAAAATTAATAATTCAAATAAATGTGATTGGGAAGTATACATACATTCAAACCTGCTATAATGGTCACCGCCATATAGTGGCCACCTGTCTATAGTGGTCACTCTTAAAATGTCTAAAATAGTATTTTCTATTGAATTAACCCTGTATATAAAGGCCATCTGCGTATAGTGGTCAATTTATCTATCTTGCATAGCTGGCTGTTTTATACAGGTTTCACTGTATCTCACTGTATCATTTAATATTTTTATATTAAACAAAAACCAACTATTTTGAGGATAAAAATGTAGATAAATTTAGGGTTTGACACATTTCTGAAACTTAGAAACTATGTAATGTAATACGAAAGGCTACTAAAATCCCGAAAGAAAACAACAATTTTAAATCTATATACTTGAGAAAGATCTTTTCAACATAAGCTCAAGACATAGCAATATAGTTTATGAAGATTTGATACATTAAGTACAAAATATGCAAGTCTTCAAATAAATAAAAACTCAGCTCTGAACATTTATGTTGTTCTATTAAAAAGGACAAATGCTGTTATATTTCTGATTCTCAAGAGAACCCTCATTAGAAGTAAATGACATGAAAATTGAATGCAAATTATTACACTGTACCAGACTGTTCAGTGACATCAACATCACCAATTTGAATGTCTTTGTTTACCGCCCATTCTCCAAGTGACTTCCAGGTAGGTTCCAAATTCCGACACGCTGGACACCATGGAGCATAACTGCAAAAGTAAACGTTGAGCTTTAAAGATAATATGACTTCTGTTCTGAACAACTACAGATTGTTTTATCAACATTTCCAAATTCGTAACTATTTGTAACTATCTGCTCGAGCACATGTGTCAGAAAAATAGAAGTATTGGTGTAAAATAAATAGAAATAAACATATAATAAATAAATAAATAAATAAATAAATAAATAAATAAATAAATAAATAAATAAATAAATAAATAAATAAATAAATAAATAAATAAATAAATAAATAAATAAATAAATAAATAAATAAATAAATAAATAAATAAATAAATAAATAAATAAATAAATAAATAAATAAATAAATAAATAAATAAATAAATAAATAAATAAATAAATAAATAAATAAATAAATAAATAAATAAATAAATAAATAAATAAATAAATAAATAAATAAATAAATAAATAAATAAATAAATAAATAAATAAATAAATAAATAAATAAATAAATAAATAAATAAATAAATAAATAAATAAATAAATAAATAAATAAATAAATAAATAAATAAATAAATAAATAAATAAATAAATAAATAAATAAATAAATAAATAAATAAATAAATAAATAAATAAATAAATAAATAAATAAATAAATAAATAAATAAATAAATAAATAAATAAATAAATAAATAAATAAATAAATAAATAAATAAATAAATAAATAAATAAATAAATAAATAAATAAATAAATAAATAAATAAATAAATAAATAAATAAATAAATAAATAAATAAATAAATAAATAAATAAATAAATAAATAAATAAATAAATAAATAAATAAATAAATAAATAAATAAATAAATAAATAAATAAATAAATAAATAAATAAATAAATAAATAAATAAATAAATAAATAAATAAATAAATAAATAAATAAATAAATAAATAAATAAATAAATAAATAAATAAATAAATAAATAAATAAATAAATAAATAAATAAATAAATAAATAAATAAATAAATAAATAAATAAATAAATAAATAAATAAATAAATAAACAAATAAATAAATTGAGAGGTTCTTAATTTCGACTTCCTTATACTTAGTAGCGACAAATAAAACACACGATAATCTGCAACGGTTTCGATTTATTCTTAAATCATCGTCAGGCAAGTGAAAGAGAGAGAGAACAGGTTTTACATTGTATTTATAGTTAGAAATTATTTACATGATCTATTGAAATTTGGGGCTCTATATACGACTATAACACACTAAACAATACATGAAACATTATGACGGAAGGGATGGTCTAAAGCGGTACTAATTACGGATACAATACAAAACAAATATGAAATAATAATTACTGTTATACAAAGAAAACAATGAAACAAAGAATAGAAAGTAAAATGTTCTATCAGAATGGTCATAGATATTTTAAATTTTATTGTCCAGCAGGTGTTGATAATGAAAATATTGCCGACATGAGTGGCCGACATAACTATAATCCAATAGTCACACAAAATATCATCAACGTTAAGGCATGAAAACAAGTAAATTAGGTATCGCTCCCAATCTTTAAGTTCAATTTCGTATCTATTCATTGCATCCACATTCTCTTTCCAATTTCCAATAATACATTCCATTGATACAATACAAAACATAATTACAACATGTTGCGTAAATTTAATGGGATTTTGTACCAAAGAGCTGAAGGAAGAGCAAGATTTGCAAAATGGACCTTTACATGGCAATATTGATTATAAGCAATTTCTGATGTTTTCATGCCTTAAAGTTGGTAACATTACGTGTGACTGTTGGATTACAGTTATGTCGGCCATTCAGGTCGGCAATTTTTTCGTTATCAACGCCCTGCTGAAATGCAAAGAAATTTCAAATGATCAAGATAGCCGTGGTAAATATGTCCTCTGTTTAAATCTGGATTGTCCGTTGTCAACTTTAATCAATGTTTCATTAGTATTTGTAATTATGTTTTGTATTGTATCAATGGAATGTATTATTGGAAATTGGAAAGAGAATGTGGATGCAATGAATAGATACGAAATTGAACTTAAAGATTGGGAGCGATACCTAATTTACTTGTTTTCATGCCTTAACGTTGATGATATTTTGTGTGACTATTGGATTATAGTTATGTCGGCCACTCATGTCGGCAATATTTTCATTATCAACACCTGCTGGACAATAAAATTTAAAATATCTATGACCATTCTGATAGAACATTTTACTTTCTATTCTTTGTTTCATTGTTTTCTTTGTATAACAGTAATTATTATTTCATATTTGTTTTGTATTGTATCCGTAATTAGTACCGCTTTAGACCATCCCTTCCGTCATAATGTTTCATGTATTGTTTAGTGTGTTATAGTCGTATATAGAGCCCCAAATTTCAATAGATCATATAAATAATTTCTAACTATAAATACGATGTAAAACCTGTTCTCTCTCTCTTTCACTTGCCTGACGATGATTTAAGAATAAATCGAAACCGTTGCAGATTATCGTGTGTTTTATTTGTCGCTACTAAGTATAAGGAAATAAATAAATAAATAAATAAATAAATAAATAAATAAATAAATAAATAAATAAATAAATAAACAAACAAACAAACAAACAAACAAACAAACAAACAAACAAACAAACAAACAAACAAATAAATAAATAAATAAATAAATAAATAAATAAATAAATAAATAAATAAATAAATAAATAAATAAATAAATACATAAATAAATAAATAAATAAATTAATTAATTAATTAATTAAAAACTGGTCCTGCCAAGTTGTTGATCTACAAAATGTTGCAAACTTTCTCGGAATTGATTGATCGTGGTGGTGGTGATGAGAACCATTATTCCTGTTGTCAGTTGCTTTGATCAATTTAATCATAAATCTATCAATTATTAGAAGAAATAGGTATCATACTGATTCTATTAACCATAGATATTTTTAATTGATAATTCAACACCATGTGAACCCCCGACTATTTCATTTTACGAAGACGTAATAATTTATTAAAACAACGAGATCAGACAAGCCGGCGTTGGGCAGAAGCCTGCCCAACACTTAGCAAAGGACACAAGTCCCGCTTACAAACCATCAAAATTTGGCAAATCAAAGTAAGCAGGACTTAGAGACAGACAGATTGTATTTTGAAAATAACAGTAAAATTACAGTTTACAATTCAAGGGTGCCACCGCCATAACTTGTGTTTTTGACCGGGGGTTTTGTCAATTGTTCCCCACAAAATGGAAATTTTGTCCAAAAAGTAGGCGTGGCATTTGCAAATTTGCATATGCATTTACATTTTTTTATTTGGTGGGAGGTGAAGGGTGCAATTAACACTCTTTTCTGAATATCTCTGAAGTCTACAAAACTTCAATAATTCAAGTTATAAAAAACGGTTCCGGTGATGGTATGTCTACTAAGTATCTACCCAGGTCAGTCTAGACATGTCTAGACATAACATTGTACAATTACAATAAACAGTGTTACCCTTCTTAGCATCTACAGTCGAGAATAATTATTCTATCAAGAAAAAGAATAAACAACATTTAACCAACTCTTAATTGCGGATAAAGGCGTCTTGTCCTGGAGTCTGCAGGTTGCATTGTGCCATTCAAAGCCATCCAACGGTTTCCAACCCAATGTAAAGACAGTATAAAGACTAAAGTTAGGCATAGTTAGTCAGACAGATTCGTGTGCATCTGTATCTTCTTATTTATACTCATGTTGCTAGCAATTAAAATTAAATTGCGGCTTGTTGTCTAATCTCCACATCCCCCAAAGAAGAAGCTCCTCAAAAAACAATGCTGAATATCTCTGGAATTGAGGTTATTTAACGTTGTACAGTTGTTGTACTTACAATTTAACAAGCCATTCGTTTTCTAGAATCACAGTCCAATTTGTATCAGAAACAGTTTCTACTCCTTTTGCATTACATCCGGTATAATTTAAGCACAAACATGCAAGAATTAGTAATCTTACATTCAACTTTATAGACATTCTAGGCCACGCCATCTTGCTAAAAAAAAGAGTTGTAGTGGAATTATATTGCATGGAACTGAGGCTATGTGAAATCTGACTCAATCGATTATCCAAAAGTTAAAAGGGGATTATGTCAATCGATTATCCAAAAGTTAAAGGGGCAAAAATGACCGGTGGGCTCTACGAGCTCAGAGTCACATGCTTGTTTGTCGTTCGTATTGTGCCAGAAACCATGATGAAACTTGACATTCACGCTAAGCTGGAGGGCATAAAATTGATCATCGAACCTTGCGGGCTCAAAGTTGAAAAGTGAATTCTATTTTTCAAGCCATAAGTATAGTGTCTAGTGTATCAGTGCATATTCAATTCGAAGACTGAGCGAAAAGGCCGCCGGTCAATTAATGCCTTTAACTCAAATTTAGCTCGTCTTCGACCACCGGTCAATTTTACTCCTTTATTAATCCGATGAATTTCAAAAAGTTTCTATCTCTACTGTTACAGTCTAAATATAAAACAGTTTGTCATATCATCCCAAAGTACAATTGCTATTATTCAGATCTGTCACCAACTAAATATTCTTCAATGAAAATACTCATCAAAGTTAAGCGATATTTGATTATCAGGCAGGAATCCATTTATTTACTTATTTACTTAATTATTTTTATTTTTTTCAACATATCAGAATTGTTCATATTATGTACAACTTTCACAGTCATGGCCAGTGCCTGCGATTGGTTTTTAATCATATATTAATGCACGAGGGGACTAAATTACAACTCAATCTTGTATGTGTGTGCAATTTTATTTAACATCGTTTTTCAATACGAGAAATATTTCTCGTTTACATTGTTACGATGGGTGAGTGTAAATAATTCACCAATAATACAGTAACTACTTATTATACTATAATAGCTTACATGTGAATTGAAACTAACTTCTACTCTATATAGTAATTAGGATAATTAAAATGAAAAAGGGCATTAAGAGCCAAATTGAAAATTGTTTATTTAAGTTGAGATTTTGTCCATTAGTGTGCCTTCTTTTTCCCATTTCAGAACCAAATCCAGAATTGCAGTGTTTAATTGGATGAGGTGTATGTGCTTTAACTGTAGTCGGGATAAAACTCCGCATTCTAGCTCCGATTGAACGAGCAGATCGATCTCCGGGTCGATTCTAGGTCTGATAGAGCCGTATATTTATTCTGTTGAAGGGAAAATAAGCTTTTCAGCGAGACAATTGAATCTGTAGTCGATACTTTATGGACAAAGTTGAGCAGCTCAACAGTTTTTCGGAAAATTAGGGGAATACATTTCGTTTCAGAAAGCAATTGCGAACTTTCTCTTTTATACATCAATGATGACATCACTTTTCCTTCTATATTTGCTCAAAATTTTTACCTCGGATCTGGACATGCCGATTGTGAGAAGATTACAATACTCTAGATTGGGTCGCAAGTAACAGGAATAAAGCCTTTCGCACAGGGAATGTGTGAAACACCCTCGCAGTTGTCTGAGCTGTGCAAGGCACATATTAAACTTCTGCTTACATGACTTCAAGAACGGCTTCATTGTTAAGGCTTGATCTAATTTGACTCCTATTATAGAGAGAGTTCTGTGAACCAAGGTATTTCACATGGGGGACGAATTATTAATTACGGTATTCGATTCGATTAATTAAAGTTTATATCAGCAATGTTAGATAAATAATGTAAAGTTGTACACACCTGTGTATGTATAAATATCAGAGCTTTGATAGATTAGTAAATCAAATGAGTAAAAAAAGAGACATACTGTTCTCGCTACTCCGAGTTTCACGCCATACGGCGATCATCAGGCAAGTATCTTGCCTAGATACTTGCCTGATGATTGCTGTATGGCGTGAAAATCGGAGTAGCGAGAACAGTATGTCTCATTTTATTTATTAATCTATCAGCAGTGTTATATAACACAGATATCATCATATCAGATACTAAATGGAAGCAATAAGATCTGAGGCTCATCAACTCTATTGGTAGAGCATAATCGTCAAATCTTTTACCAAAAAGTGATCTTTTTCAATTGTTATATAATGTGACTAGAAATGATCTAGAATAAATCAGTTTCTAGCTTAGAGCCAATCACAAAAAAAAATGTTTTGAAAAAGTACGCATCTGAACTAGTTACGTGTAATTCTGGTTCAACCGATTTTAAACATTTCTTTTTGAATTTGGTACTTTGAATATGGTACATTTGGCATATTGAATCGAGCCAAAGCTATAGGCCGTTGAATAGTACCGATGAGTGGCTAGGCAAAACGTGGCTAAAACAAGTTATCTACCCGGACCATGGAACACGGACAGTGATCTAGTGCGTTGCGATGATCTTTCCTGTGATAATTTCTACTCCATTTTCTGCATATAAGTCATGCGTTTTTCCTGTAAGAGAACAATGGACGGCCAGAAATAATACTTCATTGAGATAGGGGTTATTGCAAGGGTTATTGTTACTTGGTGAAAGCAAGAAATACCATACTTCTTTATGCTACAATTTATACACAATTAAAACACAATACATTATGCGCCACGCATTAATATAAATAGTAAATTTATCCGTTCTAATAAATTTTGTTTTTGATTCAAATGATCAATATTGTTCAAGCAGGATACGTTTTCAATATATTGAAAATAATTTTATAAATAAATACTCCTGTCCGACGATGTACCGAAGTATATAAATCAGTATACCAAATAACAGACTCCCAAATTATATTTCAGTTCATTTTGAATTTTACTAGAATTTTACGTGACTCTCTGAAAAAAATATTTACAGCCTTGAAAAATGCAAGACAATATAGCGTGGGTTGAGCATGGATTCCAAAAAATGGAAATCCAATTTCAGATATTTAGATATTCACCTTTAGTTTTGATACGAATTCCATGCTTGAAGGATCAATATTATTTCATTCAAATATCTCAATTAAAAATACGATTTCCTAATGCCGTCATGGCAATTATAGTCGTTCCTTAAATGTGACGTCTTTCAAACGAACTAGCTTTCATAATGATATTTACCATTGAGCTCAAAAGACGTTTGGTGTTTTCAGTTTTCGTGTGAAGCTTTGGTGTAACGTAGAAAACAAATTTGAACAGGTAATTTATGTATATTTCTCATGTCGTAATTACTTATCACTATGCATGATTAGATATAGATAATTTAATGTATGATCTAACTGCATTAAATTTCAGCTCTTAAAAAAGTTTTTCTTCATAGTAAAAAGCCTAAAATAACATTGTTGCATATATATGATGGAGGCTTCTTAAAATTGAAGTGCTCGATGTGGTCCCTCAAACCATTAGTTTTATTATGTAACACAATTCAATGTTGTTACTCTACTATTGCTCTTTTAAAATTAACAATATTATGCTCGAAATATCAAAACGATTCATTTTTATATATACTGTTCGTTTTACATTTTCATGAACATTTTGAGATTGTTATATCTTGCTTAGCACACCATGATAAACATAGCATAGCTTTTTACGAAAAATATATTACAATACTGGCCTTTATCTAATTAAATTGAATCATTTTTTACTCAGAATGACAACAAGTTAAACGGTAGCCATGCACCTTCTTTTATGCAGGGGAACGCTTTAATTCAAATACTGCAAATGAGTTTTATTCTTTTAATACATCTGACAATTTGAAACTTTTGAAAAACCCACTCTTGCAAATTAATCCTGAATTGAACGAGAAACCTATGATACCCTATACTAAGCACACACACAAAGTATGCCGAATGATCAATTATGGAGATGTTCCTTACGTAGTCAATAATGATTATTTTTGCATTTTATTTTTCAGTAGAAACATCAGCAAAAATGATGCTCATTCATCGCTTGCTTCTCCTTTCTGTACTCATCTACATCATAGAAGGAGTTCGTCATAAAAAACGTTCAAAAGATCAGGCATTAAGCGATTACATGACAATGTTATCAGCTAAATATAACCCAAAAGAATCCCTTCCATCAGCCTTATCATCTGGTTTACGTTACATGAGCAGATATAAAGAATGTCGTGCTGTTGATTTTAATCAAACTATTGCATTACCAGGATGTACTGTAGCTGTTATACCAAATCGTTTTTGTATTGGTAAATGTACATCAGTGTCATTACCAGTAATAGATGAAGGATATGCTCATGTTAGTATTGGTTGTAAACCGGAGGTAACATCAGTCATGCAAATTATTATGGAATGTGAACGAAACGGAAAAAAGAAAATTGCATATCACGATGAAGAAATTATACATAGCTGTACATGCACACTTTGATTATACATAAATTGACGAACATTGATCTTGGGATATTTTGTATTTAAAGACAAACTCTCAATCTCAAAAATGATTTAATAAATACTATCTCTATGATAATATCTACCCATAATATTATGTACATAAATTATCTAATATTTATATATCTTCAGAAACATATGTATTTACATATTGTGTTTGGCTATAAAAATGTGAACATTTAACAAAAAATAAATTTACAATAAACATTAATAATTATTGTACTTTGCAATTTTCTGCTTGGTCATGTTGTTCTTTTGAAACTGCAGTAGATTGATGTCGCGTTAACCGCCCTACAGAAAAAATATTAAAATTTGAATATTGCCATGGAAACGCATCCTAAAAGAGCAATCCGAATTGAATACTGAAGACATATTTGAATTTATCTTCCAGTTTATACTGTTCGCTTTGCATTTCACTTGCTGCAGAACAATTATCTGATTACCTGATTGACTATCAAATGCTTGCGCGTATGGCAATCAGAGGTGGTCGGATACTTTATTTTGAAGATCCCAGTCTGGGTACAAAATTTGTTGACCACAGGATACAAAAGAAATAAAGTCCCACACTATTTCACATTATAATAATTTATACCCACATTATCCACATGTATGTAGCCTTGCAGTATAATAATAATAATAATAATAATAATAATAATAATAATAATAATAACAATAATAATAACAATAATAATAATAATAATAATAATAATAATAATAATAATAATAATAATAATAATAATAATAATAATAATAATAATAATAATAATAATAATAATAATAATAATAATAATAATAATAATAATAATAATAATAATAAGGCATTTATATAGCGCCTATATCGTTGTAATTTGTAATTTTGTAATTTTGCGCCGACGCGTTGTAATTTGCAGTATAGTGCATAGCTAATTGATTAACTATGTATAATGACAAATATACTATTAAAATTTATAAAATGTCAGGAAATCATCAAAACAGCTTTTCAATTGTGATTGGTTGATGGAGACTTATATATATATATATATATATATATTTTCGAATACAAAGAAATGGCAACATAAAATAGGCACGTCCGAACACATTCTATCTAACCTTCGATCAGTATATCGAAGGCTGATGTACAAAGGAGAGTTTCGAATATCAAAACAAATCACGCAAAATATTGTCGTAATAAAGTTCCATTCGTGTAGTATTTTTGCATAAAGATCTCGCGAATGTTCTATAGTATTTGATATCAAATACTAGCTTCTTATTTTCGTCAACACTGTTTTTAGTGGCTTAGACAGGGTCTGATAAAACATGTTTTCCTTCGGGAACTCTAATGTGTTCTTTCCAAACTTTTTTGGGGGAGGTGATCAAGTCATTTAAATGTTTTCAAAGCTTATATTTTAGGGATTTGTCCATTTATCGTAAAAAAATACAATACAAATACCTTTTTTCATTTTTATCTTCTGAAGAAACAATAAAAGTAAAGTTATGTAGACGGTGTCGCCCTACCGGAGGCACGTGTACCACTCCTCTATTTCTAGATGACTGGCTTTTTTCGCTGAGAGCAATGATTTTAAACGCTCTTTGTTGATCTCAGCCGCGACACTGCAGATCAATTTCAACAGATATCATGGCAGATAGGTCTTGATTGTCAATGCGCAACGATGCGCCGCAGCTACTCACAATGCAATACCCTCTGCACCATTCCATCCGCCATCCTCAGATGGTACTCATTTGAAGAAACGAAAGCAAATCTTCTGCCTTCTGCTTGTAGAACTTTAATAAAACTATTTTCTTCCCTTCCTTCTGAATTTGGGCTAGCCTCCCAAGAGAGTCCAGGAACCCCTCCCCCATTTTATCGAACCCATGGCTTAGGATGATAATCATGGATCCTGTTCAAGATCCTGCTAAATAAGATATGGTCCACAGCCAGATCCAGCCCAAAGGTGTAGATCCAGCGCACCTCTTGCTTGCATCAATGACATTGTATGATTGTTACGCATGAGTTTATTAATAAAGTTTGATGATAATGGTACAACTGTAGTACAGACTCACATACCTCGTGAATTAGAATTCATATGTTCCCCATTAGATCTTTTCGCAGGCGAACCCATATCCGTTACACTATGGGGACTAAGTAACGTTCGAACTTTTGATCTTGTTCTGGGACCTTTCAAAGTTGAGCGGCCTTCGTATTTTTCATGTTGTTCTGTATTTTCATTTTCTTCATTCGACGGAGGGGAATAGAACAAATTGTTTGTCCTTGGGTTTTGATTCAGGGTGGTATCAGCTCTTCTCTGAAAATACAAACAAAAACAATAGTAAAATTTAGAAACAAACTCCATACACAGTCGTTGTTTTTACGCTATAACTCCATTACGTGAGGCTGGCATGACACATGTTTCGTACATGCCAATCGATGGACTCATCAGAGACCTTTCTGATGTCGTAGCTCATCAGACATTGCACATAAAATGCCATTGACAAATTGTGTAGATGGCGGATGATGTTACAGATCCATGTTTGACCTTGACAATGACGTAATTTACAGAGAAAGGTCATGCATTTGATAAAATATGAAATTCCTAACCAAGTTTTAATTGGTTGAAGAGAAAGTTTTAATTGTTAGATTGTCAAAGTCGCATTGGTCTTTTATGCATCATGGCTTCATACTCGGTGGCTGCTTAGAACAGGTAGATTGTCAACTACGCGATACGAAATATCTAACAAATAATAAACACATCTTCATGCTCTCATGTTCAAATTATTCAATTGTAAGGTAAGTTTTTACACACCTGGTATCCTGTCAATTTGACTGGTGACAACGGCTGACGACTTGGGGACGGCTTACTCATGCTTACAGTCCGGGTGGCACGACGTGTTCTTCTTGCAACTGGATCGATTTTTCGCGGTGAAAAATTTGACGGGAATGCCTTGTCCATAAGCTTTCCCATGATATTTTCATGGTGTACACCACCCTTCTTATCGCTTGTTTTGCTTTTAACATAGGTTTCTGACGCTTCAATTAAACGTACTCGTTCTTCTTCAAACCGTTTATTTGATTTGTGCGCTTCAATCTCGTTCTTACCAATCTATAAAACAAAACAGAATAATAGACGAAAGCTGCAAATTCAAAACACAGGTGCAAGAAAGAGAACAATGCATTGATCAGTACCACGAGTGCAAGAGCCCAAACCCACAAAATGCAAGGATCTCATAGTCAAACGCTTTAGTACAGAAATCAAATTTTTATTTAGAGCAATATTGGTCTGAAAATTATGGAGAATTGTGTGAAAGTGGACATTTTCAAGGTTGGGTTATTGTACTACCTTGACAAATTTGCTTGGATCTAACATGTACGTACGTTTTTAACTGTGCTCAAAATGTATCATGCAATATAATAAAAATTATCCGTGAACGTCATAAATATTCACAAGTCCACGAGTCATCAGAGAAGTCAGAACTATATTTGGAAACCCATCATGTGATCATGTGACCAATTTGATATACAGTTTAACCCGCTTAAGTGCAAGTCAAAATTGCCAACGGTTTTCATTGCATTTATCCGAATTTGCAGTTATCCGAAATTGTTTACCAAGGATTTGACCAAAAATTTATTTAACGGATTTCAAAGCCAGGTTGCAGATAAGCGGGAATTTCACTTGTCCGAATTGCACATAAGCGGGTTACACTGTATATTCCAAGGCCATTAAGCAGTACTATGATTGACATTTAATATCACTTGAATCACATTAACAACATTTACCTGTATCTTGAGTGCTTCAATTTTAACTCGCAAACATCGATTCTCTGTTTTCAATTCCTGTTTTTAAAAACAATCACAAAAATGACTTCAAAGTATATTTATGAAGAAGGACAAAGTAACACTCCCACAAAAGAGTAAGGTTCAGTCAAAAGCGAGAGTGGGAAAAATCTAAACCAATGAAAATCTGAATATTTTTTTCTAATTAAAACGCAACATTTTTCTTGTACAGTTAAACCTGTTATAACGGCCACCTCTATACAGTGGCCACCTGTCTATAGTGGTCACCCTTGCAATCTCTAAAATAGTATTTTCTATTGAATCAAACCTGTCTATAAAGGCCACCTGTCTATAATAGTCAATTTATCTACCTCTTTAGTAGCTGGCTGTTATATACAGGTTTCACTGTACTCTTATCCCACAACCAACACCAAAACCATCAGAATGCCATGAAAATGTAAACAAGTGAAAATCACAAATTCTGTAGATCATGAAAACATCATGAAATTTCACACTTTTTTTCATTGTTTTGGTGTCAGAAGTGTCCCTCGCACAAAAATCTGCCTAAAAATTTGATGACAGCAAATTTTCAGTGGGAACACTGTAATCCTTAGTCTTTAAATGATTAAAATCTAATTCAAAACTTAAAAGAGGAAATCTTGTCATTGGAACATTCTCATTTGCATGGCAGTTTAAAAAGAAAAGATACTAAGGGTTAGATATCCTGAGATATATCATCTTTGAATAGTTTATCTTACCTCGCATTGTTTGACTTGAAAAGTGGAATCAGCTTCACCCTTTTCGTCTTCCAAAGTTGCAGTTTTTACTTTGAGAACTTTTACCTGTTCCTCAAATTCACTAAGTTTGGATTGATTTTCTAACAATTCATCCTTCAATTTCATAATTTCTCCGCTTTCGCGTTCCTCAACAGAGAATAACTGCTGCTTGAGGTTTTCAATTTCTTGATTCAAATTATTCATATTTAGATCATTTTCTGCAGCCTCATTTTCAAGATAGGTAATTTGACTGTTTAAGGATTCTTTAGTTGTCATTAGATCAGAATTGTCAGTTTCAAGTCCAAGTTTGAGAGACATCAATTGATCAAGCTATGGGAATAAAAAACAATAATCAAAATATCATAGTAAAGTTTCCACCGCAAAAAAGTTCACAAATAATGCCTGAAAAGTTCCTGAAATATTGGGCAATTCCGCTTTCATTCAATACCAGGGGTGCCGCCTTTTTATATAATTATCATCAACTTTTCAGATCAACCATTAAATAAAGATGAAAAACTATGCATGAATCGACATTGTACAGCGACAATGGTCGTAGCTATACGTTCCTCTGACCTGGGCAATAGTTACCCATTTTGCCTGACGAAATGTGTCTTTTACCTGAACAAAGGAGTGGCATTTGCATATTTGGGAGCTTCAATACTGTAGTACCATCGATATTGCACGCTTTTGCCATTTTATCTTTCAAAATTGCCCGAAATTTGACTCTAAACAATTTTATTGGGGGGGGGGGGGGGGGTACAACTACATTGTACAACGAAAACATTTTTGCTGCAAGGTGCCCTTTATGTAGGGTTTGCTACTGTTCAAAACGGAATAAGAATAATTTGCATTGTATTGATTGTGTGCTTGTGACATTAGCTACAATCTTTCCAAGTGAATTTGATAAATTTCCATATCATTTTTAGACAGTTAATGGCTTTACAGGTAACTGCCAATTTCATTTGTATTCACATGCATCTTTCAATCATGAAGCTAAGGAGAACTAAATCTGATATGCATATACAGCATAGCTAATTCTTATACTAAATTATTGATTCATAATGATTTAAAATTCAAACAGAAGTCGCATACTACGTAATATTATAAATAAATATGAGAGAAAATATCTAATGCGTCGCCAAACTCAGCTAATTCTATTTCCAGATGGACATGATTATGATTAACAGATAAGCATGAAATCGGCAGTTGCCAGCAAAGTTATATCTGCCTGAAACTTATTTGGAAGTTTCTGAACTTCACTTGGAAAAGGTGTAGTCCATGTCATGAACATAGGTCTCTACACTGTAACAGGAATATGGGGGAATCGATCCTTAAATGCATTCTTCAGGTGGATAGGTTCAGACAAAAGATTAGATTTTGTGATTTTGTTGAGTTATAAATAGCCCCAAAATCCAAGAGAAAATTTCAGAAGAAAATGATCAAATCTTTTACTTTCCAGAAGGCCAAACCAGGACTCAATAGAATATAATGAGAACCGATGGGACTGTTGGTCGCAGGCCCATTTTGAGAGCAGCATAAATGCTGAAGGCACATTTTTAAAACTACACAATTTAAGCATCTGGAAGGTTCATTTTAAGATATTTCTGAACCAATTACCATTCCATATTCAAAGCATACTTCTATCAATGCTATTTCCCTTAAAATAATTATTTTATCAAGCCAGTGAATTGAAAAATATTTGAAGAACCTTGCAACACAAATATATATTTTGCATCCCCTGGTCAAACATGTTGTTGGACCTTGATTATGCGAAGGGTAGGCTACAATAAAATGTTCAGCTTTCTGGAATCCTAGAACATGGAACATGACAACATTTTCAGATGAATTATTTTGTTGAGGCCTGGCTGAGAAATGAGAATAGATGTCCATTTTCTTCAACTCTACTCTAGCTTTGAGGAATCTACGATTACAGAATTCTAAATTTTGTCATACTCTGATTCTGCGTCCAACCAAGCACAACGAAAGGCAAAATAGTGGATATTCAGATACTAAGGAAAAATCAAGGTTCAGGATGGTAAAACATATTTCCGGACGGCGGAAGTACTAACTAGAAAAACTTACCTTGCATTGCTTAATTTGCAATTCATTCTTTTCGTCTTCCAAAGTTGCAGTTTTTCCTTTGAGAACTTTTACCTGTTCCTCAAATTCACTAAGTTTGGATTGATTTTCTAACAACTCATCCTTTAATTTCATAATTTCTCCACTTTCGCGTTCCTCAACAGATAATAACTGCTGCTTAAGGTTTTCAATTTCTTGATTCAAATTATTCATATTTAGATCATTTTCTGCAGCCTCATTTTCAAGAGAAGTAACTTTACTGTTTAAGGATTCTTTAGTCGCCAATAGATTTAAATTGTCAGTTTCAAGTTCAAGTTTGCGAGACATGAGTTGATCAAGCTATGGGAATGTAAACACAAAATCAATTGGATAAATAAATACAGCGAAGAAGTTGGAAAATATTTATAGTGGCAACTGGCAGTGTTGGTGTAGCTTCATGTTATTAATGTGCGTCGCTACAGTGTAGCCTACTGCACATTGCATAATAATATCAGAAAATTTGGCCCAAAAATATGTTCTCTTAGTATGGATTAAATTTGAAAGGCTTACTTCGCATTGTTTGACTTCTAGCATTGATTCAGTTTCAATCTTTTCGTATTCCATAGTTGCAGTTCTTCCTTTGAGAACTTTTACTTTCTCCTCAAATTCACTAAGTTGAACAACAAAATCTCCATTCTTTGATTGTTTCTCTAGCAACTCATCCTTCAATTTCATAATTTCTTCACTTTCGCGTCCCTTAACGGAGAATAACTGCTGCTTAAGGTTTTCAATTTCTTGATTCAAATTATTCATATTTAGATCATTTTCTGCAGCCTCATTTTCAAGAGAGGTAACTTGACTATTTAAGGATTCTTTAGTTGTCATTAGATCTGAATTGTCAGTTTCAAGTTCAAGTTTGTATGACATCAATTGATCAAGCTATGGGAATAAAAAGTAAAGACATCATAGAATATAGCATACATTAATAAAGGCAGTGTTGGTGTGGAGCTATGTTACTAATATAGACTAATGATACAATATACAATAGCATGGTTTGGAATTGGCCTAAAATATGTTCTCAAATTCAGAAAGATTAAATTTGAAAGGCTTACTTTGCATTGTTTTACTTGCAATATTGATTCAGTTTCACTCTTTTCGTCTTCCAAAGTTGCAGTTACTCGTTTCAGAACTTTTACATTCTCCTCAAATTCACCTAGCTTATCAACAAACTCTTTGTTCTTTAATTGATTCTCTAGCAACTCATCTTTCAATTTTATCATCTCTTGACTTTCACGCCCTTCCATAGAGAATAATTGCTGCTTGATGTTATCAACTTCTTGATTCAAATTATTCATATTCAATTCATGTTCTATTGCCTCATTTTCAAGAGAGGTTATTTTACTGTTTAAAGAATCTTTAGTTGTCATAAGATCTGAGATGTTATCTTCAAGCTCAAGTTTGTGCAGCATCAGTTGATCAAGCTATGAGAATGAAAACACAAAAAAATTAGTTAAATTATTTGCGTCTAGTCAGACATGATACAAAGTACAAATGCTGATGATAGGCTGAAAATAGACTAAAACAAATGATATAGACTGAAAACAACAAGTTTTTAAAGTTTATAATGACAGGAATTTCAGAAAAGGATTGAAAACCGCTTAGACTAAACAATTCCATGTCTGACGTAGTAGATTATGAACCCTGTCACCACCCCATCAATCAAAGCATCAGTAACACTGTGGAACTCCTAAAAGAAATACTTACCATGAATATTGGGATTTAAGGGGGGGGGGTAAACTTTATCTGCATTGGAATGTGGTTTACAATATTGAGTGTACATAGCTACAATGCATTGAGTGCACCGAAGTGATAGTTAGTTGAAGTAAAACAGAAGACATCTGCATTAATTGCATCAAAGTGAGATGTAGGCCTAATTAGGATCTTTTATGTGCACAGTTTTGTAATTAGGCCATTCTATAGACCTTCCTTGCCACAGGAAAACCTTCAAATTACCAATAGGCAGTTGGTGTGAATCTCACAGGGGTCGAAAACATTTTTCAGTGTCTGCAACCATATAATTTGCCTTGAAAATGACTGTAATATCTTAAAGGAGATTTTCCTTGTCAAGAAATTTAAACTTCCGTTATTTATACATAGTGTGATTAGTGATTAGATTTCATCATTATGAAACTCTTATTCCGTTTCATTGACAATCTTTACGACTTCTCTATACATTCAGAATACTTCTAATTATTAGAAAAAATGTGCCTGAAGAATTCTATTGTTCAACAATTGTGCATGTAACCACCAGTCCCAGTGGTCTCAACATTTTCTACATTTCTATTGGCAGTGTTGATGGGGCAGTCTGTCATTAATATGCAATAATACGATGCACAACAATAACATGGGGGAATTGGTCAATTGGGCCCAAATTTGTTCTCTTGATATGGGTTAAATCAGAAAAGCTTACCTCGCATTGTTTTACTTGTAACATTGATCCAGTTTCACTCTTTTCGTCTTCCAAAGTTGCAGTTACTCCTTCGAGAACTTTTACTTGATCTTCAAATTCACTAATTTTGGATTTATTTTCCAACAACTCATCTTTCAATTTTATCATCTCTTCACTTTCACGCCCTTCCATAGAGAATAACTGCTGCTTGAGGTTCTCGATTTCTTGATTCAAATTATTCATATTTAGATCATTTTCTGCAGCCTCATTCTCAAGAGAGGTGATTTTACTATTTAAGGATTCTTTAGTTGTAATTAGATCTGACTTGTCAGCTTCAAGTTCAAGTTTGTATGACATCAGTTGATCAAGCTATAAGAAAAAAATAAACACAACTTAGAATTTTGGATAAAATTATATTGGCTGTCGGCATGTGGCGCTTTGTTAGTAATATACAGCAATACAATATAGGCCTACAATAACATGAGAGAGCTGGCCCAAAAATATGTTCTCATAATTTAAAAAGATTAATTCTGAAAAGTGAAAAGCTTACCTCACATTGTTTTACTTGTAACATTGATTCATTCTCACTCTTTTCATCTTCCAAAGTTGAAGTTACTCCTTTGAGAACTTTTACCTGTTCGTCAAATTCATCAATTTTGGATTTAGTTTCTAACAATTCATCCTTCAATTTTATAATTTCTTCACATTCATGCTTGTCCACAGAAGATAACTGCAGTTTGAGGTTCTCAATTTCTTGATTCAAATTATTCATATTTAATTCATTTTCTGCAGCCTCATTCTCAAGAGAGGTGACTCTACTGTTCAAGGTTTCTTTAGCTGTCATAAGATCTGAGGTGTTAGCTTCAAGCTCAAGTTTGTGCAACATCAATTGATCAAGCTATGAGAATGCAAACACAAAATCAATTGGAAAAATAAATACAGTGTAGAAGTTAGAACAGATGTATACTGACACTGTTGGTGTGACGTTATGATATTAACATACAACATTAAGCAATTATTGAATGAGGCTGCGTGTAATATTGAGAATTATTCAGACTGAGTTATCTGCCAAAGAGGTCTGAATTATTCTCAATACTATGCAAAGCCGAATTCAATAATTGCTTAATTATTTTAAAAAATTCTTAAGCAAATTACTTTTATATGATTAAAATTACAATTTCAAAGTAAATGATAACGACAAGAGAATACCAGGAGGATTATTGTAACATTTCAAATTATTAATGTAATTCATTATCAAGCTAAAAAGAAAGATTATAAATCTTTACATGAGTTACATAGTCTAAAATAAATCTAATATTAATGTTAATACTAAAACAGAAAGGCTGCTCCCCGACAACAGTAATATAGTTAGCATTGTTTTGCCGTTCAAAGACCAAATTTCGGTCAATTCCTTATGAAAACAATTAAGCACTTTGAGTGCCAGTTTTCGACAACATTTTAGAGCTGTCTATATGCCTACCAGTAAAAAAAATAAATGATTTGAGGGTAGGGGAGACCGGGGAGACTTGGACCACTTTTTACATTTTTAATTATTAAAATTATTATGGTTGTGCAAATGTAACAAATTTTATGTCATTAATTAGCCAACATGCTCAATTCAAAAGGGTAAGAATATCAATTACATAAATGTAGCAATTTTTCAAATATTTAGTGTGCAAGACTGACCATTTTAGAGGGGAGACTTGGGACACGGTGGGGTGACATGGATCAGGCATATTTTCTCAAAATTTCATTAAATAACTGACAAATTTACTTTCCAGTACCAGACACTACTGCTGTTGCTTTGACTTGGGGAGTTTATTTGATCAAAATTAAGCCAGCAACAAGTAATTTTAGCATTAATAAATAACATTAATTTTTGACACACCTGTCATCAATCTAATTGTAATTGATTTAGCAACTTTATCTCCACAAAGTTAAAAAATCAAATACAGCGCATATAAATGAAAACAAACTCATGTCTCAACCAAATGCGATTCATTTCTCATTCGTGGTTGATGCTAAAACGCGCTGTTCCATGTCTCCCCGTTTGACTTCCCAGCAAAAAATGAGGTGGCACTCCTCATCAACAGGAATGTATTCAAACATTTTATATCAAAAGATTCATCAAAGTAAAACAGTTGCAATGGCACCATTCAAAATGGCAATTAAACACTTATTCTAAAATTAATTGAATCAAAAGAGGAATCGCAAAACGCATGTCGATCATCGTAAGCTGTATACTAAAATTTCTTGATAATTAGTTATTGTTTGTTATCGAAATTTAGGTAAACAACATGAAATGAAGTGATATACAGCATATTAGAAGATAATTTACATGGGTAAACAGGAACGCTCTTGTCCCATGTCTCCCTAGGTCCAAGTCTCCCCGGTCTCCCCTACGTGAGCCGAGGCCGTCCCTATTGTCTGAGCAATACGTTGTGTATTTATTTAAGTGTGACTCGTAAACTGCTATTTATGTTGGCTATACTCGTCAACACTTTAAGCCAACGTGTTGCTGGACATAGTGGGTCGCCTGTCAGCGCACACTTGAGAAGTCATGGTCGTAGCGTTGTAAATGAAAAATGTATTTTTACTGTTGCCAGGAAGTGTGCCTCAAAATTCGATTGTTTAATACATGAGAAGCTTGCCGTCAGAGAGTTACACCCCATACTTAATGTGCAAACTGACTCTGTGAAGTCCAGGTTATTCTCATAATGTATTTCCATAATTATAGTTGTCATTGTTCGTCTTATTAATGTCCTTGTATAGAATTTCATTGTTTTTGTAATACATATAACTCATGTCAAAATTTGTAATCTTTCTTTTTAGCTTGAAAAAGAATTCATTGATAATTAGAAAAGTTGCAACAATCCTCCCAGTAGGCATATTCTCTTGTCGTTATCATTTACTTGCTAATTTATGATTCAAAATAATAGAACTTGAAAACTATGATAACATGTGTACTTTCAACAGTAAAAACCATTTCAAGGTGTAAAATTAAATCATGGTTTTAAATAGGACTGATGAGTGATTTTAATACTTACATTTTATATATATAAGTTCATGCTCCATTATTTGGCAATAAAAAAGTTAGCAAGTTAATTAAAGTCTCTTCTTTTTCTGATAATATTTTCTCTGTCGCTTATTTTCTTACGATTTGCTTTCGAATTTTTCAAAATTCATAAAACATCATTCAAAAATGTTGGTTGTTATGCTTACGTCAACTCAACTGCGCTGTACCTGGGTAATATGGAATGAGATATTGACTTTCACTGGATCAAAAGAAATATGCCGACAAAATCAATATCTCAAGGTATGACATGTTTTAGCTCAAAATATTGTGTTTTCTTTTTGAATACTTGGAATTATCTTGGGGCTAAATAGTTAAAATCATAATGGAGTTCGAAATATCAAATAATAATAATAATATAAAATCATTTAATACAGTTACTTTTAGGCCAAATCATAATCTAAACAGTCCATAGAACTCACTTGTTCAATGCATCTGTCCGTAGTTCTACTTCTACGTCACTTTTGTTTTTCGATAAATGCCAAAGTAGCATGTTACGTTAAGATACATTTCACCGATTTACAGCTTCAAAACTATAAACGGATCGGACGGATCATGTAGTTGAATAGCCTAATACTTTATTTTTTCTCTTAAATCTTCAATAATAATAAATTCAAAAATAAACTATATTAATTGAGTGTTAACTCAGGGGTACACATATAAATATGAAAGTGCTCAATGTTGGATGAGGCTTTTGCCTAATCTTTGTCTCCAACTATTCTAAATCTTCAATATAAATACGTTTTCTAATGAATTTCTGATGATAACAAGGCCCTCAAAGGTCGAACAAAGAATCACCACAATTTAACAAAACTGTCTTCTCTGGCTTGAAAATACATTTTTTCCATAAAGAGACAACAATAATTATGTTCAGAATGACTGCCAGTACATTAATGAACAACTTAATGTAGTTTTTATTCTACTTATGAAATCTATAGTATTATTTATAAATAAAAAACTCCAACCTCGTTCTTCCCAAAGCCATTTTGTTTACAACATGCTTCGAACTAAAGTTTCAATTTTCTCTAAATTTATCAGCAACATAAGTGTTAAGTACTCTGATACAAACACTTTGGATACTATTTGGACTTACCTCGCACTGTTTTACTTGTAACATCGATTTCGTTTCATTCTTTTCATCTTCCAAAGTTGATATTACTCCTTTGAGAACTTTTACTTCATCTTCAAATTCACTAAATTTGGATTGATTTTCTAACAACTCATCCTTCAATTTCATAACTTCTTCACTTTTATGTTCCTCCGCAGAGAATAACTGCTGCTTGAGGTTCTCAATTTCTGGATTCAAATTATTCATATTCAATTCATGTGCTATGATCTCATTTTCAAGAGTAATTACTTTACTGTTAAGGTTTTGTTTGGTTGTAAGAAGATTTGAATTGCAAGTTTCAAGTTCAAGCTGGTATGACATCAATTGATTGAGCTATGAAAGTGAAAACACAAAAACAATTGGGAAAATAAATACAGTGTAGAAATTAGAACAAATTCATATCAATATATAACAATACGATGCAAAATAATACAAGGCAATTGGGTCTAAAATATGTTATCTTAATGTGGATTACATTTGAACGGCTTACCTCGCATTGTTTAGTTTGTAGCATTGATGCAGTTTCACTCTTTTCGTCTTTCAAAGTTGCTGTTACTTCTTTGAGAACAATAATTTGTTCATCGAACTCATCAATTTTGGATTTATTTTCTAACAACTCATTCTTCATTTTTATAATTTCTTCATTTTCGCATTCCTTAACAGAGAATAACTGTTGCTTGAGGTTTTCAATTTCTTGATTCAAATTAGTCATATTCAATATATGTTCTAGTGCCTCACTTTCAAGAGAGGTTACTTTACTGTTCAAGGTTTCTTTAGCTGTCATAAGATCTGAGGTGTTAGCTTCGAGCTCAAGTTTATGCAGCATCAATTGATCAAGCTATGAGAATGAAAACACAAAATCAATTGGAAAAATAAATACAGTGTAGAAGTTAGAACAGATTTATACTGGCAGTGTTGCTTTAGTTTTATGCCGTTAACGTGCGATGCTACAGTGTCCTGTACATTGCATAATAATATCAGGGATTTTGGTCCAAAATATGTTCTCTTGATATGGATCAAATTTCAAAGGCTTACCTCGCATTGCTTGACTTCTAGCATTGATTCAGTCTCACTCTTTTCGTATTTCAAAGTTGCAGTTACTTCTTTAAGAACTTTTACTTGTTCCTCAAATTCTCTAAGTTTAACAACAAACTCTTCATTCTTGGATTGATTCTCTAACAACTCATCCTTCAATTTCATAACATCTTCACTTTCACGTTCTTCCACAGAAAATAACTGCTGCTTCAAGTTCTCAATTTCTTGATTCAAGTTAGTTATATTCAATTTATGTTCTATTGCCTCGTTTTCAAGAGTAGTTACTTTGTTGTTTAAGTTTTGTTTGGTTGTAAGAAGATTTGAATTGCAAGTTTCAAGTTCAAGCTGGTATGACATCGATTGATCAAGCTATAAAACAACAAGTCAGTAAGCATAAGTTCCACTGAAGCAGGCTAGATTGTTATGATAGCTAATTTTGCTGTTGTTACCATTATATTGGTAAATAACTAGCTAGCCTCTGTCATAGCAAGATTTGTCACAATAATCAACATTGTGATTGTGTGTTTGCCTGGAATCCCAATGCTATCTCAACGGCTTTAAATCCTATAGAACTGGCAGGATTTTACAATAATTATACCAATTTAGGAATGCAAAGGAGAGGAGCCAATTTAAATTTATGCAGAGGTTGAAACCTTTTTCAGTGTCTGGAGCTACATAATTTTGCGTAGAAAAATGCCTACAAATATTTTAACGGAAATTTTCCTTGTCAAGCAAATAAAATTACGTTATTTATACATAGAGTGATTAGTTTCATCCTTATGCATCTTTTACTCAGTTTCATTAATAAAGTTTATGGATTATCAATAAATTCAGAATACTCTCAAATTTTAGAAAAATGTGCCTGCAACCGATGGTAGGCTACCAGTGGTACCAGCATTTTCTACCCCTGAATGTATGTATCATTTGGCTATAGGTGGCTGTTATTTTGTTTTGAAAGTGTTTCTGAGTAAACAAACATAAATACAAATTGCGTGACAGTAGGCTACGTGTGATTATATGTTTGATGCTATTATGCCCAATTGTTGGTTTCCGTTAACAAGCTAATCCCGATAACCAAAATTCTTATAGAAAATAGGTAGCAACACTAGAACAGAAGATAATAAGTATACAGCATTGATCCTCAGAAACCTAGATTATCACCTGACTGATGACGATTTGAGTATTGATGCAATTAAGAGAAAGTTATCTAATTACACATCTTACACAATAATGTTTAGGCAAAACTAAGGATGCATTATTAAAAGTCTGTATGGGGGGGGGGGCACAAACAGTTCAAACCAGCAAACATAGCTTCCCGAAGCTTTATCAAAATACCAAACAAAATAATTATGATTTATTTAATAATTCAAACTGGATTTTATCATTTTCATTTTCCAAATTCAGAAGAATTAAATTTCAGAAAATATCAAAACATTCCAATAATTCCAAAACTTCAGAAATCCTGTTTTTCTTATTATTATAATTCTTGATTGCAGCCGCTGTAAAATGGTAATTTTTTGTCTCATCAAATTGTAATTTTGTTGAATGAGATAAGACAGCTTACCTCACATTGTTTTACTTGCAACACTGATTCAGTTGAATTATTTTTGTTTTCCAAATTTGCAGTTACTATCTTTAAAACTCTGATTTGTTCCACCAACTCGTTGACTTTTATAACAAAATCTTCATTCTTGGATTGATTTTCTAACAACTCATCCTTCAATTTCATAATTTCTTCACTTTCACGTTTCTCCACAGAGAATAACTGCTGCTTGAGGTTCTCAACTTCTTGATTCAATCTATTCATATTCAATTCATGTTCTAGTGCTTCACTTTCAAGAGAAGTGACTTTGCTGTTCAGAATTTCTTTCGTTGTCATGAGATCTGAATTGTTAGCTTCAATCTCAAGTTTTTGCAACATCAGTTGATCAAGCTACAGAATAAAAAGACAAATCAATTGGAATATAGTAGTATAGATTCCAATACATCAAAAATGAATGAGTTCATGTACAGTGAGGTCATGCTCCTCAATGATATAACCTCTCATTATTATGATGTAATATGATGGCTTGAATCGAGTCAACAGCCATCATATGATGCATAAAACCGCTGTATCTTGATGGAGCGTATAAACGTAGGCTTCTTTGCAGTGACAATTGTAAATATCAGCGTTGCAATATTTAATTGATTTTGGAAATCACATATTTATTGGGCTGCAGATTTAGACTGTCTAGTTTAATTGATTTGGAGCCTAAAAAGTTACATTAAAACTGTAGGATTTCAGGCTACATTTGGTTGTCCAATGTAAATGATTATTATCAGTTTTCTCCACTTCTTTTTGGGAGGAATTTTAAAATCTGTTTTACAAAAGCTCAAGCCATTTTCCTAAACGACATAAGGGTTAATCCGGCACTGCCAAGAAACGAAGGTTAGATATCCTAATAAGATGTGCTATCTTTGAATATGTTATTATGTTCTCTTACCTCGCATTGTTTTACTTTTAACATTGATTCAGTCTCACTCTTTTTATCTTCCAAAGCTGAAGTTACTCCTTTGAGAACTTTTACTTGTTCGTCAAATTCACCAATTTTGGATTGATTATCTAACAATTCATCCTTTAATTTCATAATTTCTTCACTTTCATGTTTCTCAACAGAGAATAACTGCTGCTTGACATTGTCAATTTCTTGATTCAAATTATTCATATTCAACTCATGTTTTATAGCCTCATTTTCAAGAGAGGTTACTTTACTTTTTAAGGATTCTTTAGTAGCCATAAGATCAGAATTGTCAGTTTCAAGTTCAAGCTTGTATGACATGAGTTGATCAAGCTATAGGAGAAAAATAAACACAGCATAGAAGTTTGCTTAGATTTATATTGACTACCGGCAGTGTTGTGTGTACTCGTTAGAAAAGTAACACGTTACTTGGTACTTGTTACTTTTGAAATAATTTTAGGGGTAGGCCTAATTAATTACATCTTCAAGTAACGAGTAATTGCAGCCATAATGTAATTGACGTTACTTCTCGACTACTTCACAAAATAATTTATTCCCGATTTATTTACAAAATATTTATTGTTTTGTTATTATGGATAGGTATGAATGTTTTCAGTGCGATATTGTTAAGTCCCAGATGATTTGAAAGGATTGTTGTTTGTGTGATGTGGTTATTGTTTTCAAAATGTTTTGATTTTGAAAATATATTAGCAGCGGCAAGATTTTTGAAATAAACTTTTTCATTGTTTACATAGAATTTATTAATCACGCCATTTGACACTTCTATTGTTCAAAGATGAAAATATCAATACATTTAGAGTTGATGACAAAAACATGCAAATGTTTTTGACTTATGAATGAATAATTTGATATGAATAATAATTATAATGATATTTTATTGATGAAAAACTCATAATCATTTTTCGCCAGAAAAAATCATGTTCAAACACAAAAATTGACATTGAGATTAATCACATTAATTTGATCAAACTATTCGAAAAAAGTTCATTTATTTTATAATTTCTTTTTTAACTGTATATATTTATTGTTTGGTCTTTTCAAAGTTATGATTATTTCTATGTTGTTTGACTATGGTTCAGCTATAGACAGTAAACATATAATAAACGCTGTTGTTAGAGGTCCGGTCGCCGGACACTTTATTATTTTTGGTAAAGGTCTGGTTGTTCATGTACGCATGCGCATGTACATTGCATTATGATTCTTTTATTTCAAAATGTCCGTCTCAAAATACAAAAGTAGCAAAGTTAGTTGAGCTCTAATCATAAACGAAAGATAATGTTAAATTCCTATTACAAGTATAATGAATGATGAGTTTCCAAAATGGGAAGTAGTTATCTTGGAAATTTAAAACATTTATTATGTCGCGGTTTTGGAAAAATTGCAAACACCAACACCTGCAAAGATTTTTCATCAGCGCTTGTGAATAAAATGACGACCACTGTATTTTTGATAACATTATAGATAGAATAAAATTCAGGACATGAATATTATGAGCACTGTTTTTAGATGTCTGTGTTTTCGATTTAAAATGTGTTTACAAGCAGCCTTATCATCCTTTGCCAAAGATCGCGGTCAATCGTCATCATCATAAAACACACAGCACAAGTTCACAACTCTGTTTTAAAATTTAATTCAATTTGTCACCAAATGAAATTAAACTTCGTAAATACAATTCCAGCATCTAGATGAACATTATCATATCAAGTTTAATTTAATTTACAAATTTGAAGATGTTCTTTTTATTTAGTTAGTAAACGGCCATGTTGGTTACAGCCATCAACATTTATCTACGATCGAGACGCCTTTGCCCTTTGGATATATTTTCACATATAATTAAATTAAGTTGAAATAAAAATAACCAAATAGCGAACTCTCAATTAAATTACAATGACATGTAAAACAAACCGATCACAAAGATCATAACAGCAAAAGTGAGATCTTGGGAAGCCAACCTTGGCATTGAAATATATTCAGCGCATGCGTATACGAATGACCGGACCGTTACCAAAAATAATAAAGTGTCCGGCGACCGGACCTCTAACCACTTTGTAGAAACAACAGGCTTACCTCGCATTGTTTGACTTGTAACATTGATGCAGTTTCACTCTTTTCATCTTCCAGAGTTGCTGTTATACCTTTAAGAATTTTTACTTGTTCCTCAAATTCACTAAATTTGGATTGATTATCTAACAATTCATCCTTTAATTTCATAATGTCTCCGCTTTCGCGTTCCTCAACAGAGAATAACTGCTGTTTGAGGTTTTCAATTTCTTGATTCAAATTATTCATATTTAGATCATTTTCTGCAGCCTCATTTTCAAGAGAGGTGACTTTACCGCTCAAGGATTCTTTAGTTGTCATTAGATCTGAATTGTCAGTTTCAAGTTCAAGTCTGCGAGACATCAATTGGTCAAGCTATGGGAATAGAAAAAATCCCAATAAAATGAATTGAGAAATAAACACAGCACAGAATTTTTAATATATTTATATTGGCTGTACACTTGGGACATTATGTATAATGTTACGATGCACAAACAATAAAATGATGGAATCGGGCCTGAAATATATTATCTCAATATTGGCTACATTTCAAATACTTACCTCGCATTGTTTGACTTGTAACATTGATCCAGTTTCACTCTTTTCATCTTCCAGGCTTGCAGTTATGCCTTTGAGAATTTTTACTTGTTCCTCAAATTCACTAAATTTGGATTGATTATCTAACAATTCATCCTTTAAATTCATAATTTCTCCGCTTTCGCGTTCCTCAACAGAGAATAACTGCTGTTTGAGGTTTTCAATTTCTTGATTCAAATTATTCATATTTAGATCATTTTCTGCAGCCTCATTTTCAAGAGAGGTAACTTGACTATTTAAGGATTCTTTAGTTGTCATTAGATCTGAATTGTCAGTTTCAAGTTCAAGTTTGCGAGACATCAATTGATCAACCTATTTGTTGTTGAATAAACAATACGAAAAAAATCAGAATAGAACTTTACTATATAATAATATCAGTTGTACAGCTGATATTATCTATGAATTGATTCTATATATACTATTAGTGGTGCGAATCGAATATCAATGAAATATCGATTATTCGAATAGTAAAATGAATATTCGACTATTTGAATTAATTTTAAATATGCTTGTTTCCAAATATAAAGCAACCTTTCTTGGAGAAGTTTTTCTTTAAAATCAAATGCTCTTTTTGTCAATATAAAATACGAAACAAACATGCGACAAATCATTCAAAGCGACGTCTTTGCGTGTTTGAATGGTCTACTGAACTCCCCCTAATTACCATAACAAATATCTAAGTTACGCGCAATTAGTTCTATTTCAGACTCTGTTGCTATGACAATTAATTGATCAAACAGACGTGATGAAGCATGAAGCACGTTGAATAAAATGAATTCTGTAAACCAATGTCGTAGCCAACTGAGTGAACAAACTGTTATATCTATGTATTCAAAATATAGTTATATCTATGTAAAGATAGTTAAGTTGAATTTGATGTTTCAACACATTTCTTGCAGTGGTGGGAAAGGTTTTGTTTGTGTTTTCATTGTCTACTTGAATGGTAACAATAAAACAAAACATTTCGATTAATATTTGAATCGAATAGTGAATTGTTGAATATTTGATTACCATATTGACTGTCGATTCGCATCACTATATACTATAATAACATTTCCGGAAATAATCAAACCAATTTCTCCTTTGTGATTTGTTGATTGAGTCTTTTATATTTTTGCACAAAGAAATTGAAACATAAATAGGTATGTTTGAAAACATGAAGTATCCTATCTAAGAGCATAAGTTTGAATGATTTAATAAAAATCAATTGTTTCTACACTTGAAAATGGTGTCAAATGATCAACAGGAGTTGGATTATTGTTAGTCTGTGTTACAGACCGCGATTCATTCACAAAAGAATAGCGTCTGTGTGATTTGCACACTTCTCTGTCCAGCCACTCTACGAAAACGTAGAGCGGAAGTTCCTGATCGATGCATGGTAAATCTATTGTTCTTAGATAATAAATTCATCACCTCTGTTCGATCAATTAATTGTCATAGCTACGAAGCCTAAAATAGAACTTATTGCAATCATGTCAACTGAAGTGAACAAAGTAATGTGAGAATCCCAGTGAGAATCACTATAATCTTGCATAATTATGTGACATCAATCTTATTCTGATACCAGGCCCGGACAGAGAAACCGAGCAATTCACACAAACCCTATTATTTCGTGAATGAATTGTGGTCTGTAACGCAGGCTAGATTATTGTACAAAGCATTGTGATGTAAACAATCATTTACTTCAACTACTTCCAAACCTAATATCTAATTATACGATATACAGTGCAGTAACAACTACTTTGTTTCTCAAGAAGTAATACATTTTGCACACTATCAACAGAAATAATCCAAACTTTTTTGATTGATTGGTTAGCATTGTATTGAATTGGGTACTAGATATCTCAATAAATATATTGGTACTATATTATACAGGCACGAGCGTAAAGGTTAGCCTGCGCGTAGACCCAAATCTTTCTTTTATGATTAGTAGGGTCTGCGTAATACTGACAGAAAGCTTGCGCTGGACTGAATTAGGGGGAGTGGCTAAACGTGAGAAATCTAGGTCCAACAGTCTGAAATCCCCTAAAAATCTGAAAATTTGCTTTTTGCTTAAAATTGATTGTGAAGGAGTTGAGTTGAATTGAATGTTTTTGGTTGTTTGATGGATGATGATATATGCGAAAACTGATAATGAAATAAGAAAACTCATCAAACCTCCTGAGTTAAGTTTTGAGTAACAACTTCCAGGTCTTCCTTTGCTTTTTGAATTATATTGATTTGTAAAATATTTTCATTTGCGTCATCCAATTGGGTTTGAAGAGCAAAAATCATGTCTTGTTGTTTGACAGATATTTTTTCGTAGTTTTCGATTTTCTCGTCTTGATTATATCCTCGAGTAGATAGACTTTCTATTTCATCTTCCATATCAGATTTCGATTGAGTTAATAACGCAATGTCATTATCGTAGCTCTCTTTTAGCGATTTGATTTCTAGACCATGATATTCCAAATTGGACGTAAGCTAAAAAACATGAAAACAATTTTACTACACTATTTATGGCGTTGGACCTTTTCCGCGGCCAGGGTGGCACAAACAGTTCGAATCTGCGTATGTAGTCCGTTGAAACTAGGGCAAAATTCCAAAGCGTTCCAAATTTTCTTATTTTCATCTATTTCTTCCACAGTGGTTGACACATTCAATAGCCTATCACTAATTCTAATTTTAATATCACAATCTGCTTAATATCACTAAGTTTTGAAAACCAGTTTCTATGCTATTTAACTCTTGGTTAATATTGGACGTAAGCTAAAAAACATGAAAACAATTTCACTACACTATTAATTGCTTTGGACCTTTTCCGCAGGCCAGGGTGGCACAAACAGTTCGAATCTGCGTATGTAGTTCGTTGAAGCTAGGGCAAAATTCCAAAGCGTTCCAAATTTTCTTATTTTCATCTATTTCTTCCGCAGTGGTTGACACATTCAATAGCCTATCACTAATTCTAATTTTAATATCACAATCTGCTTAATATCACTAAGTTTTGAAAACCAGTTTCTATGCTATTTAACTCTTGGTTAATATTGGACGTAAGCTAAAAAAACATGAAAACAATTTCACTACACTATTTATGGCTTTGGACCTTTTCCGCAGGCCAGGGTGGCACAAACAGTTCGAATCTGCGTATGTAGTTCGTTGAAGCTAGGGCAAAATTCCAAAGCGTTCCAAATTTTCTTATTTTCATCTATTTCTTCCGCAGTGGTTGACACATTCAATAGCTTATCACTAATTCTAATTTTAATATCACAATCTGCTTAATATCACTAAGTTTTGAAAACCAGTTTCTATGCTATTTAACTCTTGGATAATATCACAACCTGGATTACTATCACAACTGCACGGTGATATTAACGGGGTAAACACAGTCTCTAATTCCCGATATAATATCACAATGACGGAATCCCCCTAATACAATAGGCCCAATCACCAGAGAACAATATAGCGGTCGGCCATCGGCAAATGGCTGATCAATTTTGTATTTCTACCGACTATTTTTTTTCTTTCTATAAAATATGAAGATATATCATACAAAATACTAACCTTGTACTGCTTCTTTACATTATAATGTTATAAAGAGAAATTCTATTGAAAGTTTCATAATTTCACTATAGGGAAGATAATACCCCTCCCCCAAAAAAAGATATGACGCAGCTCACCTCTGATTTCAAAACATCAACATCTTTGTGCACTGATTTCAATTCCTGTTTTTGAGTTTCTAGGGTTGATTCATACGTCAAAGTATTTTCCATCATCTCAAAAGAAATTTGCTCAATCTGAGATTGCTTTTCAACAATCTCATTTCCCAAACTAGTAATCCTGTTGTTAAGATTATCTTTCACTTCTTGGTTGCTTTGTGTCATATATTGCAGTTGTTCTTTGATTTCATTAAGTTCGTCATCTTTGCTAGTAAGATCACCATCAAGTTCATTTATTTTAAATCGCAACGAAACAGATTTATCCTGTTCACATTCCAGGTTCTGTTTTGTTTCTGTTAGCTCATTTTCAAGAAGATTGGTATCATGCCTATGTTTTGCAATCATTGCATTGCGTTTTGATTCTAGTTCATTCTTTTCAAGCATCAAACATTGTACAGTTTCTTCTTTCAATTCTAACATAATGTTCATTTCTTTCATTGATTGCTGAGAGTTTTCAATGCTTGATTCTAAACATTGGCATTTCTTTGTTACAACATTGAGATCAATATCCATATTTTCCTTTGTTTCTTTCAACTCCGTTAGCTCTTCATTAGCTGAATTAAAATCAGAAATGGCTTTCTCGTACAAAAATATTTTTTCTTGTAATTTTTCACTTGCAATTCTAGAAGTTTCTTTCTCATTATCCAATAGCACCTGGACATTTGCGAGTCTTACAGTCAATTCTTCGGTCTCTTTGAATCTCTCTGAATCTAACACATCAAATTTAGATTGTAATTCATTCAGCTGAATACAAATTTCATCCTTTTCAACAGAAAGCTCGTGCACTTCAAATTTGGCATTTTCTGCTATTGTTTTCAAATTATCTATTTGCGCTTCGGTTTTAAGTTTTGTTTCTCCTATTTCTTGCTGAGTCATTAGAATTTCATCTGATTTATCTTGCAACAAAATTTCAAATTCTTCAATCTTCTTCTCTGCATTACATTTGTATTGTTCGGCCTTTTCCATTGCTTCATCTTGTACAAACATCAATTCATTGTTAGATGCAAGTGACTCCTCAAGAGCTTGACTTAATTCTAGACAATTCCTTGTTAGGAAATCTTTCTTCCCCTCCAAATGAGATAACGAATGATCTTTTTGAGAAATATCATTTTTTGCAATTGATAGCTGTAATTTCAATTTCTCATTTTCAGAATCAAGTGCATTATTATTTGTTTCAAATGATTTATTTTCGCTTGAAAGATTCTCATTCTGCTTGATGTAATTTTGGTTATCTTCAATTAATTTTGCATTCATACAATGAAGTTCTTCCATATCTTCTTCACTGATAACAAGATTAGCTTCGACTTGACAAAGTTTCTGCTCCATAACACCATACTTTTCTGTTATAGTTTTCATTTCAATTTCAAGTTGATCTCTACTAAATTGAACAACATCATAATCAGATTTAAGGTTAGAAAAGTTATCTGATAATTCTTTACACATCGTTTGTGACTCATTCTCCTTATCCTTTAATGCCAAATCTCGGTTTTTCAAATCATCAACTGCATTTTTTAAAGCAACATCCTTCTGCTGTAATATTTCCTTCATCTCTGAATGTTTGGCACAAATCTCCTTCTTTTCCTTCTCAAGTAGATCAGCTTTACCGTTCAACTCTTCAACCAAAGTTTTATGTTCTGCCATAACTACATCCATACAGCCAGCCTTCTCTGTATGAACTTTTGCTTGCTGGTTTAACTCATTCATCTCTGATTTCATTTCCGATATTGTATGTTCATATTCACGTTTTGAATCGGTACTACTTTTTTGCAAATCAAGAAACTCATTGTTTTTGTTCTGTAATGCATTTTTAAGATTACTTAGATCTTCAGTCAAGGCAATTTTAACTTTATCAAGCTCCTTTATCTTTCCCAGAGCAGTTTGAATCTGTTGTGAAAGGTCAGAATTATCTCGCTCAATGCTTTTTGATTTTGATTCAAGATCTTTGAATTTCTCTTCGTGAACTCTGATAGAGTTACTTGCCAGGTCAAACTTTTCTTTGTATTTTTCCTTTTCATTTGTAGAAGCAGCCATCTCATTTTTCATTCTGTGAAGCTCATTGGAAATATTTTTCAAGTCATCCATGGCGGATTTTAATTCTTTTCCTGCTGAATTACGTTTGTCTTCCGACAAATCAAGTTTATGCTCAAGTGATAAAGATTTTTGTTCCATTTGTTCTACATTTTTCTTTCTATCTGACATGAGTTTTTCGTTTGTTTCCAATTTGACAATTAATGACTCAACTTCATGTGTTTTCAGACTGAGATTTTGACGAGTAGCATCTAATTTTTTATGATGCTCTTCTTGTAATTGTTCAAGCTTTTGCATCATTCTTGTGAGATCTTGATTCTCTCGTTCTTTTTCCCTGTTATCACACAGAACAAATTAACATGATAAAATTAATGAAAATTCCAAAATATGAAACAAATGTATAACACAACACTAATACAAAAGGAGTAGTCTAGGAAAAAAGTTCATACCCATGCTTTATGAACAACTTCATGCATCATTGAGTAGATTATCAAATGTATAGTCTACTTGGACATACAGCTGCAGCATCTATAGCCTACTTACAAATGTGTTTTGACTAAACAATTTTTCTCCGGGAAACCATACATTTCTATTTATAAATCTTCAAATGTGCAGAAGGTCATCTAACACATAAGATGCTCCTATCTCACCTTAGCTCTGATTCTTTAGTCTTCATCTTAGCATCAACACTGTTTCTTGCAGCTTCCGCATTATGACGTTGACATTCCAGTTCCTTTTGTAGTTCTTTTACACGACCCTCATAAAAAGTAGCCTTCTCAGAATAATTATTAGATAGGTCATTTGCCTGAATAAAGCAAACATTTGAGATTGTGATTATCAATAGAATACAGTTGAGCTTGCTGTGGTGCAGCCTGGGTGCAGACAGACTTTTTCTTTGTATAGTCTGTCTGCGCATTAGCGTACTGATTGTTCTTTCCACTGCCACTTTTTTTGCAGTAAGTTGTGATTGGCTAATAAAATATATGAACAATTGGGAAGTGTTTTAAAATAAAGGAAATTGAGTAATAACAGGAAACCACAGTACGTAAATATTTGATTTGAATTCAGTACAAACACTTGGTATCCTACGCCATATACTCGGCGCTAATACGCAGACTGACTATACGAAGGAAAAGTCTGTCTGCACGCAGGTTAGCTGTAGTGTAATGAAAGATGAGATATTAATAGTCAGTAAGACGAGGAGAGAAAAGAACTTACTGATCAAATGCGACCTATGAATATCAGCTGACTGAGGTCCGCCGAGGTCATGATGGCGATATATTCATCGAGCCTGAGATCAATAACTGTTTTAGTCAATGATTAACTGGTCAGTTTTGTAATAAATAATCATAAGATGAATTTTAATGCATCAAAAACGCAATTATCCGCTTGCATCTTTTCGCTATAAAAGTTAGAAAACACGGAGCGGCCAATACAATTTAGAATTGGCCGGAGTTCGAAAATATACCACCAATCAAATTAATCTCTTTCATTTGATTTCCATATTGACTTGTTGGTTGATGACTAATGAAATTTACCAATGTTCAATACCAGTTTAATTGATGAGATCAACAGTTCATTTTGAATTTTAATGTCTAAATTGTTGATATTTCATTGGGTTTTCAGTATTTCAGGAAGGTAAAAATTTCCAAAGATTTTTAAATATAAATCCAGGTTTACAGGAAAAACCCGGGAAAATAGTTTGTCGGATCCTGTCGTCAGTAACCTGTTTTTCTTTCTCACCTTATTCAATTGTGATTTACTTGATGTCATTTCTTTTGATTGACCCATGACTTGATCACCAAGTGACGTAAGTTGTGCCTGTAAATCTTCAATTTTTGCATTAGCAGCATCAAGCACAGAACTTTTTCTTGTCAATTCATTTCTTAATTCTTTAATTTCCTTGTCAGATTCAGGGAGTTTAGACTGCGTTTTCTGAGGTGGCAAAGGACTTGACCACGAAAGAAGATCAACTTGAGCAGCAGACTTTGCACTACTTGGAGCAAGAATTGGATCTTTCAAAGGCACTTCAGCACCAAAACACATCAAGTCACCAACTCCTTTACTTTTAACTGGAGTTGGCTCAAACACTTTCTCTGGTACCTGAAGAAAATAGTTAAACAATTACATACAGTATTTATAACACACCTATGTGAGAAACTTTCGGTTTCTTTAGCAAAACGTTTGTAAATTCACAAAGCATTGTCATTGTTTGTCGGTCTTATAAGTGTTTGAAATATATGAACAAAGTTTGATGTAGACTAGCTAGAAGATTTCAATATTTGCAGTCAAGGTTTTCTTAATCCAGACATGAGAGTCAATCTCTGTCAAAAGAGAGGAAAAACCCTTGGAAAAATACCAAATTAATAGCAAAACCAGTGTTTTAGATGGAATTTCTTTGTTTTAGGCTACAATTAATAGAAAACAAGGACATCATCTCATGCCTGGTAATCAAAAAGCATTAATACTGTACAAATAAGGTAAGAAATATAAATTGAAATAATTGAAAATATGTTAAGCTACAAGCAGTGCCTAACAAAATGTCCAGCACTCTGAAAAGCGAACAATTTCTTTGCATGAGTTTGTTATTAATTTACGAATGAAGCTTTACAATATCATATTGCTTATACAGTATGACGTAATCAAATATCTTGTCTCATGCCGTCACGAACAATAGTTCGAGAATGGTTTGTTTATGTAAAACACATTAATCAGCAAATTTGATTTATTTCTGCCAGTTTAGAGCAATTCAAGTTTTCAAACATCTCGAAAGCTTATTTCAAGGCTTAAATAATACAATGAATTTGCATGCATTATTTTCGCTCAAAATACGCTGTTTAGCCATAAGCCTTAGATAGTTGGTGAATACTAATTAAACTCTGTTTAAGATAAGATAAGTGCATTCCCAGCACAAGTGCACATATTCCATAATTTTCTGCAACTGTAATAAGCCTCACAATACAAAAGCTTGTCACACTGTTTCCATTAAATCTGATTATCAGTTTACTTGACCATCATCCGTAATCTGAATCTCTCCACAACATTTGACACCAAATAAACAAGTAAGATATCAACAAAAACATTGAAGCATACTGTACTGGCAGTTCGGTGGATTATAATTTGATGACATATTTCACATTTTACTTGCAACAAACAACAAAACTACCATTTGGATTTATAGAAGTCCCAGTTTGAGTAAAAGTTGGCGCTCTGATACTTCTGCCTCTTTCGAAGAAGAGTTTAGTTAAATCCTACACGCAGACAGGACAGACTAAGTCTTGCTAAGTTGCAAATGGAGTTTTCACAATAAAGTTGGGGAGTTTGTTTTCTGTTAAAAACTATAAACTGAAAAGTAGAACAATGAAATAAATGAACCGGTAAAGACCCGGTTCGTCAACAAGCCGCCTAGTAGAGTAAGTTGGGCTAGTACAGTAGCCTATAGATAAATTTATTTAGGATTGTTTATTTTTGGGATAGGGACTGATCATGAAGGCCCATCATGGTGCACCTTCTTTAACTTACCGTGTCTGGTTTTGGTTTAGGAGTTTTATTCGTTGCTTCTTTCTTCTCTACTTGATTGAGACGATCTACCTGTACTTTCAAACAATCAATTCTAGAATCTTTCGCTTGTATTTCATGCAAAGCCTTGTCATAGTTTTTATTTAATTTTCCAAATTGCTCCGACAGATCTTGGAAATCTCTCTTAGACATCGTATTTAGCGATTTCTGCTCCTCGGTCTTTTTCTTTTGGTTCTCTAACACTGCTTCCAAACTTTGAAATTTGCAATCCCGTTGTTGAACTTCTTTACTCAGAATTTCAATTCTCTTCTCCATTTTATCAACCTTCTGGAGCGCCACAAATGACATTCCATCTTTCCACTCATCTTTTGCCCAACTCATTATGAACTATTGATGATAAACATTTACCTAAACCTTTGACGTCCAAAAACGGTATTAACCTAACCTAAATCTTTATTCTTTACACCTCAAAATGCGCGATCGATCGAATTTGGCGCAAATTTTCAAACTTGATCACGTGATAATATCTCGTTCCAATCTTCTTCCTCAACTCCAACTGTTTTATTATGCTTTTACTGGTAAACGGAAAATTCAACTCGCGTCAGCTCTATTTAGTATCCAGTCTACTTTTTCAATGCTATCGACGCGGCTGCGTTTTCTGCGTAAAGCTACTTGGCGTTTTAGTTGACGTTCATAACTTCATATTGAGGTTTTAATCATGGCGATGGCGGTTTAAACTTTGCAGTTTCCAGACTTTGTAAGAATGAAATTGTTGGAAACACAATGTAAAATTGTTTGAAATGATGGAATCAGTACAGCCTCATCTGCAACAAAGTATTTATTTTTATGAAGAAGATATATTTAACTGAGATGAGATGGATAAGTGAAAATATTCATTCAAGTGAGTTTGTCTGAATTCGAACTGACACGAGTTGACATGAGCCTAGCGCGAGTTGACATTCTTATCTTCGTTATTGGCGTTGATTTCTTCATATTCTAATTCCCCATTTTGCTTCAATAACAGAATAAGCAATACCTTCAAGTCAGTTAGCTAGTTAATTTGTATGTGGGTAATATTGCGAAGATGTTTGTCCACATCACACAACAAGCATATTATAATTTTCAGCGGGTTGGGCGAAATTCACAAGCTTTGTAAAGAAAACGTCATCGAAAGAACATGATTTATCATCATTTATCCAGAGCCTTCAAGTTTGAATTAATTATTTTTCCAAAGAGCAGAGACATTTGAGCTCAAGTCAATTTTGCTTCTTAAAAAGTCATGAACAGACATAACTGCCTCGGACTTTGCTGAAATACTCTCGGAAACTACGTAAATATAATAGTAAAACCAATTTAATATAACACAGTATCACACGTTCAAGGGCCATCCATGAAGTACTCAGAGAGTCAGAGTCAGACTGGACCCTCCCTGTATTCAGCAGTACACTTTCAAATAACCCGCATACCTTCTATGTACGCCAGGCTACTTGCAAAGATTCCCCCTCTTGATCACTAGTCTCTGCTTTTGTTGTTGTGGTTTGAGCAAGCAAGGCAACAGATTCTTTAAATTGCTGATTAAAATGCCCGCAAAATTGATGTTTGTAGAGCTTTTGTTACTATTAGTGTGCCTCCGGTGCCAAACCTTTTCAGGGACGATTTAAAGATACATCTGTAGGCCTACTGTGATGATTGGTACCCCTCCACCTTGTACCCGCAACTGTACGCTTGTTATGTAATTTCCGAGATCTCCAATAACGAAACATCACCAGCAATCGTCTGCAAATTATTACTGAACTGAAACGTAATTCTGTTGCCCCAAAACATTTCCAGGAAACGCTCTTTCTTCTCAGGGGTGCAATCACCCTTCTCTGCAATCTTGTTTATTGATGACCCCTGATTATTTCACATTGAACTTATATCCTACACTATTTACATCCAGAATCGGATAAAAATTGATATTATTTTATGATTCATAAGCCAAACCCCAGCAGAAAATTCACATTTCTTATTTATGAGAGCAATTACCGGAAGGCTATGATATTTCACAATAAACTAATGCAAGAAAAAGTAGGCCTAATTCATCATTTATGCTTTTAAATATACCCTCAAAACGTTTTAAACTTGACTCCTGCAACCTATTGTTTCCCGCAAGATGAGATCAGACTTTTCATTAGATATTGAACAACATCATATTTTGGTTGTAATCATAGGCTACTTTAAGTTCTTTCAAAAGTTCTGACGGAATTTATAGAGAGAGAGCGCTGGATTTTTCATGAAATGTATCGTAAAGTTTTATTATTGACTTTCCTTCCATGCCAAGTTGTTGCTGTTGCCCAATTTGTTTTTGGTTTCAAGGATTTTTCTTTGCAAAAGTATGTCTTGGAAGCCATTATCAGATTGGTATCAATCTTGCAGCATCTTTTACCATGCATTTATAATGTTGTCATTGAGGCGACCATCATCCATTTCAATTAGCTATCAAAAAAGACATAACTAAGTTAATGATCTGTACTTTCTACACATCACGCATCACACATGCCACAAGAAACATAACAGACCAAATGGTTAATCCTGTGAGAGATTGTTACAAATTCAACTTGATAATGTAGTACCTTCCTTTCATGCATCGATAATACATGTATGCGATTCATGTTGAATGGATTTCTGATATCTGTAATGCACTTGAGCAAATTTACACCTCGCTGGAAAGTTTCAGATTCAGGTCTTCAAATCTGCAAATGATAATTGATTGTTTCATTGTTAACATAGTGTTTGACCTCCCTGTAATCAGCAGTACTCAAATGACCCCTGGAGGCTATATGTTGTTTCTACTTATTCTATTTATCCACTCTCAACATCCTTGTTGGGACAATTTTTTATGTAAATTATTCTTGGTTAGTGTGGATAGAATAATGTTGCAAATTTTCGATTTTCAGGAGAGGTCAACTGTGTAGCCTCCAGATGTCGCTATGGTGTATTCTAGATTATTATGTGTGTCATTAGTTGGGTTTGTTCTAAGTTTATGATATACAACTATTGATTATAAGATTATTGACTTTATAATATTTGCTGCTTATATTTGATCATTATTAAATGGAGGGTGTCATGTTTCAAATGCATCACTTGCTACAAATTATCATTCGACTAATGTATATGTTTTGTTCATATTCACTTGTATTTGAAATAATAGCTAGATATAATATTTGAAATGAAATTATATGGTAGCCTACAGTTATAAATGTTTGGAGGTCATAGTTTTCAAAGTTACACTTCTTTATTGCCCTTCAGAAAATTGACATCATTTTTAGATTGTGTTGTTGTTTTGTTTTCCCAATATTTTTCAGGGCCCATTTCAGGATTTTTTCAAGGGCCGTTCTCATAAAAAATTCCTCAAGTCCTGTTAATAGAGAGGCCATTCCATTATTTCCACTTTTAAAAGAATGACGAAAGTGTTCCTTTAGCTCAATATATTGGTTAACTAGCTGTTCATGGATTTCATGGGAGCAGGAATTACCATTACAAGTATGTTATTAGAATAAATCTTATGAAGGGTCCTTGACATTTCCTGTTTAGACAACACGCTTTCAAAGGATAATTCAATGAGTACATCAAGTCACATGGTACATTTCTACAACATTGTCATGGCTGCAATAGACAGGTGGCTACTGTACGGAGGTGGCAAAAATTGGGAAAATACACAAAACTTTTTGAGATTCATCCCTTCAAGTAGTCTTCTTACTACTGTATTTCATATTTAATCTGTATGCTGCAGAGATGGATCTGTATATAACTGACTGCTTACTTACTTTGCAAACTTTTGGTTTGGGCTGTGATTTCCCATGCTGTTAGACATACACCTTCTGATTCAAATCTATGTACGGTACGTCATTGTTCTAAACGTAATATGAATTTTCAGATCAGATAGTTCTGAGATGTAAGAAATTCCTTAATTCCTAAATTCCAAAGTAGTTTTGTTTGCATTTTTACAGTTGTTTAATTGTCATACCTGTTTTCCAAAACCCTTCTAGCAGTATTCCACACTACAAACGTTGTTGTTGTTGCCAAGCTGAAATGCCTGATAAGGTTTTCAGCTGCATCTTGATTTTTCGCTGTCCCACTTGACTCGGTATCTTGTCTTGAAAACAGAGATTCCCATGCTGCTTGAGGTATAATACTGGTTTGTCCTATTTGACCAGATTCTATGATGATGGGATTACGTTCCAATTCCAGAGTACTGACTTCATCTTCTTCCAATTTTTCAACTGATGCTAGATTACTGGACTGGATTGATCCATTTCAAATTGTTAATCAAAATCCATGATCCATGTTAAAACGAACAATAGAAGAATTGATCTCTTTGATCTGACGACACGTGTGATTTGAATCACATTTCCCGCCAAAAAACATGAATTTCTATGCGTGGGACGTTTTATTTTAAAGTTACGACTTTGGTTGGGAACGGGAGAAACAATTCAATTTTTTCGTAATTTACGTTATATATGAAGATATTATTACTGTTACTATTATTACTGAACAGTAAAGGAACATCATCTAAACTTTTCGCGAATTTTTTTTGGGATTTTTGTTCTGCAATTCTTCGGCATGTTTATTCAAAATGACTCTCAACTCGTGTCAGCCTTAATTCAACTTGTATCAGCTTCATAAAAACATATCAAAATAACAGACAATTTCATCGCTCTGGATGCATTCTTATAGGGCATAAATGATCCAAACTGATATAAAATGATGCTGTAAGACTTTGATGGGTTTTCTTGGTATATCATAAGCATAAACAACAAACTACTTCTGTTCTTTTTTATATTTCTATACTATCAACTCGTGTCAGCCTCAATTCAACTTGTATCAGCTTCATAAAAACATATCAAAATAACAGCTAACTTCATCGCTCTGGATGCATACATTATTGCGCTTGCCTCGCAAAATATGTTATCCTACATATCCCCCTTATAATTTTGATGAGCAATGAAGTAAAGGCAATCGTGAAAGCTTACATGTTGCAGCACGCTACTCTGTGTTGCTGACTTGAATATTGCAGTTACTTAACTACGACATACGCCATTACTGAATGCGATTAAGTTGACGATAGACGCAAAAGCAATATTACGTGGAAACGTAACCACGCTCGTACTATTGAAAAAAGTAGACTGGATACTAAATAGAGCTGACGCGAGTTGAATTTTCCGTTTACCGCTTTTACTTTGGCCATTCGCATGCCCAGTTTCACAACAACATACAAGCCACGTGAAGTGAACCCTGACGTGAAATGAGTAAGTTAACAAGGTTATTTATCTATACAACAAGAGAAGAAAAGCGTAATTGAAAGATGCCAAGTGGTTTGTATATATCACTGATGTGTACTAATTCATGTATAGGGAATATCTACAATCAGTATGTTGGTCCCATCTATATGGTCCCATTGCTACGTCTAGATTAATTAAATCTGTCTGCAGGCTATCATGTCCAAGGCCCTATACTTGTGTTGAATCATATTCGTACTCAGGGCCCTGCTTCTTGGTTATCCTGTTTCTTGGATACAGATATCTAGATCAGAGTTTAAATCCAGATTGATGTTATTGGTTAAATGTTTTCAGTCGGGGTGAAATATCAACCTCCCAACTCCCTAACAAGGCCCAATTTCTAAAATGGTGTTCTTGTTCTAGTTAAATGTAAGCGGATATATACAACCCCATCGCCCAAGCAAAAACATCAGGACTCCATACTAGATCACAATGGCTCACCACAAGGCTTGATCGACACCAGATCACAGCCAATCCTCGATCACATATTTCACTTTTTGCTAGGTCAGTTAGGAACCTGCTTGCCGCTTAGTTGACTCTGTTAAGGTGAACGATGGGGTACAACCCTAGTTGAAAAGAATGTTTTGAGTGGGGAATGCATTCCCCGAGCAATTTTCAGGAGTTGGTACTAAACTCTGTTAAAAAGTAAGAGCATTCCCCCGCGCAAAACCAAGTTTTCTGAATTCTTTGCAACTAGGCATACAACCAGTTTTAGTGCAGCGTTGAAGGAAAAAACATGGGTGAACTGGGGAAAAAATCCGACAAAATTTTTTTTTATATGATCACCTGAATCAGAATATTATGCTGAATAAAATATTCCGCTAAATCCGCTTTGGGGAAAATTGTGCAGAATCGTTTTAATTTATGAAGGCTTTTCATCAGATTTCTCAAGTGCAGATCAAATTACATTGAATAAATCTTTTAATATTATATCATAATTAAAATAAAATTGTGATTATTAGTAGAATAGGCCTAGGCCTACTTCTCGTTTATAAATCCATTCTTATTAACTTGTTTCAAATTTACATTATAATTCAGTTTTTATTGATGTTATTTTGTTTCAAATCAATCCAACACTGTATTATGATTTTGATTTATAAAGTTGAAAAAGTGGATAAAATTACATAGCCTACCATTCAATAGTGATAAACCCGAGAAATCCCACATGTGATTCAGTTTTCAGTATCATTTCATGTTTTTATTTCATCTTTCATCAAATTGCTTATATCCATATTCTTTGTCCTTAACTTTGTCCGTATTCAAAAATGATTTTAATGAAGATTAGACTATGAAGAAATAAAAAAGTGTGCAGTTTCATCTAACCATTCTGCTTTAATGATAAAGTTAAATTTTATCTTAAAGTCTACTTTCTTAATATGTTCCCAATTGATCATTCTCAAGGAATTTTATTTAAGGCAAAAATTGACCCACGGCCTATGCGATCGGTCTCCGAATATGGTGCTCGCTGGCTGCACTCTATTTGTGGCTTTAAGAATGGCATCTATTTTTCAACTTTGAGACCGCACCTCATTTCGATCAGCAAGATGAATAGGGATGACAGATTCGGTACAGCTTCAATGGGTACAGATCATGAACAGCTGTGCCGCAATTCATAATGCCATGACCACGTAAACTGAATATGTTACGAGCGAACATGAGCATGTTGAATTTGAGAAGGTTCCGTGATCTGAAAAACCGGACTTTTGTACAAGATTGGCTACGGCATAAATTGCAACGATGCAGAAAAATTGGAGAAAGTAGCCTATTCAAAGAAGTTTGAATAAAGTTTAGCAGAAGCTTCAATAAGACGCCGTACCCAAGTCAAGTCACGGGAATGTTTACGTCCAGGCTAACCGTGCTTGTTCAAAGACAAGAGAACATGATTTCATGCTTCAAACATGAACTGGTGGACAATACCAACTTTTTTATTCAAGAATGACATAATGAGAATGTTGGATAAATCTGATTTAAGAAAATTCATTGTTAAGCATGTGGAAAAATCTAATGTGCCATTAAGCGTTACGTGGTCGATGGAGGGCGCTAATACATCACGTAGTGTGGATAAAACATTTAAAATACTCAGATATCATACAGCAGTAGGCTAGCCTACATATCATATATAACCAAGAGGATGGTTGTTGCTGTGTATTTTACAAAAGACGAAGAACACAAGCGGAAATTTAGCAAGATTTTGACAAATGTAAACGCTTATGAATCATTAATTGTCTATATAGTAATCAGTAGACCTACGTCTTTCTATCAAACTCTTACAAATGACCTAACACTTTGATAATGTATAGCATCAAATGCTCTTCAACTCACAAGGCATTGGAATAAAGTAATTATAATTGCTGGGAAAATATCATGGAAGACATTTTCATTACAGCTAAAGCAAGAATGAAGCTAGCTAACAATCTGGTTTGTGTCAAAGCAATGCATGTCGAGCTTGAGGACTTGATATCTAAGAGAATCCTGTTTGTTCATGCATCGAGTGGCTGCGACACAACATCAGCAACATTCAGACATCGGAAGACAAAGCTGTTAAAAAAGATTTGGGCATTAGATGGAATCCAGAGATTGGGACAAATCATAAATGATTCAGATTCAAGTAAAGAAGCCATGGGCAATACAGGCATTGATCTATTTGTTAGGTACACCTGAAATAATTTATCCAACTTTAAGTTCGAGGGCAAAGAATGCAAACAGCTATAACTTTAGCCTCATTCAATAACAACACTCGTATCTACGCAGGCAAGAACAATATTATGAGTAGAAGAAGACGTTACATTGTACTAATAAATGTACTTTCTATCAATCTAAGGTGATTAGATAGTTTGATATAACACATCAAAAATTGGTATATATATATCGACTTTCTTAGTCCGATATAGCTATTTTTGAAATGGCGTTTATAATGAAAACATAGAAAACGAGCATAGTATCCAATATTATTGGTCGCAGAGGATAGAAGACGTTATAATAAATTGATAAATGTACTTTTCATCACTATAGTATGATTAGGTATCGTCATATATACCATCAAATAAGCAACCTTTTTTATCATCTAAAAACCGCTCCGTTTTGAGCTTTTTTGCGCAACTTTAAAATAAAACGCCGATTTGCGATCCTTCAATGATTTTTGCTATTAAACTTTTTTATTTTGCCGCTTTTTTTCGGTATCAAACTTTTTGGTATTAAACCTTTTCCTTGCGCGGCTTTTTTTTCGGCATTAAACTTTTTGGTATAAAACTTTTCGGTATAAACGCTATTTGCGGAATAGAATATTTTATTTGCAGATATCACGTACTGGTTATACAGGTCCGAGTCCTGGTAGCGTTGTTTGATAAAATTTTATCAAAATTTGTCATTTGAACATGTTAAAAAGAATAAATATTTGTTGCCATGACAACTGATAATCGATATGTGTTGTCATGACTAGGCTACAATCATCTGATGGCATGCAATAGGGAGGTTTAGATTTTTTGATGAGTCTGTCAACTCAATATACTATTCACATTGGAATTGATTTGAAAGATGAGTATCAACAAAGTATGTTTATGGATAAAAAGCTTGACAAATTGCGAAAAATTAAAATGCTTTAAAATTATCGCAAGCTATCAAACTACCAAGCCTACCAGAAGTACTATGGAATTAGACAGATACTAAAGTATATTTTGTTTGCTGGTTGTTTATTAAAAGATCAGAACACTTATGCTTCAAAGGTATATTTTATTTTATATGACTTGCATGTCTTTAATACATTTTTTGATATCCTGAATAATTGTTCATAAATTTTCTTGAATCATTTATGAAATAAAAATGTGTTTTTAATTTCATTATGTTGATCAGCGATAAGAATAAGACACCGTATTTTGCTACAGTTTCGATTTATCCTAAAATCATCTTCAGGAAGTCAGGAGAGCATTTAAATTAATTTAATTTAAGTTAATTCCAAGTATATTACTTAGGTAAGGTACCACAATTAAATGTTTATTTTCATGTTTTTGCGGTGTCTTTTTTCTGAAAATCGATGCTCAAATAAAAAATGTTGTTTATTCTGTTTGGCGAGTTTTCTAAACGTTCCATCAAATGTATCACAAATACAACTCAGCTGCAGGCTACATAATATATAACTTGTGAAAGATCTCGTCTCGTCAAAATATTTAAACCTTCTTTAATATCATGCCTTAATATAAGTCTAGGTAAGAGCAAATTCAAAAGAGAATTGATGTTTTTATGATGTTTTTATGGTCAAATCTCAACAATTTCAATTCAGAAGAAAATTTTGAAATGCCTTTATGATTCCAGAAGGCTGAATCTTTTGGCAGACCCTGTTTGTGTGGAACCAAAAAGTATTATCTATTTCAGAAGAGTAACAAACTGTTTCTCAGCTAATCAAAACAAAGAAAGTAATCAGTAAAATTTACAAGGCATCAACTGAAAAGTAGGCTAATCTGTTAGCCTAGGCTATCGTTACCAAAATAGTACTGATTAGCAGATAAATTACTTCTTCCAAAAAACAATCAATTACAGGTCAATATTAGCCTACTGCAAAAGTAATTAATTACAGATTTACAGTAATCAATTACTTTAGTAGAGATTAGGCTTTCCCACAGTCAAAAACCAAGAGCGAGTAAGCCAAGCCTATCAACATTAAATTATTGATAATTGATGCCAGAAAGATAATAGGCTCTATTGTGCGCAGATGTAAGGAAATACACAACAAAAAATCTGTGATTTTTAATTTAATAGTTCAATATCTTGCATTAAACCAATTTCAAAGAACTCAATATAATATATGTACTTTCTATATATTATTTATATAAACACTATACAAAAACATTTCAATACTTTGAATACAACAATCATATATTGTATAAGATATTTCATCATTTAACATGTTATTTATTACTCTTATACCTATATACTAGACAATTTATAAACCCATTTCCAATTATGTAGTCTTGAAATTGATATGAACTCCCTAGATCTCCATAAAAGAAAGGCACATTGATCAATGATCAATGTAAAGTAAATTATTTTTTATCAATTGAAGGGAAATAATTTTGTCAAGGAAGTATATATATTGGAGGCTTTATTTTGGGGTTTGTAACTTATCAACTTAAAGTTGTGACGTTGATATAAACCTCCTGTCTGCCTTATCCATGTCTAAATACTTGAATAAAGAGTTTCAAGTAGCAAAAATAATCAAATTCTTGCACTATCTGAGTGATAGCCTACAGTATCAACCTTCAAACAGATGTGCTTTAATTGCCTTAGTCTGCTTGGTTATCTTTCCCAATTTCCAAAGGAAGATTCAAAATGACTGCTTCATTGAGTATCATATTGTCTAATTTCTAAATACGTTTTCTCATAGGATTATTAATTTTAAATTCCCTTGTTATTAAAGAGCTATGATATTCGATTATCAATACACCTATTATAAGTTTGATTATTAACATATACTTCTATAGCTTGTACAGTAGCCTATTATTTTTTCCATACCGCTATTTGACTTATAATTAACCATCGTTTTCTATTATGATCATCTGTTCTTACACTAGTGATTCGTATTTGTATACATTTTATTATTCCATAATTGCTCATATCAAAGGAAATATCTGCGTTGTCAGAATAGGATATTTTTTTTGTATATTCAAGGCAATTGTTGTCGTTAGCAACCCATATTTCACCTGCATCAAGTGCATCTGCAGGATACAATGGACTTCCGCTAGCTAACGCTAACTTTTTCAAAGCTAAAGCAGTATCAAATTCAATTGTAATTGTATCTCCTGTTGAGATTTTTTTACCCCAGAAGAAACTTGGACCTTTGTAGGCTGATACTATAGGATATTTGCTAACAATTTCTTTTATAGTTGTTGTAACTTTTGCTTTTGGATTATCCATATCTTTATATTTTTTGGCAATGATTTCTCTTTTACCTGATCTTCCAGCGATATCTTCTAATCTTCTAACTTGTCCGTCTAAAGATGAAAATGCTCCTATGTGCTTAAATATTGGTGGTTTATGAATATTTAATTTGGAATTCCCATGTAAAAATATTTCATTGAATACACGGAATAGCCAATCAACAGGCATTGTCCAGAAATAAAATCGACAAAATTTAGCTAATGACAAAAGATTTTCACCACGATATAACATACCAATAAATCCTCTAGAACCAAATTCCAGATTTGACCATTTTTCTCCTTTTATTGAAATATATTTTTTGATTGTTTTTAAATAGTTCTTCTGAGTCATGACATCGTCCTCTAGTTGTAAAAAATAAATTCCTAAATTCGATGCGTAGAAATATAAAAATGAATAATCAAGAGCTTGTTTCGATCTCCAATGTACTCGTTCAGGTTTATCGCCATACAGTGGTATCAAATTATCAAAATCTGGATAATATGTATCATCACCAACAAGAACATGAATCATGTTTCTTTTTACAGCATCTGATAGTTGCGTTTCCACTTCAATTTTTACTTTGTTGATAAAGTTTTGGTCAAGGGTAGCTATAAAAACAACAATTAATACTTCATCTTTTTCTTTTTCTGATAATCCATTAAGAAGTCCACGTAGAGTATCAATCAAGTAATACGCTTTTTTACGAGGAACAGTCGGGACACCGATAACCAAATAAGCTAAAAATAGAAATCAGTCCATTGTTAATGTACTGCTTGAAATGTGGTAATTAACATCATTTTCTGTCCAAACCAAACGCTCTAGTATTAAACTGATTGATCCAGTTTTGATACCCTACTCGACATGCACAAATTTGGTCCTTTCCAATCGTTGTCATCTAAAAGGGTCAGACAGAAGCGGGAATCCTGAAATCCTAAATTCCAGAAGCCTATAGAGCAAATTCGTAAAAAACAAATTTATTCTTATAATTTATGTTTATATGCTAGACTTCAGCAATAAAAATTCTTAAGAGAATGCTGATATATTCCAGGATTCTGGATAATTCTTCTATAACATATCATGTCTACAATGTGATTCAGCATCATTCAACAGATGTAATGAATGAAGTGTTTCATCACGTACATTACACCAAGTAAACATGTCCTAATCCCGCCAAGTTTATAACCAGCTAGTATTTTTCAACGCTTCAAATCTAGGTTACTTATAATCCAGAAATTTCATTTTCTACATTTTGTAATTGATGACAGAAAAGTAATATGCTAACCAGCCTAGCAAACTGCTGAAACCATTGTGTTAGATGGAGTTCTTTTGTGAATGGAGTCTGATTTTGCTCAAAACCTTTGTGGACTGTGTTACTGACATTTGGAAAAAATTGTAGTCCTACTCCCTTTTAATTAATTATCCAGATTAGTTTGATAAGTTGCAAAGGCTTTATATTACAATGCATGTAATTATAGCGTATATTAATCACCTTTATCTTTTCTTTCTGTTCCAACAACCAGCCCTCTCTTTGGTTTTAGATAATCTTTTGACTGGATCGTTTGAATTTCAAGCCATACTGTTTTCAAACAAAAATATTTATATTAAATAACATATAATAATAGACAAAGATGAGGCAAAGCCTTTTCCGTTACTCAGAGTTTCATGCGTTTAATTGCGATCTTCAGATCGTAATACTAAAATCCTTTCTGTATAACGGTAATACAGTAAAATCGGGTTAGTATTACCGCCTAAAGATCGCAATTAAATGTGTGAAACTCCAAGTAAAGGAAAAGGCTTTGCCTCATCTTTGTCTCTTATTATATAATGCTCTGTTTTACCCAACATTGAGCACTTTCACATTATATGTGTTTACTTTCACTATAATTAATTTTTTAATTTATTATTATAAAATAACATATCATAATTCCTGATCTGAACTATGATGTTTCGTTTTCATGATTTTCGTTTTTGTAAATCTTGAATAAGGTAATTAAGTATTTCAATAGCAGCAAAGTCTGCAATTCACAGAGATCATAAGTAACAATGATCACATTAACTTGAAACCAATGATATATTTATGATCACCTAATTAGCGTGTCAGTTGGATGTCCTCTAGAAAAAACAGTTTTGTGAGTTAGTGACCATTCCTAACCAGGTCATCACTGTTAAATGACCTCGTTCTGCAGACTTTTCATGAAAAGAATTTTATCATTGACAACCTGAGAGTCACAGAGAATAGGATATCTGGCCATTTATTATAGGCATATTGGCAATGGACTTACCTATATTAAAATTATATTAGATGTTATATTTCATTAGATTTCAGAGAAGTAGCATCAAAGGAAATTTTGAAAAATTATGTAATGCTTTTTAATCAAACTTAATGATGCATAGCACAAGAATTGTGAATAACGGGGCACTATCTGCTAATTTATATGTTGCAAGAGTAATTCAGAGAAAATTTTGCCATTTTTCTTTTCCTGTCCTTGACGCTTTGGAACCGCTGAGTAGGCTACAAGGTTCTACTATGTCTTTTGTCTATATGTTTTTAAATTGAAAATTCCAGATGCATTGTCTATTGTCTGAGGTTAAGCCACAAGCAAAATATTGCTTGTAACAGTTTACTTTTTATATTTCTTTGAAAACAGAAAATGAAATGAAATACCAAAGCATGTCATGACAACGACTGACAGGCAACATTCCATTGGTTTAGAACTCAATCCTTGATAGGAACTATTTGGCCTTAAGGGGAGTTTGTCAAGAGCAAATGCGTCAGGCAGTAAAACCACACGTTAATCTGTGAGTGAACTGGCGAACTGGTCCCCACCAGACCAAGCACTGTCAAGCTGATAATTAGAGGAACTATTAAAATATCAACATATTATTATTTAATGTTGAGGGTGGGTGAAGGGAATAATCCATTGTCATAATCATCTTTATTTATAGAGGGTAGCAGAGTATTTTGAAATATGAATTAAGTAGAAATAAACTAGTGTACAAGAATAAATAGGGGTAACATATTTTATAAACATCCATTAAAGTTCAGGATACTTTTCTTTAGATTAGGTGCAGGTTATGCAATCTAAGATCATGCATGATGTGCGTTTTTGTAATTTTTTGTCATTCCGACCATTTTCTTGAAACTTACTGAATAATAATACAACTGACTTGTACAATATTATGAATAATGATTTATATAGAATTGAAAGATGAGGCTACAGAATAACGGTTTATATGAATATAAATAATTTATACATATTGTAGTAATGCAGTATATGTTGGTACTTACATGGCTTTTTTAAATATTGAGGTAAAGCTGTCTGCCGCTTCTTATCGGTAGGCTGTGTATTCTTTTGTGATACTTGAATTACATTGTTAGGTGTAGTTTGAACTGGAAAATAAAGAAAGGCCAAACAAATGGTCATCAATTTGACAAAATGACATGACTTGACAATAGACACAATAAAACATGGAGTGGTACTGCCTCTGTGAAAAAAGTTCATTGAGTTCATGAAAATACAGGTAATTTCATGTTCATGAAGTTTATCAAAATCTTAATGACATGTGCATGAAGTGAACCGTTCATGAACTAATTCAATTATTCCTGGGCTATTTATGTTTAAATCATAAGAACCACTGATTAATTTAAATGTTGTTTTCTGCTATAATAATTGTCTGTCAATGTTCAAGTCAAGTTTATCTACATAACAAATATGACATGGTTCGATTGACATAAATCAAGACATGTATAATACACTATATAAATGTTGTTGTGTTTGTCTTCATATCTGTTTGTGCTTCTTGTATTCGAGATTCACTTTTTTCACATTGAGTGTACCACCCAAGATGTTTCCACATATCGGCTACTGATTTTTGCCTGTTTTGATTCAATTAGCGATAATTTTAGTATATATTTGAATCTCATAGATCAGCCACCCACATACAGCTGGTGGGATATAGTTGATAGAATTAATTATTATTGTTGATTAACATACAAATTTGATTGCTTAGATGAACGCATTTTGTTTTAACCATGTCAATGATTAGAAGTTTGTTTTTGTAGTATGTCTCTCACTCATAACAATTCATATTCCCAACTCCTAGTTACCATTGTTGCTAATTTCACGTCGGTGGAGCAGGTATACTCAGAGCCATCTATTTAAAATAGATGGCTTTGGGTATTACTCAGCTAGTTGCATAAATGTATATACAGTATATAATACAGTATATATTACGATGAGCAGAGACAACGAAAGTACAAAGAAAAGTAACAAAAGAAGAAGTAAAAGATGGGACATCGGTATTTCCATTCATTAAGTATCAACCAACTTTAATGTTGCATAGATCTACAGTTCATAAGTCATATGACAGCAAGGAAAAACGAAGTCAGATAATTTACATAAATATGATAACATTAAGACATGCAATCCCCTGCAAAAAACAGTTTAGGAGTTCATGAATAGTTCATGAACGTTAAATGGCTCCAATTTTCCTGAACTGTTCATGAATAGTTCATTGAACCCTCACAGGCAGTTCATGAACAGTTCATGAAAATTTGGGGCCATTTAACGTTCATGAACTGTTCATGAACTCCTGAACTGTTTTCGCAGGGGATGTATTCAAAATCTATTGTCATTGTCAAAATTTAAACTGTCTTCTGTAACATATTTATATCTCCAATTTCAACATCAGCTTTCTTCCATTTGATCTTTGTCATAAGAAGTCTATTTTTGCTTGTTTAATCACCGAAACAATGAATTTGTGACAACCAATAGTTTTTGGAAACAATGTAGTTAATCGTCGCTAACAAGTGGATTTCTTTAGAAAGTTGGCAGATAAAAAGTGTGTTTGTCTTGCAAAACTAGGATTTGGGAAGAGGAAACATGAGTGACATCACTACCAATACCAAAACGATTATTGGTGTCAGTAGTGTATGGTAGTGATCTATGAGTGGTCAATTAAGACTGCTGATTGGGATTGTATTGAATGTATAAAAGTCACGTAGAGCTAATGCACTATTTTCGCAACAGTACCCCTACGAAAACAGTTCAGGAGTTCATGAACTGCCTGTGAGGGTTCATGAACTGTTCATGAACTGCCTGTGAGGGTTCATGAAATTGTTCATGAACAGTTCAGGAAAATTGGAGCCATTTAACGTTCATGAACTGTTCATGAACTCCTCAACTGTTTTTCGCAGGGGTAGTATTGGCTGGTGATTGATAAATTTCAGTTGGAGGAGGCATTTGGTGATTAGATGATGAACAGTTTACTGTTAAGATGTTATACTATGATTTATGTAGCCATTTTTATTATATTTTATTTTAAAGTCTATTTTATTAATTATCGGTACGTAGTTTAGACAAAGTTAGAATAACAACATGTGTGATTTGATGTACCTTGTGGTTTAATAGTATTATCTTTAGCTTTCCTTTGAGTGCCTGGAATGGTTACTGGAGATGAAAATATGATAATATAAAAATTAAAAGCTCCAATCCCTGGTAGTGAAATTATTGCTTGTGATTTGATAATGTTATTATTTATTTGTTTGATTTAATCTTTAATTTAACCATAGTGTTTTGAGTTTCTTGAAATATTCTTAAGATACAAATTAGTTCCGAATGGAATGAGAGATTATATGACCATTGTTAAATAATACAATAATTCACTTTGTCAACAAGCCTTTTGATCATACAAAAACAAACTTTCTGGCACAATGGTAACATCTTTCATTGTATTTTTGTTTTATTGTTCACTTTGACACCTACGACTCATGGTACCCACTATAGGCAGCTGGTTGTTATAGAAGGTTTGAAGTACAATTCGTATTATTCAATAAACCCACTTTATATCCTGCTGTTCTGACGGCAAACATTTTAGATATATTTTGACAAAGCCATTTGCATCATTATATTAATAAACGGTTCAGCTACTGTGTTCAGCTAATTAAATGAATGTGGATGGCAGAACGGCTTACCATTTGCGGTGATTGGTGTTATGTTTGTATCTATGGTCTTGGTAGTTGGCAGTATAATTTGGGAAGTCCCAATTATTGCTTGCTTTCTCCTCTCCTCTATGAACCCTCCTTTCCATTAACAAAAACAGGAAAAAAATTATATATGAGTATCTAAAATCTACCATTGGAAAATCCAATGAGATGCAACAATATCCATGATGTGCAAGGTGTTAATGTGCTATGGTGCAAAACAAACTGTTACCAATATATGTTTTTTTATTTTGTGGTGAAATGTTTGAAAGTAGATTTCTGTTCACATATTTATACTAAATATGAGTAGCTGAGACAATGACTCTATTCAATGTGTTTTATGTATGTCCATTAACATCTTAAATTATTTAATTTATATTTGATAAAGCTGTATGTATATATAGCTTCTAGCTTGTATATAATTGAAAATAAATTTGAAATATAACTGATAATCTGATAAAAATATAGGGAACCAAAATATAATCAATGAAAACTACATGAAAATATATATATTATTTCATAACTTGAGCATTAAAGACAGGTTGCTTCTAACATGCTGGGTTAACTAAGTTCCTCCCAATGTAGACGAGCAATCATTGCTCAATGCTCATATTGACCTATAAAAACCAGCCAAATGAGCCATACAGGGTAGGCGGAGCAAGCTGTAAAACATTTTATGAACAACATATTGAAGACCTTTGCTCCATAAATCTGAGTCCTGTGATGCCCCTGCTGTGGCAAGATATTCAATCCAATGGAGTAAACTCCTCAACAAGAACTCAATATGCACATAGAACTGTCTGGAATTAAGAAACCTATGTTATTTTAATTGTATCTATCTATTCTATTGTAAATTTTTAAAAATTTGCAAGCTTTTTCGACGTTTAAACTTACAATTCAATTTGGATTATTCTTTATTTTAAGTAGCAATTTATTTTCATTTTTATAAGTATAATTTGCGATGTGTATAACGCTTATTTGCAAACAATGTTGCAAACGAGCGTCAAATAAATAAAAATGAAAGCAAATAATAGTCACACACACACTTAATATGACTCCAAAAATGTTACCACATATTCGTATAGATATGTTAAATAAGAAGGTGTGGGGAAAATAATTGTTTAATCAAGACTCATGCAAGAAGATACATATGATGTAGAAAGTACGTTACTTCTTATCATTCACTGTTTTGAAACTCTGAATCATTTCTCGTGAAAGTAGAAGCCTCTATTGTCCAAGTCAGACATGTCCAAAACCTTGGAGATACTGATTTACAGTTGTTTAGCAAATTTTATGTGAATTTCAAGTTGCCCGGAGAAACCTGCCGTTTTAGTTCTGTTGCGCTTGGTCTATAAGCTAGATGCAGTGAAACTTCATTTGTGAAAACTTCCACTGAGTTCTAGCTGAGTTCATGACAGGGGTGGAACTAAGATTTCCCTGACAAGGGTCTAACTCCCCCAATGGGGGCTATTTATAGAAAAACTTTGTAAACATGCTTTACTTGGAAAGCAGTACAAAAATTCTTCCCCGATGAAGGGGATGGGTAGCCCCCTTTCCTAGCCACCCCCTGGTTGATCAACTATTCATGTACCAAATGAACTTATGGAAATTTATGAACTGTTCATAAACTTTAATTTTTTTTCCAACATAACACTATTGTTTAAATATGTACAAGTTTCACAGTCATGTGATTTATTTACTTTTATAGCTATAATAATAGTTTATGGAATTATTTTGTATTTACTTTATTTAATTATTTATTTAATTTAATTAATTATTTATTTAATGAAACATTCATGAACTTTAAAAAATTGAGAATGTTATGAGTTGCAATGTTTTGGTTTGATTAACTATATATATGCTACTGATATGAGTATCTATATGCCAAAAATTATTTTGGACTGAATGCAATTTCGGGTCCTTTTTCCGAAAAGAGCTCGAGTAAAAACATAGAACTCATAATACAGTATACTGTAATAGAATTATTTTACACAGCCTTAAGAATTGAACAGATATATGAAAGATAACCTATGCTAAGCAAATGATTCGATCGTAAGAGTGCATTAGAAAGTGTATATCATGAAAATAAACTAAATGAATACAATAATATGTGAAATTTACCGCAATAAGTTACATTGAAAACAATAATAACTTCGCGGCTGCCTTTCGTGATCCGATAGATCCGATAACACAATTTAACAACGCATGTCTCATGTCCCATAATTAAATTAATAACACATTATCGATGGAAGAGATTGATAAGAATTGAAGAGTTTTGATGACTTTTACGTAAAAAATATGATTGTGTAGTAGATTAGGCGGTACATATATGAGATCCGTATCGCCGACATACAACAATTTGGACTTATGCCTAGATTCTAAAATATTCTACATTTGCATATACTGCAATCCATATTTGCATTTTGCAAATTTAAGTATTTTTATCGCAAGAAAACTAATTTATCAGTCTATCTCAGATTCTTTATCACTCAAGTGCTTAAATTTTCAACTTAAAAACGTTTTTCATCAAACGATGTACACATGGCCGTACAGCTATGAATGAAGCGAAAATGTAACATAAAGAAACTCCAATAGCAACATAGCTTAGAGAAAATAAACCATGGAAACATAAAATGCCTGCTCAAAAAACTTACTGAGTAGGCATACTCACCGTTCATTAGCATCATAACATTGAGTGAGCATACACTTAATGCACAAATTCCAATTATACGCCAAAACCATGCTTCTTTTCCAACTGCCATGCCTTTTATATAAGAAATATAATAATCAAACCTGGGTAACGGTTGTTTGATGGTTATTAATAATGTTGTAATACAAATTTATCTTCTCAGATCGTTTGTTGATATGAAGTGTTCATACGACAGCCATTTCGCTTGTGACTAATAGCAACAGCCAGAACAGCAACAGGTGTTCATACAGTTTTTTCGAACTTCGTTCGTAGAAAATTTGATAAACACATTAAAATTCAGATAACCTCTCCACAAAAGGTTGTGTATAATGTGTGTGTAAATCTATTCGGTTTTAAAACGCGGCAGTTCAAAATGATCACATTAGGACCAATTAGCGATTGAATTTCAAAATATCTGTTGAAATAATACCTTTGGCTTTGTTTTATATTTGAAAACAACCATTGTTTGTATACCCTGTTATACTATACATTCAATTCATGTTAATTTAGCTATATTACTACTGTATAGGACCCATCCCCTTTAGTTGACCAGCAATTCCAAGCAGTAATTTTAGTATGACTCATTATTATGATTATGTAGTAATTCAAAATTGTCCTCGTTCTTAAATAAGCATATAATAATTAATTATACGAAGACATGAACTGAAAACGAAAAGATACTAAAATAACATAAAAGCTCTAACAATTTTATCAATTAAGCTTTTACGCTAAATTTTTGAACTGCATAAATGCAAAGAATTTTTTAAATTTACCCGCAAAGACCGAAGTCAAAATCGATACAATTTATTTAAATATTTCTATTGATCAATAGATCGATCTAGAAGGTGGCTTGGCGAGGGTTCAATCAGAATTACGGATAATACTATATATGTATGTATGTATGTATTTTATTTGTCAACAATGGTGACAGGCAAATACAGGGAAACTTGTGGTTCCCACTTATGTAAAGCCGTTAAAAAGTTAAGATATGTTATTAAGATAAAAGTTTTACAAACATAAATTGCTACTCAAATATTTACAAGGCATTTAGAACTATCTAGCTAAGTTAAAAAGGTTATAAGATCAAATTTAAAGGTTACGACATTTGTACTAAAGTATTTACAAGGTATATGGTATTTCATTATGTATAACGGTATAACCTACCACATTTTTTTTTATAATGAACCTATTATGATAACTGTAGTGATATGGTATTTGTATCTAGGCGGATAATAATGTGTTATGCTGTGTATGTTGTGCTTAGGGCTATTTGTGATGTTAGATACTGAGACATCTAGTTCTTGTTAGTATAGTGATGTGTGTTTTGCGTAGATGGTGTGAGTTTACAGATAATATTAGAAGACAATAAACAACAAACCAATAATCCAAACTGGTAAATATTAAAATGTTAAACTAATAATTCTAAACGTCAATAAGTAAAACCGCTACAAACAGTAGCAAACAAAACTATATTGAATGTAAATTAATGAGATGCGACTGGCGCTCAACACGACCAAAATGCAACTGATCAGCATGCGTTCAACATAAGTAAGATGAAATACGCCCATCTAAAAGAGGCTATCGAATTATGCTACAGAACAGAATTCAGATGGATAATAATGTGTTATATATATTGCGTATGTTGTACGTTAGGGCTCTTTGTAATGTTATGAGACATCTGGATGTTTATAGTTAGTATTAAATGTGAGGTCATTTTATTCCACCTTTTGCCAGATCTTACTTGCACCAATGTTTCCCCTCTTACTATTTCCCAACATTGTGGAATTCTTTTACTTTCGATTTTAGTTTGCAGCTTCCGATTACTAGTTTCACTAGCTACCTAAAAAAAGTACCTGATTGACAAGTATAACACAACCTGCACTAAACGTGGCTGCTATATATGCGAAGCAAACTAACAAATAGATCAAATCCTAATTTTATCTTTTTTCATCCTTCGTTTCCTTAAAGGCTGATAAAAAATTGTACCCATTGTATTTTTGAAATTTGTATTAAATCATTGGAAAACACAATTACCATATACAGGGTTCGTAACCCTATAAACTATTTTTTGGTCAAGTCTTTGGTAAACAATTTCGGATAAATGCAAGGTAAACCTTTGACAATTTTGACTTGCATTTAAGCGGGTTACACTGTATTACTTTTAATTCAAAATGAAAAATGTGAAACCATATTAAGTACTATAATATTTCTATTTACTAATCTAATAATATTATTCATATGCCTATATACCTAATTTCTCAACTATTTGAGGATTCATAATAACTTGTTAATTGTGGGGTCACCCAAACAAACAAGCAGTTTTAATATCACATTTAATATGTGTATTGTGTATCGTGGGATATCATGCTGCAGGCTATTTGTATTATAAGTACTGAGGAATTTAACCCTGATTGGACTAAATATAACGACAAAATCAAATTTAAAGGTAATTGACTTCTTAGACCTAACATTTAACTTGAACACTGACACATACCAGCCATATCGAAAGCCTAACGACCAACCATTATACATTAACATCAACTCCAACCACCCGCCAAATATACTAAAACAAATACCAACAGCTATTAATAAAGACTATCTGATTTATCCACTAACAAAAATAGAAAATGCCGATCAAGAAGAACCATATGGTTCAATCCACCCTACAACAAGAGCGTGAAAACTAACATCGGTCGTACGTTCCTTAACTTAATAAAAAAACACTTCCCAAAATCGAACAAATTAAACAAGATCTTCAATCTCAACACAATCAAAGTCAGCTATAGTTGCACAAATAACATGAATTCAATCCTAAAGAGCCATAACAATAAAATAATCAATTCGACAACAAACACCACAATTAACACCAACCAATGCAACTGTAGTCCTGTAGATACAAAAACTTATGCCCTTTCAACAACAAATGCCAAATGAAAAGTATTATCTATAAAGCAAACGTCACTACTCCATTAGACCAAGAAGGACAGAGCTACATTGGGTTGACGGAAGGCACGTTCAAACAACGCTACACGCAACACAAGGCAACACTTAAACACAGAAAATACAACACTAGCACACAACTATCCAAACACGTTTGGGATTTAAAAGACAAAAACATCACATACAAAATCGAATGGTCAGCCATCGCTAATGCAAAAGCATACAACAACATCTCGAAAAAATGCCATTTATGCCTCTTAGAAAAATATCATATATGCGCAAAAGAACCAATAATAAACAAAAAAACTGAATTAATATCTAAATGTCGTCACGAAAATAAATATTACCTGTCCAATTTTAATAAATCAAAAACATAATAAATAATCATTTACTGAGAATAAAGGAAACCATCACATTTTTCTACCACTTGTATTAACAATAGCATTGTATTAATTAAACAATAGAAAGCAGCATTACGAAGAGTTTATCATAGAACGTAGATATCATGTATATTTTTCATTGGGTAAAAAATCTGTCTGAAGATCGCTGTGAAAAGCGTGAAACTTGAGTAACAGTAAAGAATGTGTATTCTTTGACTCTTTCGCCATATATTATTATTATTTACCGCTCTGTCAAATGAAGACATAGAGCCCTATATTATCTGCTATTAGATAAACATAAATTTTATTATTATTATTATTATTATTATTATTATTATTGTTATTATTATTATTATTATTATTATTATTATTATTATTATTATTATTATTATTATTATTATTATTATTATTATTATTATTATTATTATTATTATTATTATTATTATTATTATTATTATTATTATTATTATTATTATTATTATTATTATTATTATTATTATTATTAATAATAATGGAGTCAAAGACTACGCATTCATTTTCTGTAACTTAAAGTTTCTCGCTTTATGCGATCATCAGACAGATACTATTCCTGTAGTATAGTACTATAGTACTATAGTATCTGTCTGATGATCGCATAAAGCGAGAAACTTTAAGTTACAGAAAATGAATGCGTAGTCTTTGACTCCATTATTATTATTATTCACGCTCTGTCAAATGACATCGAGCACTATATCAACTGCTGTTAGATACCATATCATCATTATTATTATTACATTATATTATTATTATTATTATTATTATTATTATTATTATTATTATTATTATTATTATTATTATTATTATTATTATTATTATTATTATTATTATTATTATTATTATTATTATTATTATTATTATTATTATTATTATTATTATTATTATTATTATTATTATTATTATTATTATTATTATTATTATTATTATTATTATTATTATTATTTAGCTGTATCGTATTATATCCTACGTGTTGTATTGGCTGTATGATGTGATCATATTGTACTGTATATCTGTTGTCTGTATACTTAGCTGGAGGGTGAAGAGTCTCCAGAAGTCAGTCAACAACAGTGATGATGATGATGTGAGTCAGTGATGATCAACAGAAGCTAACTAAGAAAAAAGGGTGTCTTTTCTGTCTCCCTCGCATGGACCCTAATTGTATTTATATGTAGTATTGTACTATAAACTTCTTATAAACACGGGTTTCTTGTAAAAAGGCACGCGTACTCATGGTCAATAGAAGAAAAAATACCATTAGCCTCATTCCATAACGGCCCTCAACTCCACGCAGACGCACCGATCTCATAGGAGCGTCTGCGTGGAGTCAAGGGCCGTTATGGAATAAGGCTATTATGGGTTTACCGAGGTATATAGAAGAACAGGTTAATACGAATTACAAGAAGAAGGGGTTTACGTTTGTCAGATATTGGGACATTAAAACTATATTACATGTTAGTTGAGACTTAAGAATGTTATTTTTGACACGTCGAGACAGCCACGCGTCTATTTTAGTTCCAACATTGATACCAATGATATCTCGCATAAAGCAGTTTCAACGCACAATCAGAGCAGACAATAGTAGCTTTAGATTAATAGTGATTAATAATAGTTAAAGATCATATAAAAATGATTAAAGTGATTAATTTTGAAGTAGATCAATTAGATGTAAGTCCTGTCGATAAGATAAGGTTATAAGAATACTGTATACACTCAAGTATGACGCCGAGGGAAATAGTGAGTTTTATCCGAGGAACCCGAGGGGAAATAAAGCTCACTATTTCCCGAGGCAGTCATAGTGATTTGATATTTTCATAGTTTTCAACTAGACAAGAAAGACGCAACCAATAGTAATAATGGAATTGAATCAATAACAATGACGCGGATTGAGAATTACGCATGATTAAAACTTAAAACATTTTAACTCGCTTGAACATGTTTCAATCAAAGAGTAATTGCTTTATTTGCTTGATAAATGTTTATTGCTACGTTTGCTTCTGTAAAACCCCCTGCAAACCAGAGAAACAGTAATGCAACAAGAGGTAGCTATTTTAAAAGACTATCCAACATTTCTTTCTGTTTGTACTAGCCTTCTTTGAGCACTGTATGAGAATATGCTACTTACATTAGCAATTCCTCTATAAACGCTGTGATGGTGCTAAATGCAAACTTACCAACCGTGCTAACAACGACGGGAAATAACAACCGTTTTCCCCTCTCGAAGGGAAAAAGTCGATTTAATTTACGTCACGTGACCAGCAATTAACCTATCACAAACATTATTAAAAACCATGAAAATACCAAGGTATATTATATACGAAGCCTGCATAATTATAAACCATGGTATATGGTATGTTATTGTTATATAATCTACTATATAAACGTCGATGTATGTCTGTTTGTACCTACTGTATTCGAGATTCACGTACTTTCCGTTCCTTCAATTGACTTTCTTGAACATTGAATTGATTTAAGTTTATTCATATCTTTATATTCCTTCAATTGACGGCCCGAAGCGTATTTTTTTCGTGGGATTTCTCTTGCGGCTCCATAGAAAGAACAAATTACATTCTCACACTATGTTCGTCAAGCAATATCCGATAGGGCCTTTTCACATGACCATGTTTGTGTGGTTCTTCAGCTGGAACTGCAACAGTCTAAGGGGGAAGCAGCACGAAATCGACCACCTCACTAATAAATTATCACCGAATATCATTGCCCTATGTGAAACCAAATTAAACATTAATATCAGCAATAAGCAAATAGACTTGAATGGATTCACTCTACATAGGAAAGACCGTCCCAACAGCACTGCTGGAGGTGGGCTTGTATTCTACATCAACGACAACCATCGCTTGCAGAAGAAAACCTAAATGGGAAAATAACGAAATTGAGATGATGGCATTCGATATTAAATTTGGCTTAAAGGAGCAAAAATGACCGGCAGGCGCTACGCACTTCGGATCACGTGCATGTTTATTGTTCATAACACAATGTACATTGTTGACATGAATTTATAACAGATTAGGCCTGCGTAGAACAATAGTTTCAAAGCGAGACGGTTGAATTACGCTAAGCATCAAGCCTAAATTCAACTTGTGCTCGCAGCGGTCGCCGGTCAATCTTGCCCCTTTAAAAAAGGTGTCAATAATATTAACATACCGGCCACCAAATTTTGCACTGAAAAAGTATTTTGACTGTCTGAATAGTATTATGGAAACATTACTTAGATCAAGATCTGAGGTAGTATTGCTAGGTGATTTGAATTGCGATATTAGCAATAAAGTGAATAACACTCCTGGACAATCCCTTCAAGAATTTATTGATAACTACGCTCCCATCAATCTGATCAATGGACCAACCAGACCATCATCAGGGACATCACTTGATGTCATACTCGTATCGCATCCAAGACACTTCGTTGCTAGTAACATCATCGCAACTGGAGCTTCCGACCACAGTATCTGCATGACAACATACAAAACTAAATGCCTACGCACACAGCCAAGATTAATAACTTACAGAAAAACGAAAAATACAAACTTTACTTCACTCAATAACGATCTCTGTGGGATACAATGGGAACGTATGTACACTAATGTTAACGGTGAGCTACTGTCAGCCGATGATGTATGGAACAGATGGTTCTTTGAAGTTAACTCAGTCATAGAGAAACATTCACCGTTGACATCTAAACTTATCAAGGCACAACGACCACCATGGATTACAGCTAACATCGACGAAGCTATCAGATTCAGAGATCATTTATCGAAGTTACCACGAAATGAAGAAAATATCCGCTGTTTAGAATATTATTAAAATCAAATTTGATGTTTTTAAATTACCTTCTATAGAAGTGTGAAATTATTTAGCGCAGCAGGAAACATTTGTATATGTGCTAATATGTCGTGTAAATTAGATATCCTACTGTTAAAATCAATTCTGTAAATTGTGTATGTTAAATTGTATCGTTAGTTGTAGAAAGAAAGAAAGGAGTAATATGGTCAAATCTGATTTAGTGAATAAAGTTTATATGTTACGGCTATAATATACACCGCCGCCTGGACTAGCCACCGATGTAAGTTCAATTTATATTTATCATTAATCGTTTGTTAATCTTATGTATGTAATTAATTAATATTTTAATTGTATGTATTATCTTTCAATTTAGTGAATTCTGAAATACAGTAATCGCAGTCATACCAGACGGTCGCTCTCATGTTTTGTCACTATTCCGTACAAGATTCAATCGTGTAACAGACTGACAGATCGATTTGAAAGAAAAAGTATTTGTAAAGATGGCGACAAACGAAACTCAGCAACTCAAAATGAAACAGAGAAGTAGCGCTAAAGGTCGTGTGACAAGATGCATGAATAAGCTACAATCAATGGTTGAAGACGAATCAAAAGATATAGAAGAAATGATAACAAGTCTTCAACAACTACAAGAATATTACGATAAAGCAGAAGACATCCACGAAGACTATGTTCTATCAATAGATACAGGAGAGAACGAAGACTTATTCGAAGAATGGATAAATAATCTCCACTACCACATGTGCCAAATAAGAAAGATGGCGAGAGAACATATAATTCAAAAGAGAACAGAAATAAAACTTACAGAAAACCAAACATTAAACAGCAATAAAACGCCACAAGTTGAAAACAACACGGAAAATAATACAGAAAACAACGCAACAGGAAGTACTGTTAACCAGAGCCATCTATTTGTAAATAGATGGATCTGCCGTTAACAGCGAGGCTGTAAATGAAACACAGCAAGAGGCCAACACGCCACCAAACAATGACATCATCATAGAAAACGCAGATGTCCAGCAAGATGTCCCGCAAGAAAATATTATCCAACAAGAATATGTCCCGCAGGAAAATATCGCAGAATCAACAGCAATAGAAGTTACATCAACAAACTCTGTTCCACCATCAATAATACAACAACACAAACAGCAACAACAAATCAAACAACAAGATTTAGACCAATTCAATCATCTCAAGAATTTGAAATTATTATACACAGCTGGACCAATCGATCTTTTAATGGGAGTGGACCAGCCACATTTACATGTAGGCGAAACAAGATCAGGACAAGAATGAATGCTTATTGCCACAAAAACACCATTGGGTTGGATGACGTTCGGTCCCTTGAATACATCCAGTGCTAGTCAATCACCTCAATCTGTTCTGGTGGTCAACAATATACCTGTGATGCAAGATTGTCCAACATTTGAACTGTCAAAGTTTTGGGAAACTGAATCATTTGGTGTTCAAGTTAAAGATTGTAAATGCGGACCAGATGTCACCTCACCTGATGATAGAAAAGCCGCTGCAATGCTGAAAGAATCATGTGTCACAGAGGATAACCGCTATGTGATAGCATTACCATGGAAGAAGGATCCAACACTTTTGAGTAACAACATTTCATTGGCAAAGAAGAGATTAGAGTCAACGGAGAGACGATTAAAAAGACAGCCACCATTAGCCAAGCTGTATGATGAAAAGATCATGGAGTATATACATCTTGGGCTTGCAAGAAAATTGAGCCAAGAAGAAATGTCCTTGTATACTGGTCCAGTCAACTACATCCCTCATCATGCTGTCATCCGTGAAGAAAGCCAGTCAACACCTCTGAGAATAGTGTTTGATGCCTCAGCAAAATTCAACGAAGAAAGCTTAAATGATTGGGTCTACAAAGGACCAGATTTACTTAATTCTTTATTTGGCATAATTCTGAGGTTCAGGGAAAATAAAGTCGCATTCGCTACAGATATCACAAAGATGTTTAATCAAGTCAAGCTTGTAGAAAAAGAACAACATGTACATCGTTTCCTGTGGAGAAATTTAGAAGATGGAAGACAACCAGACCATTATATGATGACAAGAGTTTCATTTGGAGTGAAATGTGCACCTGCTATGGCTCAAATGGCCTTGTTTCAGACAGCAGAACATCAGAAGGAGAAGTGCCAAATAGCAGCAAAGTCAATAGCCACGAATACATACATAGACGACATTTGTGACTCAGTACCTACTATTGAACAAGCAGAAGAAATAACAAAAGGCATTGAAGTAATACTGCAGAGTGGAGGTTTTAGCCTCAAGAAATGGACATCCAACAGAAATGATTTAACAGTGATCAAAGAGGGAAGCCCAAGCACAAAGAATAACAGCAGAGATATCACAAGCAACGAAGAAAATATTTTGGGGACAGTATGAAAATCAACAGAAGGTCAAATCACATTCAAAGTCAGAGATTTGGAAAAGGTTGAAGAATTAACAAAAATAACAATTCTGAGCCAGATTGCCAAAGTGTTTGACCCAATTGGATTTGCTGCAGCCTTCTTGATTAGAGCAAAAATTGGAATGCAGGAGTTATGGATAAAAGGACTTGGGTGGGATGAGCCAATCAGCAAAGAACTTCAACTGTACTGGTCTGCCTTCTTTCAAGAATTGAAGACTTTGGAAAATGTTGAATTTCCTAGATGCCTTACACCAGACGATGCAACTGAAGACAAGTGTACACTACATGTGTTTTGTGATGCAAGCGACAAAGCATTTGCAGCTTGCTGCTATGTACGATGGGAAACAAAAGAGAAAGCACAACTCCGATTTGTAGCCGCCAAAACTCGTGTCACACCACTCAAGATGCTTACCATTCCTCGACTTGAACTGCAAGCAGCAGTCTTGGGTACAAGATTAGCCAAAACTATCAGGAAAGAATGCAGACTCAACATTGCTGATGTCATCTACTGGAGTGATAGCACCGTGGTATTGTCATGGATTAAACGCCAAGCCAACTGTTTCAAACCATTTGTGGCTGTCAGACTTGGAGAGATTCAAGAAGATTCAGACCCTGGCCAATGGAGATATTGTCCTTCTCAAGAAAACATTGCTGACGTGGCATCAAGAGGGTAATTAAGTGTTTCACAGTTGAACGACAAATGGAAAGAAGGTCCAGAATTTCTACAAAAATCAGAAGATCATTGGCCAGTAAAGGTTATTGAAACAAAACAAAGTGATGAAGAAAGAAGAAAGTACAAAATTGCCTGTCCAGTATCTATTGGTGACAATGTGATTGATGTAGAAAGGTTCACAGATTGGAAAAAATTGAAGAGAGTAATGTGCTATGTTTTGCGTTTCACTAATTTCATCAAAACAAAGAGCATAAAGAAAGGAAATCTGGATGCCAAAGAACAAGAAGATTCAGACCCTGGCCAATGGAGAATATTTAAGACCGGTAACGAAATTAAGTATGTTACTTTCTATCGATGAAAATTAAAAAAGATATTCAACAATATAATGATGAAAGATGTTAACTGTCCACCTCTTTCATGGTTGGGGGTGTTTAGAATATTATTAAAATCAAATTTGATGTTTTTAAATTACCTTCTATAGAAGTGTGAAATTATTTAGCGCAGCAGGAAACATTTGTATATGTGCTAATATGTCGTGTAAATTAGATATCCTACTGTTAAAATCAATTCTGTAAATTGTGTATGTTAAATTGTATCGTTAGTTGTAGAAAGAGAGAAAGGAGTAATATGGTCAAATCTGATTTAGTGAATAAAGTTTATATGTTACGGCTATAATATACACCGCCGCCTGGAATAGCCACCGATGTAAGTTCAATTTATATTTATCATTAATCGTTTGTTAATGTATGTAATTAGTTAGTATTTTAATTGTATGTATTATCTTTCAATTTAGTGAATTCTGAAATACAGTAATCTCAGTCATACCAGACGGTCGCTCTCATGTTTTGTCACTATTCCGAACATCCGCCGCTTCCACACTCAACGGAATCTAGTCACAAAACTTAAACGACACAGCCTCCAACAATATCTCGAAACATCTTCAAAGACTGAACCCTCAAAATTTCACCGTAACCTACAAAATATCACTGGTATTGGGAAAAACAAATCTGCTAATGTAGCTAATTTATTAGAAAACAATTGCTTAATAACCTCCGCTAAAGAAAAAGCACAAATAATAGGAAGATATTTAAAAAAATGTATACCACCTACTCCAAACTGGACTGCCGACTATCTCAAAAATCACCCAAGCATACATCAAATCATGAATCGCTCCTGCACTTCCTTCTGTTTTCAATACACATCAGACAATGAAGTATATAACATTATCAAAAGATTCAGAACTAATAAGGCAACTGGGGCCGATAACATATCCGTAAGCTTCTTCAAAACTATCCTACCTAGCCTCACCTCTCCTATTACCGATCTATTCCATCACTTAATAACAATAAATGAAATACCAAAAGCCTGGAAACATGGCACAGTCTCACCAATATACAAAAAAAACGATCCATCAAATAAAGAAACTTATCGACCAATTACTATCCTCACTCATATCTCCAAAGCATTCAAGAAAATCTTAGCAAATCAACTCCAACATCACTTCAAACCAATTTTCCCACCTGATATGTTTGGCTTTGTACATAGTCACAGTGCTGAAATGGCCCTCATGAAACTCACACAAGATTGTAGAACAGCCATCAACAAAAAACAAACTACTGCAATCGTCTCCCTCGATCTCTCCAAGGCATTTGATATGGTACACCATAAACTTCTGATGGAAAAATTGAGAGCTTACGGTGTAAATCCATCAAGTTGTAACTTAATCAACAATTACCTAAGTGGAAGAACACAATCTATCAGAGTTGAAAGTCAGACTTCCTCGCCCTTCTCCTGCCCTCGGGGAGTCCCACAAGGATCGATAATATCACCACTACTATTTAATATCTACGTAGCAGACTTTTCATTTCTTCCAATAACCTCTTCCATCATACGATACGCAGATGATACAACGCTATACTATTCCTCCAACCACAAAAACACTGCTGTCCAACACCTCAACAAAGACTTGGAAAAGGTGCACCAATGGTTCCAGCTGAATTGTCTAAAACTGAACCCCTCAAAAACTCAATGCCTACTAATCACTCACATTCCAGAACCCGACATTCACGTTACGAGCGCAAATATTCTAAGTACTAATCAAATACATAACAAAGACATTATCGATGATGTAACCTTACCTTGGCTTAATATAATAAAGATACTCGGTGCTCACATTGACAGTAGATTAGACATGAGATGTCATCTTCGCAATTGCATCAGAAAAGCCAATCTCTCCCTATATCAAATCAAACAGGTTAAGAAATCCCTAAACCCACACCTTGCCAATACACTTTACAAGACATACATCCGTCCTCACCTAGAACATTGTAGCCTACTTCTTCTTGGAATTAATCAAACGGATAGACTAAAATTAGAAAGAATTCAAGAAAAATTACTAAAACACCTAACACGACCCAAAACTGGAAAAGAATATCGTCTTCCATCTCTACACGTCAGAAGAATAGTAAAATTAACCAATATGATCCATAAAACACTCATAACAGAAACTCCAAAACTTTTACACTCCCTCTTCAAGATATCCAACACTAAATATACGTCATCTTGCGGTCCAAACAAACTCATCCCACCCATTTGCAGAACAACCCTGATGAAATGGTCGATTGTAGCAGTAGGTACTAGAGTCTGGAACTTTATCCCGGAAGTAATACGTGGGGAAGCAATAAGAACATTCAAAGAGTCAACTCTTGCGTATTTGACATCCCTGGAATGGAAAATAAATTATTGGTTTATGTCAATCAGCTGTCGATAGTTAGATTATAATGTTATAATTATCAAAAACACTAGCATTATCGTCATAAATATAATACAATTAGCATAATTATGGAACTTATCTCGTTCAAAATACGAAAAGTAATAATTATAATTATATTGTTAATGATAAAGAACAAAAAATAAAGAAATAAATAAAATAAAATAAAAATTATATTATATTATTAATACTATTATCCTTATCATTATTTCTACTAATTTACAATATTATAATTAATATCTTACTTTTAAATTCGTATCAATGTATAAACGAGCATTTGCTCATTTTGGTTAAGAATCGAAATAAAATTATACACACACACACACACACACACACACACACACACACACACACACACACACACACACACACACACACACACACACACACACACACACACACACACACACACACACACACACACACACACACACACACACACACACACACACACACACACACACACACACTATGTTCGTCAAGCAATATCCGATAGGGCCTTTTCTCATTGACCATGTTTGTGTGGTATGACAATACATACCGCTGTCAAGGTCTTTTCAAAACACACCACCTGGGTTGTCTCAATCTTTCACCCAGTGGAGCGGGTTCACTTCACTAGTCATGTATATTCTAGCAAAATCAGTCATGTACGGCAGACATTGATTGTGATCAACAAGAAAATACAGAAACCTCTGGGCGCAAATTCTATCCGTATCAATCTACTGATCAATCTGCAAGCAGTTAGCAGTCTACCGATATAAATATAAATAATGTAGTCATTTGTTACCTATAGGTGACTCGATCGCCACAATAGCTTAATTTTCTCTTGAAGACAGGGCATAAAATGTATCCTATTATTTGAAGCTTGAGAAAAGTAACTCAGAAGCGACATGTATAGTTACGGCCGTGTGTATAACCGTATATAACGTGTGTGGTGTGTGTTAGTTCAACTTGACTTTTCTAACATTATATATACTCATCAACCGGTTTAATCAAATGGTCTTGAATGGTTATGATTTACATACCTTGCGCTGAGAACGTCTTCCAAGAATGTGCTGAAAATCCAATAGTAGTAGTAGTAGTAGTAGTATAGACAGTCACATTATAGGAATGTGCCGTCCCTCTTACGCCTTACATATTTGCTACACAAAGAACACCACAAATCACGGTCAGACATGACAGACAAAGAAACTTGTAAATAACACAATTCACGATACAAAACATTATGAAAAGATGCTATACTCCCCCATAGCCCCGTCGAAGCATCTCCTTCGTTTGCCAGTGAAGGATGTCATGCAGCGGTTGAGGGGCATACGTCTTTGATCTTTCGATGTGACCTAGAAAAGACATCTGACGATGGAGAGTAATAGCAGAGGCAGAAGGGGAAAGTTTTTAAGTTTAGCAGTAGACAGTAAGTTGGGCCAATGTATTCCTAAAGCATGCCGAGACATGGCGTCATAAGCTGAGTCAAGTCGGGTCAATAGTGAGGTTGATAGGACCCACGTTTCAGATGCATATAATAGAACAGGTTCTATCGTGTGTCTGAACAGTCTTAACTTAACGTTAGTGGTGACATCGGACGCCCAGAATTTATTTAGACCTCTAATGGCTGCCCAAGCCTGGCCTCTTCGTTGGGTTAAATCATCTGAAGAAGATGGAAGTACAGAGCCTAGGTACTTGAACGAATCTACACGTTCTATGTCACCATTTGATGTAGCAAGGTGTGCCTGTTTTATGCCTAACGCAATAAATTTCGTCTTACTCGTGTTAATTGTCAAGCCTACCGTTTTACCAACCCGTTCAACTTCATCAAGAAGCTGTTGTGCATCAGATATGCTATTTGTTAAGATAACAATATCGTCAACGAATGAGAGGTCCGATACGCTGCGCCCTGGATGACGTGAAGACCTACGACGATCAAGGGTATGTTGTATACTATACGCATGCGCATAACGCATGCTTAATAGTAAGAACACTCATTCATATCTTGTACGCCAGAATACATGACGTCTAATAAACTACAGCATTTACATCGTTGTTCTCTCTGTTGTCTCGAGTTACATACATGGTGCAGTTGATAAAGGAATAATCCTTCATTGACATTTTATTTAATTTTATATTTTATAATTTTATATTATTTTCAAAATGTCAACTACTACTAGAGGCGCAGCTAAAGCGAAAGACAGCGATGGTCAAACTAATGACGGTGCTGATGAATCAACGGAAATATCCGAAGTGATGTTATTATTAAAGAAAATGATGTCAGACCAAGAGGTGAACCTACGGGAACAACACCGTAAAGACGAAGAGAATAATAAAAACATGGAATCACTGCGTGATGTGCAGCAGACTCAAGCAATTGCCATGGAAAAATTAATGACAAAGATTCTCCAACCACAACAAACGGATAATACCGACGAAGTGATATTACAAAATGACTCCGTTCATATATCTCCGCCGACACCGGAGACCGTCCAACCGTCACACAAGCAAAGTTACACGTTAAAGAGTGCTCAACCTCCAAGCAAATTAGCTCCAACCATGAACTTATCCAACTTTAAAGGGGCAAAATTGACCGGCGACCGCTGCGTACAAGTACAAGTTGAATTTATGCTTAGCGTAATTCAGCCGTCTCGCTTTGAAACAATTGTTATACGCAGGCCTAACTTGTAATAAAATTCATGTCAACAATGAACATTGTGTTATAACAATAAGCGTGCACGTGATCCTAAGTGCGTGGCGCCTGCCGGTCATTTTTGCTCCTTTAATGCATGGAAGAAATCATGGAGTGATTACGCAGAGCTTTCGGGAATAACTGCTTTTCCACAATCCGTTCAACTTTCCGCATTGCGGACATGCATGAATCAAGACATGCTGACATTATTGGAAACCCGATTAAATATTGCAGATGATACAACTAAAGATGTTAATGAGGTATTGGTTATTATTCAGAAATGGTTGAGATCTCAACGAAATATAGTCCGAGATAAAGTGGAGTTCCAAGAGCGATGTCAAAAGGAGGGCGAGTCATTTAACTCATACTTAATAGCGCTACACGAGATTGCTAAGAACTGTGAGTTTTGCCAATGCAGTAGAAACGACCGGTTCATCACAAATATTATACGGGGTGTTACGGATCAGGACTTAAGAAGAAAACTGCTAGAGAAGAAAGTACAAACACTAGAACAATGCGTAGACGTTTGCGAAATATTTGAATCATCAAAAGATGATAATGCCGTTCTAAATGCGTCATCCATTGTTAATGCTGTCAAGCAGACGTCACACCGTCCCAAAAATAGTAAAAAGACATACAAAAATTTTAAATGTCATGGTTGTCATGGAAATTGTACCACCCGCATGGAATGTCCTTCTTGGGGTAAGCCATGTCCGCATTGTGGTATTAATAATCATCTTGGTGACGTATGCCGCTATAAAAAATCAGAGAATGACGCCGCAGCGCATGGATTTTT